>OW028583.1:20835016-21222516 GCA_932294295.1 Alitta virens | reverse complement strand
TGCTTTATTCAATAGTTTGGTTAAAATATTTATTTTTAGGAGTAATGCACCTTTCACAACATATCAGACAAAGAGATTTGAAGTATATGCTGCATAAACGTTTTTGTTAGCTTGATCTTAGATTGTATGACATAATCTGATTCTCTGTAGCAAAATTGTGTTACTAAGTACTTGTATGTGACAACTATGTACACATTGTAACAAACCAAGTGGACATTATTCTTAAATTACTTAGATATATGAGTACTTTCAATACTTGAATTTGACAGTTATGAATATGATACGACGTGCATTTTAGAAGAAAAGAAAAAAGTTCCACTAAAGATAAAAAAAAAGAAACAGTTAGCCTCAGCATTTTCTAGCATTTAAACTCAGTGGCCTGTTTCAGATAAGGTTTTGACACAATTGAAATGATTTTGTCAAGTCAGACTTTTACATATTTTGACTGACTGTTTACTTTTATTGAAAATCATTATAAATATAAGATTCGAATATAAAATAAATGCAAATATGTTGCCTACGATACACCAAAATTATATTTAAATTTTCTTTGCATTATTTAGAAATTTAAGTTACTTTTTCATTGTGATGGCATATTCATATCACCAGAAATATCAGAAAATATATATTCACAAAAATTACGAAAATATTCTTACTAGAAAAATAACGGCTTACAACTACTTTTCCTGTGCGACTAATGCTAATTTCCATACATTCAAAAATACCAAAAAGATATTTTAAAAGACGACAAAATTATATTGTTATATTTCTCACCTTTGTGACTAGAGCTGCACCTTAAATTAATAAATTCCAGGATCCCCCTTTCTTCGGACTTATTTGACAATAAACCATCTTCTTCAAAGGTTTAAATAGGAAACATTTTCAAGCATTCAAAGTCCAGGAAATATTCCATCATGCTGTGTCATTATTAACTCACCGGGCAGGGGGCTATTGTGTTGTAATTTCATTTCCAAGAAGGTAAGCCACTAGGGGAAATGGTAGCGTGTGGGACCACTGGGTAGATTGGTTATTAAATTTTTGCAATAAAATCCCTGGCATTTTTTAAATGATCATAACGACTTTTATAAGGAGCATTATTTTAAAGGAGTTGGGATTTAGTAATTCCATTTCAAGGAAAGTAAGTAACTGGGGCTGGGGCGGGGGGGGGGGGGTGGTAGCACTGAGTAGGTTGACAATTAAAATGATGCAATAAATTGCCTGCCATTTTGATTTTGCAACTTCTTGTAACTTGTGAGCTACAATGATAAATGTAGTGCACAATATATCAATAGCATACTAGGGAATCTGATTTTACATAGATAGCTTTTTTGTTCATTGATATGTTATGATTACATGTATAAAAATATTGCAGGGGGGGGGGGATTTTACTGCTAAAATTGAAGTTGTCACATTAGGTCATACGAGTTATGATTCCAGATGGTGGATATAATCAATATTTTGGGATTTATTAAAACTGTTTGTATATGACTGACAGGATAGATAGATAGATAGATAGATAGATAGATAGATAGATAGATAGATAGATAGATAGATAGATAGATAGATAGTTAGATAGATAGTTAGATAAATAGAATAATAGATAGATAGATAGATGGATCGATAGATGGATAGATAGAGTATCTCGTTTGTCTTGCAACTGAAAAAAATCATATATGTGCTTTTATGATTCTTATCTCAATTCACCTTGTACAAAGATAAAGTGTTCCCGTAGTCAGGGTCTCAGATTGTAAATTGTGAGTTTTATTTTGGCCCACAGTTAGATTATCAGTCAATATGAGACTCTAAGGTGACAGTGTCTTGTACTTCTAAAGTATCCGGCATTAAAATGGCCCATTCTCGAAGCCCATGTTTAACATAAAGTGAAATTCATGCCTCACAATATCTAATAATTACATCTGGGGTAAAAAAAACATGCCGGTGCAATTACCAGCTTCTCTGAAGGTCCCGAGTTCGAATCCCAACCCATACACTCTTCATGAGCTGCATCTCAGCTCTATGCCATTTGAATGATTCCTTTTACAGCAATGGCCAAAAGTTTTCAGACACTTTCTAATACTGTGACCTGGGTCAGTTTTTATTTTGATCTAAGTGAACTTTTCTTCAATAGGGAACATATTTACTGTCCTGTAAGCACATTAATGCAATAGTCGAGGTAGTATATACACATAAAGTTTTGGATAGTTGGTCAGAGGAAAGAGCCTCGTCATCGACGTGTTTATCTGTTTGGAGAGAGAAAAGTCACAAGGTACTGGAGTATTTTAACCCCGTAACATTAAAAAGAGGTCAAAGAGCTTAGCATCAATGGATCTGGAGTTATCGTGACCACAAGGATGTGCAGGCCATCACAATACTCGAGGCCATATACATGGCTCGGTGTGGTAAAACAATGACCATCTACAGTAACTGACCAAAGACTTGTGGCCATGACTGTGTTTGGTGTCAAGGCTGAGGCATGCTGGAAGATCCTACTTGAGATAAATGTTTAACTTGTACGGTCTGACCCTCTCTTTCGTCTCATCATACATGCCTTACATGGCTAAACGCTGCCCCATTTTCCCCCACTGAAACAAGGATAACTGATTTTGGAGTAAGTTGAATTAAAAAAAGAAATATTAAGTTTTGTTATTGAACTCTATAGTGCATCCAGTATAAACAACACAAGTTTTTTGTTGTCTGAAAAAACCAGAACAGTGGACAGAGTGCAACCTTGAAATGACGGGATTCAAAAATTATTTTTGACACGATTTAGATAGCCCTTAAGATGGCCCTCAAAAGTACATTCTTCCCACTGAAAAGGGTTGATCGTTGAGAAATGAAAGTCTACGCCATGCTCTGCCTTACCCTTGGGTGGGATCTTGCAATTGTCTCAGCAAAGACACTATATCAGCGATTTATGGTCTACATTAGTGAGAAGAGAACGAATGTGCATCAAGGTCTTACTCTGTGATAATACTTCAATCACTGTTTACTTGCTGAAGTGGTCTTATGTTTTTTGAGGGCAGTATATAAGCTTTTAGACCAGCAACAATCAGACTATAAAAGTCATTGGTAGACTAAAGCACTCCGAAGCAGGCCAAATTTAGCCATTGCATCATACTTCTAGGCCACGAACACGTGACCTTCATTTCAAACTACACGTGTATATATATCTTCCATGGAATGCAATGGCCTTTTCCGGAAACTTCATGAACTTTTGGACTCAATACATGCTATTCAATAGAATGGCAAACTTTCCGCCAGAACTATGGACTTAGGCATTGCAATGACCTATGAACCATTGTGTAATAGAAAGCTGCTTTATCTCACTTGGTGGTAATATTTTTTTTAAATCATATTTGAATGTCATTATATTTTTTTCTTTAGTGATGCATTGGTGTAATATCCCAGTAAAAGTAAACAGTAAAGCTGCTGCAGCCCTTAATGCTGCTATTTTATTCTGAAAATTAATGCTTGTATTTTTATGAATATATAGCTATTATATATAGTCCAAGATTCGCGAATTTGTAATTTCATTTTGACCAAAAAATAAAATCTCCATTCGATTAGCGTTGGGACAAAATTATAGGTTTTTTTTGCCAAACAGTCCAATAGCCTAATAATCCAACTCAGACGTTCAAAATTACATTATTGTATATTATTACCCATTATGACATTAAAAAAAAGCAGGGGTGTCCCCAAAATGTATTGCATATGATAGGAATTCTGTGCACGGTTGGCCCAAACTGCATTCATTTGTGGGCTTCACCACATTTAAACCTGACCACTTATAACAAACTAAATAAGGATTGGGATAGCACAGCTCATCCTTTATTAAGGTATGATGAGAAGGCCTACATTTCAAACCAGCAGTTGGAGTTGAGTTGAAAGAATGTCTCAACAATTGAGCCACTCAGCTGCTTCATTGCTTTGACCATTAAACATTTATTTCACAAGAATCCCCGAAATAGGCCTTTATCTTGATATTATGTACACTTATTGCCAAGTACTTTAGAGTGTCAAAAACCAAATTTTTTCAAGGTGACTTATTAGACAAAGATAGAGATTGATAAATATTCAATAAAGACAAAACAGAAAGGTTTTGTTTTAAAATAACTTTGTAGTACGTGATTGAGTAAGTGATATTTAACGTGTTATCTGGCAATGTCATTTGTGACTTTGAACGAGATATACACCCTTTATTGCCTTATTGACCTCATTTTGATTACTTCATATCATTACTTCTCCATTTTCATCCTTTGTCTCTTTGCCATGGTCTCTGCTTGTCCTAATTAGCCCAACTGGTGCAGAAATACAGGATGTAAAGCCCTAATCACCAACTCTCCATTGTTCTTGCACTGTGTGACCTCACCATGGCCATGATTGTCTACTGATGATGTCACAATACTATATCTGAGTGCAAAGAAAGGTCAATGAGGCAAAAATGCCAACATGGCTGCCATGTGAAAAGGGTGTATAGACAGGCATAACCAGAGTGTGCATAATGCACAGAGCCCTGTGTTGGCCACTGGGGTTTGAGGTTTTCATCCACATCTGTAACCAACCTTGCCACGAGGAAGCCCATGATTTTCAAGGGCATGGAAATTGTGAACTTAGTCTGAGCTTTTTTAGCTATACAATAAACACTGGCTAGTAGAAAAAAAGCTTTAATTCACATTTGCAAGATACATACACCAGAATATATTTTTGCATTGTGCAACTATGTAATACAAAATGTGACAGTAACAAGTTAATGGCTAAATATAAAATGCAAAATTAACTCGCAAATATTTGCTATGATGTAAATGTCACATATATTATTCAGCTGGTATAGTTCCATTTTTACATTGTCATTGAATATCAGTATCAATGTTATAAATCTGCACCGGAAGACAATGATGTGTAATGCGAATTACTTTGTGGGGTTTTTTTCTAAAACCAGCACAATTCCATTCATCGGTCCTGTTTCATCAGCGCTGTAGTTAGGTATCAGGTCTCGTCTCGAACGATCATGAGTTGGCCACCTGATCAATTGAAATACACTGAAATCGAAACACTTGAGATTTCTATTCTTACCTTTTGTCGATAACACCAAGACCATACCAACTGGTAGTAACATCTAACTAACAGTGGCATAACCTCCATGAGTTAGTCATAACTTTTACACTGGAGCCTGCTTATTGAGAGTATACCCCCAAGATTACAGGTGACATTGGCCAGAAATCAGCTGATGTCATCCGTTTCAGATAGAGAAAAGCAAATTTTAGGCGGGCCTGGCACACTGTCTGGGCCTGTGACTATAATATTTACTGGCCTTTTGGTGAGGTGGTCTTAATTGTGAGGTAAAATACAGAAAAGTGTAAGTCTAAGTATAAGTATAGTGAAAGCATAAGTATATTGAGCTGCTTTTTAATTCAGTTTCTTTGGGTGCAACTTTTTAAAACATGCCAATGATTCCCAGAAGTATTTTATAACAGCTCATCCATTTGTAGAATTTTAACCTGTTAGAATGACAATAGCAATGAAATTATATTGAAACCACAATTACCAGGTTTCAACATGCTCATTAGCTCCTCCAAACAGTCTTCTCTGGCCTGTCCTTTGGAGAAAACTCCAACTGAGTAGATGACATCACAAACATCTGAAACAAGAAGATGTTAGACAATGATATTTATTATGTTGCTGCTAAATGCAGGGGTTGTAAATATTTTGGCACCCTTCATTGGAAGGAAATTCAGAGTCTTTGTCATCTTGAACACAAGGTAAACGTCAGGGGCATACTCATACCTATTACACTTGGTGGGGGTGAGGCATCGGCTGATCTGCCCTACTGCTCAATGGCTGGGATTTGAACGTGCTACCTCATGATTAGCAGGCAAACATCTTTGCCATTTGTTGTTGAGCTGCCCAGATAATATGCCACTGATAGATAGATAGATAGATAGATATGGGAAGTACAGCCCTTTATGGCAAGTTATTGCCGCTATCGAGAGTTGATTGATGAGGCGAGAGAGAGAAGGAATCCACCCATGTTAAGCCACTGTCACACGGGCCGGTTTTGCCGTAGTGAACCCGTAGTATTACGTAATAGTTATGTAACAGCTCTTTCCGCCGGTTTGGCGGCAGCAAAAAGGGGCGGGGCAGCACCCGCCGGGCGCTACGGGTTACCCGCCGGGTCACCCGCCGGGTTACCCGCCGGCTTCCACGGGTGCCTCGGCGGGTTCCACGGGTGCCTCGGCGGGTTCTACGGGTGACTCGGCGGGTTCTACGGGTGCCTCGGCGGGTTGTAGGAGTAAGCCGGCGAGTAGTAGGAGTAACTCACAGCTTCCAGGAGTATACTTTAAAAGACTGCTGCTCCCCTAATATTAGGCCGATTTTCGTTAAATAAGAACTAAATTGTAGGATAATTTATACTGATTCCATACGCGTTTTCGGATCGAAAATATACCAAATATTAAGCGAGTTATTTGTATGAGAAGGTAGCTAGGTTGGCGGAGGCAAACAGTGGTGCTCTCGCAGACGTCCGCGCCCTGACTGTATCAATGCAGTTAGGGCTGAGCGCTTCTTTAAAATGCTGCTGCTCCCCTAATATTAGTCCGATTTTCGTCAAATAAGACTGGATTGTAGTATAATTCATACTGACTCCATACGTGTTTTCGGATCGAAAATAGATCAAATATTAAGCGAGATATTCGTCTGAGAAGGCGGTTGTCTGGTGGCGGCTGCTGCTCCTTTAATATTAATCCGATTTGCGTCAAATAAAAATTGAATTATAGAAGAGTTCATACTTATTCCACACAGAATTTCAGATTGAAAATAGACCAAATATTAAGCGTGATATTCGTCTGAGAAGGCAGCATGGTGCTCTGTGTATGTTCATGACTTGAATGAATTGCTAATAGCAATTGACATAACGGTCATGGCAGTTGGCAGAATGAGTAGAAATGAATTGCAATAAAGCTCATCCAAACAATGTATATATATCATGGTCAAAAATATTGACCACACCATTCAAGTCATAACCATACACAGAGCACCTGGCCGCCGCCAGAGAACTGCATTCTCAGATGAATATCTCGCTTAATATTTGGTCTATTTTCAATCCGAAAACATGATGGAATCAGTATGAACTATGCTACAATACAGTTTGAATTTGACGAAAATCGGACTAATATTAGGGGAGCAGCAGCCTTTTAAAGAAGGGCTCAGCCCTGCATTGATACAGTCAGGGCGCGGACGTCTGCGAGAGCACCACTGTTTGCCTCCGCCAACCCAGCTACGTTCTCAGACGAATATCTCGCTTAATATTCGGGTTTTTTTAAATCCGAAAATACGTATGGAATCAGTATGAGCTATACGACCATGCAGTTATTATTTGAGGAAAATCGGACTAATATTAAAGGAGCAGCAGCCTTTTAAAGTATATACCTCCCTGCCTACGCTGACGCTGGTAGCAAAAAGTCGGCGGGTTTCCCGTGAAAGCCGGCGGGTTACCCGTGAAAGCCGCCGGGTTACCCGTGAAACCCGCCGGGTTACCCGTAGAACCCCTCAACAAGCCGCCGGGGTGAAATTAGGGACGAATAATTCGCCGGGTTCTACGGGCCACTCGCCGGGTTCTACGGGCCACCCGCCGGCTTCCACGGGTCACCCGTCGGCTTCCACGTGTTTTTTTTTTTTTTTTTTCACCCGTGAGATTTCTACGGTTGTGCCATGTAAGCATGGCACAACCGGCTACCGGGGCCGGGTTTCGCGGCTGGGCCAAGGGTCCCACGGGTGCTTGCCGGGTATCCCCGGGTATCCACGGGTGACCGTATTGGGGCCGCCGGCTTGGAGCCGGGTAGCGATTTCCGCAACTATTACGTAATACTACGGCTTCACTACGGCACAACCGGCCCGTGTGACAGTGGCTTTACACATTTACCCCATGGGTGGGATCTTGTACTTGCCTCAGCATAGACACTGAGTACAAGGGACCTCCAATTTAATGCCTCATCCAAATAACATCCGGCTGGGATGATGCTCATGAAAGGTTGTCCAGGCATGAGATTGAACTCGGTTCCTTCAAACAATTTACTGTCATTCATCTATTGTTTACACTAGATACGTAACTTGCTCTCGATTCACTCAGCAAGCATTCTAAGTACGTTCTACGTACATCTGTGGCCATCCGCGGCCATTTGTGGCCATCCCTGGCAATGCGTGGCCATTTGTGGCCATCCATATCCATCCGTGTATCCTCACCATCTCGTAGAATGCTCGTGAAACGCTTGGCGGACCTCCGTGCCCAACCGTAACCCATCCATAGCCCTAACCTCATTTACTCTCAAAACACTCGCACGAGCGATCTAGGAGTGCCTCACGGATGCCTCAAGGATGCCTTATGGATGCCTGGCAACAGGTGTCCACCGAGCGGTCGACAGACATCAAGCTCATTTGAAAATACACATCAACATATTTTATATGACCTTAAGAGTAAAAATCTTACATTTCACACTCAGAGAAAAAACAAAGTTCAGTTAAGGAAATTAAGGCATTCATCGTAAAAAATGACTCAGTTAATTTTCACAAAAGATCTAACTTATCCTTTATTATGTACCTATGTAGGGAATATCAAAGTTGTTTTCCCAAATTGGTATATTTACTTTTTTAATAAAATTTGCAGAGTCATTTTTGACGACTTCATTGGGGGATAGGTCACTCATTCTGCGAAAGTGTCCTACATTCTAACATGACCTTATCTATTTGTCTATCGTTCTGCATTATGTCATGTGATATGTATGTAGTATCTGACGTTTGCTCCATTTAGTGTAGTCATTCCAGGCCATCATGGAAAACTTTGGATGAAAGTTGAACCTCTTATGGGAACAAGCCTTGTAGTTGCTTATCTCGAGATTTGAAGTGTCTTCCAAGTGCACTAGGTGTAAGATACAGACGTCGTCCCACTTTAAAGGTGTATAAAAAGCCATTAGAAATAAATGAGAAGGGACACTATGCAGCCTCAGGCATTGCACAGAGCCTTGTGTTGGCACATGTTCGAGGGAATCTCTTAAAATTACCTTCATGGTAAAATATTTTAAAACATATCGATTACATGAAATCAACTATGAGTTTATGTTGTACCAGCGATTATACCCTGATAACATGCCCGTTTTTTGCCTCATAATAATTGAGAAAAAGTTTTAATGAATTTTATTATCTAACTGTTCGACAAAGTAGGTAATTTATAATAATTTGCTTGCAGGTTGAGTAATGTGAAGGTCAAAAAGGTCTTTCGAAATGTGAGGTTACCCATATATCAGCAGTATATAGGTTTTGGGTTCAGCAAATTTTGAGGCCACACATAGACATGACTTTAAACAAAATCAGCTGATGGGTTATATATGGAGTCATTGTTGTAATTTACTCGTAAAAGGCACAAAGGTCAGATTAATGCCTAAAAATCTGGTTATTTATTACTGCTAACTAGCAAGTTGCTTAATGATTGGGGGAGGGGGGGGGGGGCAGGGAGGTCTATTTACAGCATATATTCATCTATTCATCTATCCATCTATCTATCTATCTATCTATCCATCTTTCTATCTATCCACCCACACACCCATCCATCCATCCATCTATCAATCTATCCACATATGAATCTATCCATCTATCTAACTATCTAAGGCTTAGGCGGTTAAGGTGCTCGCTGTCAAAACATGATCAACTGAAGCTTGAGGGTTTGAACCCTCACCATGGCATGAAGGAACTGAGTAGATCCTCTGTAAATATTTGCTCCACTGCACCAGGTGCTACTGGGGAGGTGTTTATGAAGATCGATGGTAATCGTAAAGTACTTTACCCAAGAAGGGCCGCAATGGCTGCATTCTAGGTGTAAAATTGAGAAAGGCTCAAGCCTCAACAGGCCCACCAATGGTGTAATTATAAAGTCCAATATGTAATTGAAGTGCCAAAAGGAAACAAATAACAAAATAACAAAATTAATTGCAGGTGACAAATTTGGAGTTGAAAAACTTCACATTTTACTCAAAGTATAAATACATCTATGAGGTTTGCAGATCATATGCAGCGGAACCGCACAATTAAGACCACCTTTGATAAGCATTTTATTAGCACTCTTATCAAATTAATGTTGTCTTATCTTAAACTTGTTTGCTGCATTAGGATTCAATTTTGGAACAATCATAGTGGTCTCAAAATCGGATTTGTCTGAATAGAGGTTGGGTCTTAATTGTGAAGTTCTACTGCTCGATACTTATTCCAAATTTGTTACATCTTAGTTAGCAGGTTTTTCTAAAACCAGCACAATTCCATTCATTGGTCCCGTTTCGTCAGCACTGTAGTACGGTACAAGATCTCGTTTACGACGGATGAGTGCTCCCTCCTTTTCCAGCTCAGCAATTCGTGGTTCGAAGTTTTTCATGTATGGGTGAGACATGTACCCTTCGCCAGTGATGATCATCATTTGTCCACCTACAAAAAGTTGAATCAATAATGATTAATTGGTATAAAATCATTTAATGTTCCTCTTTAAGTTGAATTGGCAATTCCATTTATGCCAGGAAACATATTGTGAGTGAAATCTTTAATAGAATTTTGATAGATGCCAATTTGTACTCCAAATGAAATTTGATTGAAATTAGGAAAACGATGTTCACCAGGTTTCAAAATTCTCATCAGCTCCTCAAAGCCATCTTCTCTTGCCTGGCCAGGGGCGAAGACTCCCACCGAATAAATAATGTCATATACATCTGGAAGAGAAAAATTGTCTCAATTTTATCAATGGTATGAGCTTAAATGACAAGAGCTCTAAAATGACTGCCCTCAAGAATAAGCAGAAGATATGACAAAATAATGTATGTTATTTTTCGTGTTGACTGACTTTGTGGTAAAAAACGTGTGACCTTTCACGATACCGGCTGAAGCTGACCTAACTTTTTTAATATAAACTACATGTGGGCAGTTATGTAGAAGCTGTTAAATTAGATGCAATTAATGTTAATAAAAAATTTTCAGTTTTTCCCAAATAAAATACTGACTCGACATGAGACACGTCATGTTGATTTAGCATCAGTCTGGCACTGGCCTGACGTAATTATTAATGATTTAATTCTGAGCAATATTCAGCACAATGCTGGCAATCTAATCTCTTCAGTTAGCCAAAATACTTACTGTCATCTATAGGCAATCTGTCCTTGCACATGTAGGCCTTGTACCATTTCTTGTAGATGTTCTTCTCCAAAGCTTGTTTGGCCAAAGTTTCGCAAGGCTCCAGGGCGTCTAGGTTATTATAGCCGAGTTTAGCCAACTAAAAGAACCAAAAACTCAAACTGTAATGAAACAATGCCTACAATTGGTATTAGTGTAGTTTTAGAAGATTTTAACCAAATAAAACAGTACTAACCAAAAAACAACTCTATTGTGATTAAAAAACATCCAATATCAGAAAATAATTGCATCTATTGCTGCAGCTGCGGAGTATCATACTTGAGTGTTTGTGATAAAATATAGAAATATATCTAACACTTTTAAGTTTGACACCCTTACAATTCAATTCCTTGACCTCAAGAATATTGAAATTCAACAATAAATATATGTAAAAATAAAATTTAATTTTGGGAAACATATTTTGGCTGACATCTTGAATATCTCGACACCAGTTTCACTTTGGCAACACATTACCCCGCGATACTTACACACAAGACGCAATGCAATCTATGCAATTATTAACAATAAACATTTAAGTGGTAAATTGTCTTAATAAGGATCTAGTATTGTCTAATCACGTGTGAGTAACAATAAGGGGGGGAGGGGGTGGAGGTCTGTTAATATACAAAGATTGTACTTTATGTTGGTCTTTGAACTTGGTCCAAAGTTGTCCTAGCTTATATCTGACATTTCTGAAAAAAGAAAACGTCATGGAAAACTCCTGGTGAAAGTTGACCCACACGTGGGAAATTTGTTATCTCTGAAGTCCGAGAAGTGTAGTTGGAAGATAAGGCCATTGACCCGCTCATCATGAGAATGAAATGGACTGAAATCTTAATTGAAAAAATACTAATTTTTCAGTGTGCTGATAGGCTGAATGGTCACATAATCTTCTCTTGTCTCAAAGCTAGGCTGATCTGGAGATAGTATAATCAGCTGCCAAATGCAGACGTAATAATGATATGATATTGGCACTTATACTGTTGCACATCCGGCCAATGCGTGGGGTCTTTTACTTTCCTCATCATAGACATAGAGTACAGGACACCACCAAATTTGACATCTCCTGCGACTGAAATGCCACTGAGATGTAACTCACAAAAAGTGCCGGGGTCATAATCGAACCCATGACGTTATATGGAGCTAGCCAAGGACTAAATCACTCACCCGATCATATGATTGTCTCACGGGCCACTAACAGCTGGTCTTTAAGATGAGCTTCACATCAATAGTAATGAGGAAATGTAACAGAATACAAATGAGCTTTGGTAGTAACATTCTACAGAGTTATTGACAAAAAAAATATTATTGTCAGTAATTCATTGATAAGTAAAAGTAAAAACACACCTCTTCTGCTGCTAGGCCAGTGCCAGCTCCTGCGTCCAAAATTTTGACATCTGTGTTTTTGTCTCCAAACTGTGCTTGAAATGCCTTGGCTCCAACCAGTGAGCGATTTGGGGCATACAGCTTTATTATCTGTTGAAATATAAATCAAGGATATCAATTAAAGGATATTTCAATTTAGTTACCTCTATCGAACATACTAGCCTGCCTTTGCCAGGGTCATTAATCCATAGTTTAAAAGGATATATATAGGATATATAAAATACATTTTCATCAATTCTTATAGCAGTCATCCAGACTTGCTATGTGTGTCATAGAAGTACGACTTAATCAATTTTACATGACACATGTTACATAAAGCTGACTAATTTGTTAGTTCAAAAGGCTATGGGGGCAGAAATTTTGAATGCAATAATAATCATAAAGATCTTTACTCAAACTGATTTTCGGTGAACCTTTAGATAGAATGACAAATCGTTTAAATGACAAACCTTGGGCATTGTTATCTAACGTTGCGCTGAGTTGATGTATGCATGTAGTATGTGGTACTGTAATATAACATCAAAATGTCTGCTGACACAGTACTGTGCTTATAAAAGACCATTGCTCTCTCATTGACATCAGCCAGTCGGATAATGTGTTCCAGATCTCAGGTGTCGTGTCAACAACGTGTCTGGGTTTTGACACATTACTTGTGACAGCAACATTGCCATGCAATTACGATTGCATTGTGATTGTTAAAAATATGACTTAAATCTGCCTCTTCATAACTGACAGTGGTGGTTTGATCTTAGCTAATGTATGAATAGTATGTAGTACCAGATCATCTGTTCCAAATCTAATGTATAGTGTCAACAATATGTTTGGTTTTGACAAATATTTTGTGACAGCATCATAACCATACAATAAGATTGCATTATGATTGTTGAAAAATATGACTAAAATCTACCTCTTCATAATTGGCAAATGGTGCAAAGATTTTAGCTAATGTAGGTAAAGTATGTAGTAACAGATCATCTGTTCCAGATCTCAGGTGTCATGTCAACAATGTGTCCGCGTTTTGACACATTACCTGCGAAAGCAATACCTTTAAGACTGCATTATGATTACTAATATGTCTCCAACATACCTCTTCGTAATTGCTCCATTTGTCGTAGGCTGCAGTGACTTCTTCCTTTGACTTCCTGATGTCTGTTAATTCGTCAAACATCTCAATGTAGTTAGGATGGGCTTTGTGTAATGCCTTGATGTCAGCCATGGTTAACCTTCAAAAAAAAGAAAAAAGAGCAAGAAAATAATTTTTGATCAATTAATCAACCTATTGATCAATCAATCAATCAATCAGAAGTATGCAATGTTACTTTTAAATTAATAAATATTGGAGTTAACCATTCAGAATGACTCTAGACCATATTACTCGTTCAATTTAATTTGTGTTTATAATAATCCAATCAATAATGTTTGAAGTTTTTGGTAGTTTTTGTGTGCTAACTTCCATACAACAGATGTATTGCTTATTCTACATCAGACTGAATAACTTGCACCTACCAAGGATACGCATTTACCCCTGTGTCGTACTATTCTAACTTACAAGTAAAATTAAAACTACCTATTTAATGCCCAAAGATATAAGCCATAAATTAGCAAAGCTATATAGTTCAATCTCATATAGTTTATGCATTGCGTGTAAATTTAAGTAACAAAATACACTTTTTCAATTAGATAATGTATATGATAATAAATTTACAATCTACCTGTACTGAAGATCCAACAAAGACAGATCAATCTGTTACAACTGCAGTGATCCTTATATGAGTTAATGGGTCATGAGAGGTAGATTTCCTAAGAGAGTGAGTGACTTTTGCTATGAAGGATGGAAAATTGCCGGCCTAGATAACTTGTATGGAGTCACTGTTTGGCCATGCATAATCTTGCATATTATCCATGCACTTATAATAACTCATGCTATTTGAGCTGAGCACTTCAACCTGCTTGGAATATATTGTATGCAGTGCATCCCACAATTTCGACATTCAGTGCAAGATAATGATAAGATACTGGTGGTCTTTATAAAAGGCAATGGTAAGAATACACTTTTTGCATTCAGATATACTGGTCTTGATAGTGATCTGGTCATAACAGTGATATGGTCTTAATAGTGAGGTGTTCTTAATAGTGAGGTTGAATAACATATAAATGTAACAGTCGTAAATGTTTTGGGGTTATAGTCTGCTGCTTAGGTAATAAACGAAATTTCTTTTGATCAGGCCAATCCAGAGACTTTCTCAATTCCCTTGGGAGTATTAAGCCTTAAACATGGGGTTAGCTGCAAGGGCTTAAGAGCTCACACCCGTGCCATCCCTGTGGTTGCCTGATGCCAAGTACCCATTACACATGGGTGGGTTGAGGCAATGGTTGAAGAGGAACTGCCCAACTCCTCAATGTCATGGTGTGGGTTGAACCTGCTACCTCATGATTAGCAGGCGAACACCTGAACCACTATGCCTCTGCATCTAATGGATATATACATTGAAAAAATGAGTGTGACAAATGTAAAGGTAGTTTTGATAGTGGTCTTATTCTTAATGGTGAGGTTTCACTGTATTGTATGTTGGGTGGCCTTGGGGTTAAGGTACTGACCTGATCCTGGGTTCTATTCTGGATTAAACACTGAATTAAGCACTATTAACTGAATATTCATGGCATGGGATGTATAGAAATGTGTGACCTTCTAGTGATATTACATTAAAAGTAATTTTTTTACAGTAGTCTGCCCCTGTAATAAATAGTAAATAAGTTGTAACTGGGGTGTGTAAACTTTTGGGCTCGATTGCAACTTAGTCGAAAGATGACTGCATCAGATCCTTAAGCAATATCAAAAAAATTATTAAAATGACAGGAAATTTTCTTAAAGATGGTGTCAGATTCCCTGGTGATAAAAGGTAATTTTAATGTCAACAGCCTTCCTTAATATCTATAGCCTATAGATATTATTCAGATTAGCGATTATTGTCAAACATGATTAAGCATCAATTAAGATTGCAAAATGAAAGCCATTAATATATGCGTGCAATTAAACTGAAACCCTTCCCCCAGAGGGACTCACAGGACCTACACTGTGTAGAAAATACAAACTCATAGTTTAAAAGGATATATATAGGATATATAAAATACATTTTCATCAATTCTTATACCAGTGTGTGTGTCGACCAGACTTGCTATGTGTGTCATAGAAGTACGACTTAATGTAACAAATACCTATAATATACATGTAAAAGAGTAAAACAGCTCGTTTTTGTGATTTATAAGTCATGAGATCATTGCATTTGGTGAAATTTCAGATAAATGTGATCTTTCAACTCATCTCACCTCATTGCATCTGTAAATTTAGTTAATTGTGCACTGTTTTGTCACAGGCATTATATGATTTGAAATGATTATGAAGATATGGTTGCCCCATTGTTTGCGAAATATAACAATCTTAAAGGGGATCCTTCATTGTTTATGTATGATCTGAATAGAAGTGTCTGTAGGTCTGTCAGTGTAAAACAGTGCGTTTTACATAGCCATCTCCTTGGTTTGCTCTAATTGGACTGAACCAAGAGATTAGACCCTCCCTTAATGAAGGGGAAACCCCTGCTTGGTATATAGACCTCCTCAATCCTACATAGTCACTTGTAACAAACTTTCAGCATGACTGATGCCGGGAGTTGGGTGGGAGACCTGGGAGTGTAAAAGTCCTGTGAGTCTTACTCACAGAGAAAAAACCCCTATCTCCTTCAGGGGAGAGGTTTCACTCTATTTCATAAGACATAACATGACCTACACAGTGTAAAACAGTGTGTTTTACATAGCCAGAATCCCAACATGGAGGTAAGGAGGACACTAGAATCAACTGCAGAACCCCAGGCCCTAACTGACTGGAACCTGTCAGCCTGAGACCACAGGTGTCAGCCGGAAAAAAACCATCATAGTGAGGGTGGAGGTGAGCCAAGTAAAACCTGGCAAGGGTGTTGGAACTGGCCCACCACCAGGCCATGAGAATATTCTAGGGAGAGTGATGGCCAGCCTGGCAAACCCCAAACGCAGCTATACGGCGGGACTTCATGAGCATGCACTGGCAGTATGTCGGTGTCGTGGGGCATTCGGATGCATTCGACAATCCATCGAGACAGCGACTAAGCAGAAGGATCTTCCGGCAGATGCTGAGACCTCTTGAACACCACTGGAAGCCTGTAAGTACGGACGTACGTTATACGTAGGCAAGCGTGCAGAGCCTTTCATCTCATTCTGTGTCACGGCAGACAGGATGAGAGAAGGCACAAAGAAAGGGGTAGGGTCGTAACCCAGAACAGCAGGTTAAGGCAAAAACCCCGTCACAGTGTGTAACCACACACCCTGGGTAGAAAGGGGGGAGTAAAGCATAAGTCCCGAGGATCCCGAGAAAGGGCCTGCAGCCCGGACCGCTCTTGCCTGTGGCCGAGAGACCAGGAAAACCCTGAAGAAGATGACACAGAGTGGGGTGCTGTCCCAGTGGGACACCCTCCACATTACCCAACACACCCTCCAAGGACGAACGGTACGAGGCAATAGTGGAAGGCGCAAAATGCCTGTCATCATAAAGATGAACCAAAAAGTCCGCAAGATTCCCTAATGAGGGATCTTGGGGATCCAATTAGTGACCCCTGGATCAGTCTCGGAAGGCACGAACAGATCTATGTACATGTCGGGAAAGTGAGTCTGGAGGCTGGCAAAAACAGACTGCTGGAGGGTCCATTCAGTGGGCAAGACCTGATGTGGGCAGGATTGGAGATCCACCAGCACATTCAGGTGTGAATGAAGTGTGTTGTGAGATGGACGCAATGGTCCCTGCACCACAGAATCAGTTCTCTGGCCTCGCTGTACCAGGTCCAAGACCGCTCTCCCGACAGATACAGGGTGCGGCCTAAAAACTTGCACTGGGCTTCTCCTCTTTTGGGATAGCTCTTAGATTACCCAAATGCTTATGAGGTCTTTTAAAGTTTTGCCACATTTAGTCAGGGGTATAAGCAATTGGTCATTGTGATATTTTTGATCTTGTAATGTCAGACAATATGTCACAGAAGTCAGAATTCTGTCTGCTTGCAAGGTGTCTCTAGTTGCAGAAAAGTTTACAAATTAGAGATTTCCTAGTTAATACACCTCTGAAGCCGCAGAAAATATAATATTTGCAGAGAATCCTTCTTCAGTGGATCAAAACTGAAACCAACCTTCCTATCAACTAATACTATAATATACATATGCATGTATAGAAAACACTTTTTATTACAGAGGGACTTTTTGAATCTACAACTAATCTGGAAAAAATAACATGATTTTTAGGAACATGGGCCAGTTAATAAGACAAAAAAGACAGAAAATTGATCAGAATCCAAAATTGCTTTTTTCACCTTAAAGGTGTCAATGGTCTACCTTCTTATTAAAAATTAATCTATTTGTCCTATTTTTGGTGGCAAAGGTCAACAAAGGTGTCTGTAACACATCTGTATGATCCGTGACATAATCCAATGTTTGTATTGCAAAGGCCCAGGTGAAAATGACCCGAAGGTGTGATAAATTTGCATGTGCTATATTTAGATCCATATTATCAATAATTCCTGAGTAAACAATAAAATATATTAATAAAGAAAATTCAGGAATATAATAACTTTCGTGTGTATGATTGCAGCTGCTTGTGGTGATTATCAATTGAGATAATAACAGAAGAGGTAGCAGTAGCTGCTGGTGCAAGTTTTTATGCCACACCCTGTATATGCCCTTGCCACTATACTCTCTATGATGACATGGATCGATCGATCTGCAACCTGATGTTGCGCCACCTGGAGGGAGTTGCTGACTGCACGCAGTTCCAGAACGGAGATGTGCAGTTGGGTCTCCTGAGGGGTCCAGTGAAGGGTACCATTGATCAGACAGGAGGTGGTTACCAAAATTTGTACCCCCACTGACCAGACTGGCTTCGGTAGCAAAGGTCAAGGTTGGAGCCCCAGGGGCACCCGAGCACTCAGCCAGAGCTTCTCCAGGGAAGCAAGGACGCACGGGCCGGTAGGAATCGAGGTCCAGCCGAAAGTCGATCCGGAGTGCCAATAGGAAGAATTGAATGGGTCCGACGAACAGTCGACCCAGGACAACGTATTCCATGACATGATTATGCACGCCAATCAACTGCACGAGGTGCCGGAGGCGCGATTGGGGCAGGATGCCTGGACTTTGACTGGAGATGGAGCCACTGTGCCAAATGAGAGGTCAAATTAGGGCCTGAGGAAGACAAATGTTCCCAGGGGACCAGATCGGACTTTGCCAGGCAAACCAGCAATCTGAGGCTGTCGAACAGCTGGAGAACGTGTTTTGTGTGGCTCCTGGTAGGATAAGGCTCAGATGAGCCAATCATCCAGGTAGCGGTGGACCCAGATGCCCCTTGCCCGAAGGGAGGTGGCTACCGGGGCCAGAAGCTGAGTGAAGGACTGAGGGGCAATATAGAGTCTGAAAGGCATGGGGTAAACCCAGAGTCAGCACAGTCCCCACCCGAGGAATATGTAGCACTTCCCATAGAGCTTGAGCTAGTTGCCGGTGGAGGATGGATTGGTATTAAATTCCAGGCTCAGGCACCCTTCATGAGCAGCATCCCAGTTCGGATGAGATGTTATATTGGCAGTCCCTCGTACTCAGTGTCTGTGTGTGTGTGTGCGTGATTAGGGCTTTACGTCCTGTATTTCTGCACCTGATGGGCTAATTGGACAGGCAGAGACCATGGCAATGAGATGAAGGATGAAACAGCCATCCAACTTAGGCTCGACTGGGAATCGAACCCAGGACTCAGCTGTTGAAAGCCCAGAGCGCTACCTCTGAGCTAGGCCCCCACCCTGTACTCAGTGTCTATGCTATCTATCTAAGGTTAGGGCTTTTAGGGTGTTCACCATCACACACTGCAGGTTTGAGCCCCCACCATGGCATGGAGGAACAACAGAGCAGATCCTCTGTAACTATATGTATTTGGCTATGGGCAGTGATGACAATAATACAGTACTTGACCCAAGAAGCATTACAAGGGAGGCTGGCTGGGTGTATACTCCCCAGTGAGTTGACAAAGACTCAAGCTTGACAAGGCCGACTAGGGAGTAATTGTTAAGTCAGCAGAGTATATAATTGAAGATTTAAAAACAGTGTACAAAAGCTGTACATATATATCTCTATCTAAAATGGTAAATACGTGTATACCCAAAAACAAACAACTAACAATTTAGTAGAAAATCATATATAAGAGTTTATTTACCAAAATGATAGATCAAACTTTGTCACATATCACAAAAAGAAATTGTATTCCAAATGACATAAACAAACAATGACAGGGACAAAACAAAGGTATTATACATAGATAATTTATATATTATAATAAGACCCAATGGTTATGTGGTGAAAAGTGAGATCCAATGAAGAATGGCAAACCTAAAAGATCAAAGTAAAGGAAACAATTACCAATGCAAAATTAACAATTTGCAAAGATGCCAGAGATGCTCTTCTTCACTCTGATACATCTGAGATTGTCGAGGACACTGGTCATCCATTCTGGGCGCGTGGTCTAGATGGCAATGGTCAGAATATGATGGGCAAAATTCTCATGATGTACCGGAGGTAGATCGAAAAATGTTCCTGCCAACACAAAACGTCACACATGACAGAAGAAGGGCAACACGTGACCACCAGCCCAGACGTTATCGCTGTGGGGAAGCTTGCCATATTCAGGATCACTGCAGGCTGTTCACTGCTGGACATGCAGACGTCAAGGACATAAACAGAAACTCTGTAATTTCACCACCAACCAACTCAGATCCCAGTACTAGGAAGGAGGGCATGACCAAAAGGTCGTTCCTCCTTCACATGCAGCCACAGACAAACAGAATGTCGAGTTAAGTACCCCTTTATACATTGATTTAGATGACAGTGTTGATCTTGCAAATGAACATGTAACTGATGAACCTGTAACTATTGAATGTAACTCGGAGGTTATACATGCACTTGCTAATGGCAACAGTGAAAACTTAGTTCAAGAAGATGACACAGATAGTGATGACAATAATAATAATAATGATCTAATTAAAGATGTGCAAGACATTATGAAAAAGTATGACAGACATGTTATTATCAATCATTAATGTAAACAGTGTGGGATCTAAGATTGAAGAAATCAAAGAGTTACAAAGAAAATGTAAGCTTGATGTGTTAGTGTTGAGTGAGACTAAACTTGATGCCTCATTTAAACAACAGGTATTAGATATGGCAAATTATTCATGTGTTAGACAGGATAAAAGATCTAACAGTGGGGGGCTTCTCCCCTACATTTCAAAATACATTCCTTACTCCATAGGCAATGTAAATGTAAGCACTAATGAAATAGAATGTGTGTCAATATGTTATTATGTATGTACAAAAATCCTAGAACTGAACCAGTGACTTTCAAACAATTCTTTGAAGACACATGTGAGAAAATGTCGGACCTATATGGAAACATTATAGTTATAGGTGATCTTAATTTCAACATGTTAAATGACAACCTATTGGCGAATATCAGACCACCTTTCAACCTAACTAATATAATTAATGAAGCAACATGTTTTAAATCAAATCAGCCACATTAATTGATGTCATGTTAGTTACTAAATGCAGGAAAACAATGTAAAGCTTTCCAAAATCAACTGGGATCAGTGACTTTCATAATTTGATAGGTGGGGTACTAAGATTGCATAAACCTATTCCAAAAATGAAGAAGATATCAGTGAGATGAAAATGACCTTGCACAAACAGTAATGGGGGCCACAGGTGCAAATACAGCATATGATGAAATGCATGAACATCTTAGTAAGCTACTAGATACACATGCACCTAAAAAACAGAAAATCCTGAAAAGAACAGATTTTCACTGTATGACAAAAACATTAAAACAAGCTATATTATCATGTGTGTTTGTGTGTGTGTGTGATTAGAGCTTTACGTCCTGTATTTCTGCGCCAGTTGGGCTAATTAGGACAGGCAGAGACCATGGCAATGAGATGAAGGATGAAACAGCCATCCAACACTAAGGCTCGACTGGGATTCGAACCCAGGACTCAGCGGTTGAAAGCCCAGAGCGCTTCCTCTGAGCTAGGCCCCCGTCCTGTACTCAATGTCTATGCTATCTATCTACGGTTAGGGCGTTTAGGGTGTTCACCATCACACACTGCAGGTTTGAGCCCCCACCATGGCATGGAGGAACAACAGAGCAGATCCTCTGTAACTATATGTATTTGGCTATGGGCAGTGATGACAATAATACAGTACTTGACCCTTGACCCAAGAAGCATTACAATGGAGGCTGGCTGGGTGTATACTCCCCAGTGAGTTGCCAAAGACTCAAGCTTGACAAGGCCGACAAAGGAGTAATTGTTAAGTCAGCAGAGTATATAATTGAAGATTTAAAAACAGTATACAAAAGCTGTACATATATATCTCTATCTAAAATGGTAAATACGTGTATACCCAAAAACAAACAACTAACAATTTAGTAGAAAATCATATATAAGAGTTTATTTACCAAAATGATAGATCAAACTTTGTCACATATCACAAAAAGAAATTGTATTCCAAATGACATAAACAAACAATGACAGGGACAAAACAAAGGTATTATACATAGATAATTTATATATTATAATAAGACCCAATGGTTATGTGGTGAAAAGTGAGATCCAATGAAGAATGGCAAACCAAAAAGATCAAAGTAAAGGAAACAATTACCAATGCAAAATTAACAATTTGCAAAGATGCCAGAGATGCTCTTCTTCACTCTGGTACATCTGAGATTGTCAAGGACACTGGTCATCCATTCTGGGCGCGTGGTCAGAATATGATGGGCATAATTCTCATGATGTACCGGAGAAAGATCAAAAAAAATGTTTCAGCCAACACAAAATGTCACACATGACAGAAGAAGGGCAACACATGACCACCAGCCCAGATGTTATCCTTTGCGTGAAAATGGTGAAGTTGAATCAGATGATTATAAAGTATGTCATATATTTATATCATGGCTGAAAACAATGATAGGCTTCTTCAAGAAATACTAGATGACACAAAGGGCATGAAAGGGTGGCACTTATAACAAATGGCATTAGAAGAAATAATAGAGGTACCTTTACATTCATCAAGTAAAATGCCGCTACATCCGTATTTCTTGATTATTTTCAGATTATTTTCAGATAACAACTGATCTTGACTAAAAAATATCATCAACATCCATCGGCAAAGCAGTCCAAGACGTTTTGATTGTTAAAACAAATTAATTTTATTTTATTTTATATTTTTAAATAGTCGTGCAGAAGTTTCACAACTTGTATGATTGAATACGACTCAAAATAAACTTTACATACATACATATTTTTATATTCCCCACGAGTGGCGTTAGCCACGAGTGAATACTGAAGCCAATCTGTTGTTCAATATTTCTTGTCAGAAATTGTTTTTAAAATAGATTTTGAAAGAAAATGGTTTATTGTTCAGTATAATTTGATTGCATTACCGAAGTGATGACACTCCTATGACGTTGCCCATAGCAACACAGATACATAATAGTTTGTATCTGTGGACTGAACAGACCATTGACTTTCTGTTACGTTTTTTGGCTTTGGAATCATTAATTCTGGTTCAATTTCAAAAATTCAAACTTTTTTAGTGAGCTGACAAAATATGATCAACATCCATCGGCAAAATTTATTTTCATATATATTTATTGTGGCTTTTCTATGTGGTATACAGGTCATTAATTGTGGATATATACATGAAATGTCTCATCATAATGCACTTTTTATCTGTTACTTGATCTACTAAAGATGCATTGAGTCATCCTGTACCATAAATTTGAATAAAGTTTTATGTACAAAATCAATTGTATGTGACAAATTTGAAGTTGAAAATCTGCACATTTTACTCTAACTATGACTACATCTATGTAGTTCACTGACTTTGCAGATCATATGCAGCGGAACCGCACAATTAAGACCACCTTTGGGAATCATTTTATTAGCACTATTATCAAATTGATGCTGTCTCATCATAGTGGTCTAAAGATCGTATAGGTCTGAATAGAGGTTGGTCTTAATTGTGACATTCTACTGTTTGTGAATTGTATAATCTCTTTCTGTATAATAATTATTCCAGTTATTTTCTACTGTTTGTGAATTGTATAATCTCTTTCTGTATAATAATTATTCTTAGTTAGCAGGTTTTTCTAAAACCAGCACAATTCCATTCATTGGTCCTGTTTCATCAGCACTGTAGTACGGTACAAGATCTCGTTTACGACGGATAAGTGCTCCGTCCTTTTCCAGCTCAGCAATTCGCGGTTCGAAATTTTTCATGTATGGGTGAGACATGTACCCTTCGCCAGTGATGATCATCATTTGTCCACCTACAAAAAGTTGAATCAATAATATATTAAATGGTATAGAATGTATAATGTTACTCTTTAAGTTGAATTGGCAACTAAATTTCTATTGCCTGGAAACATATTGTGAGCGAAATCTTCAATACATACCAATTTGTTCTCCTGATGAAATCAGCTAATTTAAATGAATTGCGTTATTTAAGTATATTACCTTACACATTTATTGAAAATTGCAATAGAACAAGATATCATTCAAATGAAATCATTAATTGAAATTAAGAAAAAGATGTTCACCAGGTTTCAAAATTCTCATCAGCTCTTCAAAACCATCTTCTCTTGCCTGGCCAGGGGCGAAGACTCCCACTGAATAAATAATGTCATATACATCTGGAAGATAACAGGGGTCTCAATTTTATCAATGGTCTGAGCTTAAATGACTAGAGCTCTAAAATGACTGCCCTCAAGAATAAGCAGAAGATGTCCCAAATAATGCATGTAATATTATACAATTATTGCACAGTGGCAAGTGCCATATGTTTTTTTATGCAACTGAGACAACCGATATTGCACAAGGCAAAGCCGTACGCAATATCAGTCGTCGAGGTTCCAAAAAAAACACATTGCATTGCCAGATATCTTCTTTTTTAAAAAAGATTTCTTGTTAATATAAACTACTTGTGGGCAGTTATTTAGATGCTGTTAAATTAGATTCAACGTTAATGAAAAAAATGTTCAGCGTGTCCCAAATAACATACTGACTCGACATCGGACACGTCATTTTGATTTAGCATTAGCCTGACACTGTCCTGGCGTAATTATTAATGATTGATTTCTGAGCAATATTCAACACAATACTAGTGATCTAGCATCCATAGTTAGCAAAAATACTTACTGTCATCTATAGGCAATCTGTCCTTGCACATGTAGGCCTTGTACCATTTCTTGTAGATGTTCTTCTCCAAAGCTTGTTTGGCCAAAGTTTCGCAGGGCTCCAGGGCGTCTATGTTATTGTAGCCGAGTTTAACCAACTACAAGAACCAAAAGCTCAAACTGTCATGAAACAGTGCATACAATTGGTATTAGTGTAGTTTTAGCAAATTTTAATCATCTAAAACTGTAACCACCAAAATATCAACTCTAATGTGAATAAAAAACATCCAGTATTAGTCTATAATTGTATCTATTGATGCAGCTTCATAACATCAATATTGAGTGTTTGTGATGAAATTTTAAAATACAGCTAACACTTTTCAGTCTGACACCCTTGCAATTCAATTCCTTGACCTCAAGAATATTGAAATTAAACAATAAATATATATGAAAATGAAACTTAAATTATTGAGCAAAACAAATTTTGGCAGCCATTTTTGCTGACATCTTGAATATCTCGAAATTAGTTTCACCTTGGCAATACAATACCTCGAAATAGTAACACACAAAACGCAATGCAATTATGCAATTATTAACAATAAACATTTGAGTGGTATATTCATTTAACAAGGATCTCGTATCATCTAACCATGTGTGAGTAACAAAAAGGGGGGGGGGGGGGAGAAAGGTCTTTTGATAAATACAGATTGTACTTGATGTTGGTCTTTGAAATTGGCCCAAAGTTGTCCTAGTTTATATCTGACATTTCTAAAAGAAAAAGGAAAACATCATGAAAAACTCCTGGTGAATAAGGCCATTGACGTGCTCATCATGAAAATGATATGGATTGAAATCTTAATGAAAACAAACTTCTTATTTTCAGTGTACTGATAGGCTTAATGATTATGTAATTTTCTCTTGTCTCAAAGCTACTAGTCTGGAACCTCGTTGGCTACTATAACCAGCTGCCAGATGCAGATGTAATGATGATATGATATTGGCGCCCATACTGTTGCACATCCACCCATGTCTTTTGCTTGCCTCATCATAGACATCGAGTACAGGATACCATCAAGTTAACATCAAATTAACGACTGAAATCCTACTGAGATGTAACTCACAAAGAGAGCCCAGGTCATGATTTGAACCTGTGACGTTATGTGGAGCTAGCCAAGGACTAAACTACTCACCCAATCATCTGACTGACACACCGGCCTCTAACAGCTGGTCATTAAGATGAGCTTTGGTAGTTACATTCTACAGAGTTATTGAAATAAAAACTATTATTGTCACAAATGTATTGATAAGTAAAAGTTAAAACACACCTCTTCTGCTGCTAGGCCAGTGCCAGCTCCTACATCAAAAATTTTGACATCTGTGTTTTTGTCTCCAAACTGTGCTTGAAATGCCTTGGCTCCAATCAATGGGCGATTTGGGGCGGACAGCTTTATTATCTGTTGCAATATAAATCAAGGATATCAATGAAAGGATAGCACAATTTAGGTACCTCTATCGAACATACTAGCCAGCCTTTGCCAGGGTCATTAATCCAAAAATGTCAATATTACATGATACATTTACTAATCTGTTACATAAAGCTGACTAATTTGTTAGTCAAAGAGGCTTCAGGGGCAAAATGTCGGCTGACACCATACTGTGCTTATAAAAGACCATTGCTCTCTCATTGACATCAGCCAGTCGGATAATGTGTTCCAGATCTCAGGTGTTGTGTCAACAACGTGTCTTGGTTTTGACACATTACTTGTGACGGTAAAATTGCCATGCAATTACGATTGCATTGTGATTTTTTAAAATATGACAAAAATCGATCTTTTCATAATTGGCAAATGATGCAAAGATTTTAGCTAATGTAGATAAAGTATGTAGTAACAGATCATCTGTTCCAGATCTCAGGTGCTGTATCAACAATGTTTTTTGTTTCGACATACCTCTTCGTAATTGCTCCATTTGTCGTAGACTGCAGTGACTTCTTCCTTTGACTTCCTTATGTCTGTTAATTCTTCAAACATCTCCATGTACTTAGGCTGGGCTTTGTTTAATGCCTTGATCTCAGCCATGGTTAACTTGAAAAATGAAAAACTAACAAGAAAATACTTTTATATCAATCAATGAATTGATCAATCAATCAACCAATCAATTAATCAATCAATCAATCGATCAATCTATCAGAATTATGCATGTTACTTAAAGTAATATTGAAGTTAACATTTAAGAATGTAGACTAGTCACTGGAGACCATATTACTTGTTCAATCTAATTTGTTTCTAAATAATCCAATCAATAATGTTTGATGTTTTTGGCAGTTATTTTATGCTAACTTCAATACACCACATGTATTGCTTATTCTACAGCAGACTGAATAACAGAGCACCTACCAAGGTTATGCATTTACCCCCGAGCCATACAAGTACCTCAGTGACTGCAGAAAACATTCTAACTTTCAAGTAAAATTTAAATCAGCAAAAGATATAAGCCAGAAATTTGCGAAATTATAGTCCGATCTCATATAGTTTATGCATTGCATGTAAATTTGAGTGAATGCCCTTTCTAAATTAGATAATGTATATGATAATAAGTTTAAAATCTACCTATACTGAAGATCCAACAAAGACAGAGCAATCTGTAACAGCTGCAGTGATCCGTTATCAGGTCATGTGATGTAGATTTCCAGAGAGTGAGTGACTTTGGCACTAGATAACTTGTATAGAGTCCCTGTTAGTCAGGGGGCCAAGGCCAGAAAATGTGAATAAAAAGGACACTTTGTTTGCACCGATCCACACCTCCTAAATTTGGTATTATCGAATTGGAAATTTTCGGTATTTTTTTTAATCGGTATTCGTTTTGTCTGTTTTGTCAGTTTCCAAATTTGTTATGATTTTACATTTCCATGGCAACCAGTGCAATGACCAGTCAATATTGATTAACAACAATTACAATACTCTTGGAAACTTCAAAATTTGATGCCTTGTTAAATGTTCACTGGCATTCAGAGAGACACAATATCAATATAAATGGACAGATAATTTACTCATAATTTCATTAATTGGTTGCCATGGAAACAGTTATCACTGGTAACATCTCAGTAAATGACAATTGATGAAAATATTTGTAAAACTGCTACCCTAGCAGCAGGATATTTAGAAAAACCAGTGTTTACTGCAAACTTTAATGAGGTCAGCCATGTAGATTAGTCATGGTACCATCAAATGTCATGCATTGTAATTAACAGCATACCACCAAAATTATTTTTGTGACAAAATACAAAAACATACTTGTTGCCATGGATACCAGAAAAAACATCTCCGGTCAAAGAAACTGACAAAATGAGTACAGATTACAAAAAGTACAGAAAATTTCCAATTCGATGATACCAAATTTGAGGAGGTGTGGATCGGTGCACACAGAAATCCCAATTTTGAGGGGCTGGCCCCCTGACTATATTTATCCATGCATAATGTTGCATATTTAGCAGGCACTGATGATAGTGTAATGCCATATAAGCTGAGCACTTCAACCTGCTTGGAATATATTGTATACAGTTATAGTCGCTGGTTAGCTAATACCGGAATCATTTTTATCAGGCCAATCCAGAGACTTTCTCAACTCCCTCGGAGTATTAAGCCTTAAACATGGGGTTAGCTGCAAGGGCTTAAGAGCTCGCACCAGTGCCATCACTGTGATTGCCTAATGCCAAGTACCCATTATTTGGATGGGGTGAGGCAATGGTTGAACAGGATCTGCCCAATTCCTCGATGCCATGGTGGGGGCTTGAACCCACTACCTCATGATTAGCAGGCAAACACCTTAACCACTATGCCTCTGCATCTAGTACATTAAAAACATGGGCTTGTCACTGTAGAGGTAGTGTTTATACTTTATAGTGGTCTTATTCTTAATGGTGAGGTTCCACTGTATTGTATGTTGGGTGGCCTAGGGGTTCAGGGACCTGATCCTATAGTATTTGTAAACCTTATTTCTTTGGAGTGAATTACACTCGGATGAATACACATCCATTCGGTGATTTTCATCTGTTAGTAGTGTTAGTAATTCACATCAAAGTCCCATGTACAAATGTACATAACCATACAATTCCATGTACCATGATATGACATTTGAGTGAACTCATATAAACACAAACAGGCAATAGGATAGACAATAAGCTTAAAGTTTAGAAGCCTAGACTGTTCTCAATTAGTAAAGTCGGCATGAAAACAAGAAGTTGTACTTGTCACAAATAATCATATTCTTAGAATAATAAATAAATTATATACTAATTAAACTGGTGTGTTATCTTGATGTAATGTGGAAATAAAAGAAATACAAGCAGTATACAGAGTGATATGATTGCCAGTGCCAGGCTGCAAGCAGCTTGAATCAGCAGGAGTACATAACACGCACAGATGAATGATATAGCCCAAGCAGCCAGAGGGAGCCACCAAACCAGCTTCTGGTGTTTATTGCCTTGGGTGCCTCCCTCTTAAGAGGCGTCTGCCTCTAGTTGGAACATTAGTTCTCGTTTTAGATCATAAATATGTAAATTATCGTCTGGGTGGTTATTAGTGGTGAGATTATCCACTATGCTCAATAAATGAAGAATGAGTTGGGCTGTATCTTCCCATTTAGCATGATATTGGCGGTGAATGGATTGGTGAGGTGTTCCATTGACACATCTGACACTGTTGGATTTATGGACGAAACGAAGATGAATTGTGGAGAGGTTTATTCACTCACTATAAGTTGACATGAAAATATTGACGTAAGCGTAGCATAACGTGGTGATGTAAGAAATAGATAAAATAAATAAAACCCTTTGAGTATAGAGCATAAATTACATATAAACAATACATATAAAGATAGCTCAGTCCAAATATTTAAATTATATCATTTAAACTTAATAACACGTGCCTCTCCTCACCTCCAAGTCCAATTACCCAAGAAATCTCGAAGTCCAATTTACAACCTGAGCAAATAAATTACCAATATAATATCTGAATTCTATACAACAATATAACAAATAACATAAATTATAAATAAGTATAATAAATTACATGAATCATGAAATATGAATATAATAAATAAATGGCTAATTGCCAATTACTCATTTCATGAATTTTAGACATGGCTGCCATTGACATCACCAATGCAAATCAAAAAGGTAAAATTCAATATGGCTACCAGCAAATTTTGTAGAACATGAATATTGTTTTTGTACTTGGCCTCCAAAAGGCACATTTTCTTTAACATAAACAATTATCAATCAGAATGTAAATAATAACTTCAAGGGAATATTTAGAAACATACTATCACCTATTCAATGTGCAAAGATACAAAGATTTTCAGCAAAATAAAAAGAATCTGAATCTATTCAATGTACAAAAATAGATAAATAAACAACATACCATTTTGCATTATTCAAATAGGAACAAGACATGTTGCCCCTTCTTCAGCATGGACAGTTGTAACAGTAACATTTAAATTAAACCTGCAAAGTGCATGTCATTGGTCACATGACCAGAATTGAAATTCCCACCAGAGTTCACTGTTAATATTAGTGGTGACACCTGTAGATCTGGTCAGTGACTAGCGCCACCACTACTACAGTCTGATGACCGTAACAGACACCTTCACCTGCTCGCAAAGGTAAAGGTAATATGTGTTGGTTAGTATATTGTAACAGCATAACAGATCTTTGGATACCAGTGCACAGTTGAGGGAGTCGAATGGAGTAGGTTTATAGTCGTGTTCACACCATATTTGATGATCCTTCAACAGGCCAAAAAGAAGTAAACTGTTGTCTGATTCCAAGATTTGCGGGCCCCATTCTCTAATTGGTTTGATGATAATGGGACATTGCTCATACACCTCACGGTTATCATCCTAGTCATAGAGCATCATCGCACATGTTGGAACACTGCTTCTCATTATGGGGAAGGTGAGTGGGCATACTGTGAGTTGATGTGCTAATACATTGTGGCATGCTTCTATTTGATGTTGATTTATGAGGACATAATGTGAATCTGATATGCCGAAATATGTGTTATCCAGGTCAATTTTGGAAGCCACGCTTGCCAGTTGGTCAGATTTATTAAGAGGAACAGGAATACTTGTCATGCAGTAAAGGGCCATAACCGGGGTGTGCTTTTTAATAACCTCCAATGGTATTTGAACTATGGCACCTTGGGGAGTTACTGATATCCTTATTCTGTTATCAAGGTAGACTTGGTTAATGTTATTTGTAAGGAACTGATAGTCAGGCTGCCATTCTTTAAGTTGTTCGGTGGCCATCTTGTAGCACCTTGCGGTCTGGGAGCCAATGTTGAAGGATACCCCGCTGGGCATCTCGGAGGTTGTTAAGGAGGTGGAGGTCAGAATAATACAAGAAGGGCAGTTGGGAAAAAGCAAAGGTGGCTAGGTTAGCACGTAATTGCACTAGTTTGAATTGTAAAGGGATGGTGATTTTTTTCTTATCCAGATTAGAGGTTATGGTAATGAGGGTCTGGAAGAGTCCTAAGACTTCCTTACGGGTGTTCTCTATTTGGTGAGACATAGAATTTAAATTCATTAAGGTGTTGGACTGCTGCTGTAGGTCAAGGGATTTTATTGGCAGCAGATTTCTTCCTGACATCAATGGATAGGTGAGGCCACACGCCTCTATAAGCAGCTGGTCATCAACATAGGACTGCCCCTGCCCCACTTAAAGCCTAGCTCATGTGGCTTCTGTCTATAGTCCTTGTCATACGAAAGTACATTTGTCCAATTAAATGACTGAGCAAAGACAGCCACTTGGATAAAATAATTCATATAATCCATTAAATGGTCCAGATTGATGCCATCCTCAATGACCATGACTCTAAGGATACGTAGTGCCCTTTCCATTGGGGTGCTGTAAGTTTTTCATGCTGCAGTTTTCTAGTGGCTGTAGATTTGAACTCCACACCACCTAATGTCACTGAAGCTGTCTCCTCAGCCCAAGACAAGCTCGAAATAAAGTCCACCACATGTCTTTTCTTTGTAGAAAAAGTATCCCTTCCAAACTGATATGGATCATAAAACCCTGAGGTCTGGGGTGAAGCAGGATCAGCCTGGCTGGAAGTTGCAGCAAAGTTACCAGCTAGTGATGTATTTGTGCGCAATAGGTTGGCCACTTCATGAGCGGACAATGATGATCCATTCTGCAGGACCAACAGTGGGTCCTGAGATGCAGTGCTGGGTCCTGGTTCTGAGACCTGTGTGGTCCGACGCTGTTTTGGATCCTTCCTGCCTGGGTTGATGTCTCGCTTGCCACCAGTTAATCCTGGACAGCCTCCTGCATTATCAGTAATTGTGCAGTCCAGCAAAGTCTTAATCCCCTGGCCCACTGCCCATCCTATTCCGCCCAAGACCATACCAGCAATTCCTGTTTTATTCCTCTGGGTTTTGGTAGGCCTGAATGCACTATCCTATTGTAGATCAAGAAACTCCTGTTGGAGTTGGCCGCTACGGGATTCCCATGCCTTGGAGATGTTGAGATAGAGATACAATGAGGGCAGCTGATGTTGACAGATTTTATATAAATAGGAGTTTGTTAAGTTATTGCTTTCGCAAACAGAAGTGACAATTGGGGGAATGCTTATTGATTCTGAGGTCCAGTTCTGAAAAGGTTTCATAAAGTTTAGGGTCATTAGATGGGGACTGAATACAAGGGAGCTCATAGGTTGAAATCCCACCCCAAAGTGAGGTTTTCAAGATCGTGTCTTTAGCGGAGGGTGGATTAGTAATAAGACCAGCAGCAGCCCATAGGCAAAGAAAAAGAATAATATAAATACCTGTACCCTGGTCCATTTTGAGCCGGTCCGTTTTGTGTACACGCCTATAACCTGTAAAACTAAAAGTAATGATTATCATTTGTCAAAATAATCCCAGTCCGAGGTGTTTTGCCTAGGGTAGTATGATTGGGGTTGTGCACCATGTGTTTTTACCTGTCGGCCAATAATAGGCTCTGGGTGATCATACAAGAGCATTCTAGGGGATTGTGGGTTATTTCAAGGGTGTTGGGTGGTTTAGATTGAGCTGCTGAAGTGCACTAACGTCTATTCTATAACATGATTATAACTGAGGTCTATGTGGTCAACTATCCCCACCAGTGACGTCAGGCAAGAGATTTCATGTAGTAGGTTGTAAGATATGTCTAGTACTAACCCCTGAACCCTAGTGACAGCCACATGAAGATTTGTTAGCGCAATATGACTCAGGTTGAGGTATTTTAGTGAAATGCTAGGGAAGACCAATTGTATGAAGGCCAATTTATTGACGGACAAATCCACTGATTAGAGCGTAGTTTGAAAAGTAAAGTATGGGGTAATGATCAGGTTGTGAGATAAGTGGAAGTCTTGCATATTCATGTTAGGAAATTTGATAAGGTAGGAGATATCATACACATTGGGTGTGCTGTAATTTCAACTCCCTGGTGCCCATTATATCGCATCCCTGGAGCCAGCCTAAGTCTGTGCAGTTCAGCCGAGAGATACAAATTTTACTGGGCCAGACTGCAATTCCGTGTAAAGACTTATGGACAGTGACTTGCGCTTGATTTATCTGTAAGTGCTCAAAGTACATATTGGCCCCTGGGTGTATGATGTTAATGTGCTGAGACAAATTGCTTTCGATGGAGAGGTTGGTCATAAATACCTTAGGACCAATCAGATGGGTGGGTATGTGGGAATCCAGTTTTAACGCCACCTGTGGTAGGCTACAGAAGTATTTGTGGCGATGGCATACTAGTTTGGATAACGAGGTTTGCGGGTGCCAATATTTGGGTTAAAATCGGAAAAATTTGGTTAATTTCTGTAGCGCCATAGTGTCTATACGAGAGTCACTTTCATCTTCTGAGCTACTGGATGACTTTAGCTGAGCATTCTCTATTTGAGTATTCATACTAAAAGTCTTATTCCCGTTTTTCCCTTTGGATGAGCTAACCTGTGGGACCTTAGCATTGCGGGGCCACGAAGCGCCTCTAGAAGTAGCTGTTTTTGGTATTATTGGCATCTTTGGCAGCAGGCTGCGTAGGAGGGTCTCCCTTACATTAACCTCTGAACTGCGCTCTAGCGGCGAATACTGGAATCTCTGGCTCACTCTCCAATGCAGTGGCTGTGTCGTCATGCCCTGTCTGATCGTCGATCTGGCTGTTTTGTGGGGTTACAGCCCTCTTTCGCTGTATGGTCTTACTAGGTTGTACATTGCCCTGGGGTCGCAGTGATACCTCAATATCCTCATCTAGATGTCTAGTGCTTACATTTCGCCTCACTGTTGAAGGGGGTGGCTTATTTCTAAACCGAGTGGTATGGGATGTATTCCTTGTCTGCAAGGTCATCGGGTGGTGGGGACAAGAACACTCGTCCAAGTGGGCATCCCATGGGGTCTATGTATGTCCTTGGGTTAGTGGGCGCAGGGGGTGGGTGGGCATATGGAGTGGAGGTCATTGCTTTTTTCTTTTTTTCTTGTAAGTCACGGAGGGCAATCGAGAATCTGGAGGTAGGGTCAGCCACTGAGGCTTCCAGCTGTGCTCCATATTCCAAAGGGCTATTGGTATAACTGGATGGCCCACTAGGGTCGCCTTCCTCCGCTTTAGACACATTCACAGAACTAACACTGCATGGAGAAGATATAGGGACTTGAGGTGCTTGGGTGGTCTGGTCCCCATCCTTCACTCCTTCGGTAGCCCCTTCGATTTTAATACCCATTTCTTGTGCATCCCCTTTGTTTAACCCCCCCCCCCCCGTCCGATTCAGTAGGGCCTCCACACCATTTACCTATTGAAAACCTCAGCTCTAAGAGATGTGAGCCTGAGACACTAAGTTCAATGTCAATGAATCTATCTATCTTCTGTGCCAGAATCCACATACATTCATAAGTAAAACAATCTAGGGAGGACCCCTCATACAAAGACATGAACAGTTCAAGGTCATCTGCTGGGAAAATGGAAACCTGGCTTTGGTGCATTAATCAGTATGTCCCAAAAGTTGTTCATTACCACAATCGTGAATAGCCAGGGAAGCAGACATGTGTCGGAATATGGGGTGAATGTATTCAAAGAGGAGGCGTTCCCCGGCCGCTGTTCTTCAATAGTCAAAACACTCAGCTATGTACAGCCCAAAGTGCAGCGCTATGGCGTGCTGTACAGTGAGATCATGCCGGCTGTGGAAAAGGTGGGTATCAAAGCTGGTGTCAGGGATTTTCAAGGGTGCAGCCGAAGGCTCAACGAACAAAGGGAAAAAATGAAAAGGGTCACCAGCTGTTTGACCTCTTGTTTGTCGCCCATACTGTGGGCCTTCTGGCGCCCAATAGAAGGGTTTTACCTTGCTTTTCAATTTTTTCATGATTTGGTGGCCTTGAAAAAAGCCATACATTTTTTTTGGAGTTTTGGAGTTTGGAACAGGAATAGGAACAGGATAAGGTGATTACTTTTTCGGAGACATCTGACTCATATTAAGGAAGGACGAGCTCATCTGCTGGCTCATGTTGAGCGGAGTCGAACTGGTAGGAAGGTTGTCACTGCCAGACAGCAAGGATCCCACTGAAGGAGGGTTCAAGGAAGAAGAACCAGGCACCAATGGAGAAGGTACAGCAGAGAAGACACCTAATGAAGATGAAGACTGGTAGGTACCTGCAGGCTGGAACGTGGAACTGAAGAAGCTCCTGCAGGCTGTAAAGAAGCTGATGCAGACGGCTGCAAGGTAGTCCATTGTTCCTCAGGAGTAGCATGCTGGAACTGGCTGAACATCAGCTGAAACATCTGCTAAATCAAGTCAGCCCACATTAATTGATGTAATGCTTGTTTCAAAGCACAGAAAATATCTGAAAGGTTTCTCAGTTAATACTGGAATTAGTGACTTTCATAATCTAATAGGTGGAGTACTACGACTCCACAGACCTGCTCCTAAAACTAAAATAGTCTCTTACAGGAAAATTGAGAAAATTGACTATGATAAGGTCATAACAGACCTGGAAAATATACATCTTGATCAAAGAGTTGACTCATGTGACAGTGCGGAAATGGCCTTCAATACATTACATGGGCAATTATGTAACCTGCTAGATAAGCATGCTCCGAAGAAAACAAAGACAATAAGAAAGACTGATTTCCATTGCATGACAAAGGAACTGAAAAAAGCAATTTTGTTCCGAAATCAGCTAAGAAATATTATAGATATAGGTCAAATTACTATTTAGCATTATATAGATATCAAAGAAATGTAGTGACATCAATAAAGAGAAATGAGATCAAAAAGTATTTTCAAAATAAGTTCCAAGAAAGACTTTTGGAAAAGCATAAAGCCATTTTTCTCTAAGTCTAGAACTAAAACTGATAGTATACCCCTTCGAGAAGGAGAGAAAATCATCACAGATGATCAAAGAGTATGTAATATTTTCAATAAGTTCTTTCAAAAAATCGGTTGTGATATAGGTAACCCTGAAGACACACAAAAACCCTTCGAGGAAATTCTGAAAGACTATGATGAGCATGAAAGTATAAATAAGATTAAAAGTTTGAGGTTTGGAAGAAGAGCCCAGCAAGATTTCACTTTTAAATTCGTATCAGAGAGAGAAGTGATTAAAGTAATGAAGTCCTTCTCAACAAATAAAGCTGTAGGATATGATGAAATCCCCGCCAAATTTGTTCAAAAATTTGCTCATAAACTCTCAAAACCTCTAACACAAATAATCAATAGGTGCATAATTGAAAATGCATTTCCCAGTAAGCTTAAGAATGCTTACATATCTCCTGTATATAAAAAGAAAGATAAACTGAACAAGGACAACTTTAGATCAGTAAATATTTTGCCAATTATATCAAAAATTATGGAAAGAGTAATGTACAATCAAATATCTGAATATATGAAAGTATTATTTCATGATTATCTGTCAGGCTTTAGGAAAGGATACAGCTGTCAAGATGTACTGATAAGAATGACTGAAGACTGGAGGGAGGCAATAGATAGTGGGCATTGTGTAGGTGTAGTTGCCATTGATCTGTCTAAGGCTTTTGATTGTATGCCCCATGGACTCCTACTTGCAAAACTGTCAGCATATGGATTTGACAGCAGTTCATTAAATCTAATGAAATTGTACATTATGAAAAGACAGCAAAGGGTAAGAATTGGAGAGACATACTCAAAATGGGTATATAACATCAAAGGAGTCCCACAAGGATCTATCCTCAGCCCCTTGTTGTTTAACATCTTCATAAATGATTTTCTATACTCAAAATTCAATGCTAAGATCTACAACTATGCAGATGACAACACACTTAGTTGTGTGGATAAAAATTTAGCAAGCCTAAAATCAGAACTACAGCAAGACTGTCTATATGCAATGAAGTGGTTTGAGCTAAATAACATGAAAGCAAATGCAAGCAAATTTCAGTTAATGTACCTGAACACTTCCTATGAAAATGAGAATGAAATCCTAACCATAAATTACATAATATTACATGCATCACATTCTATAAACATCTTAGGTATTGAACTTGATGAAAATTTAAACTTTAGTTCACATATTGATGAAATATGTAATCAGACAGGTAAGCAAGTCAATGCAATGAAGCGCATCAAAAACTATCTAGATAAAGACTGTAAAACAATCCTTTATAACAGTTATATAAACAGCAGCTTCACTTACTGCCCTATTATATGGATGTTTGCAGGGAGGCTAAACCTAAACAAATTAGAGAAAACAAATAAACGATCTCTTAGATTTGTAATGAATAAACATAGTTCTAGCTATGAGGAAATATGCAGTGAGGAAAACCAACTCACTATTTATAAAAAATGTTTGAAATCTGTTGCTATAATGATTTACAAGGTTAAAACAGGTACTGCACCAGAATATATAAAAGAGCTTTTTATCTCACAGGAATCACCTTATGACATGCGTGATAATGACAGGTATGTTTTACCAAAATTTAGAACTATAACTTATGGTAAGAAAAGTTTTAAATACTTAGGGGCATGGCTATGGGGTAATATACCAACTCAGGTTAAGTCATGTTGCTCACTCAACACCTTTAAACTAGAAATATCGAAGTGGCTTCTTCAAAGTGCTGTAGAAAATATGCAATAGGTATGCAATATTTAGAAAATGAATAATACGTATACAACATCTGTGAGTGCACTGTAATCGGGTAAACTGCTGCCACGCTGATACTATTGTGACTGAAGTGCTTCCTAAAATGCTTTCCTAAAATGAATTAATCACAAAGACATCAAAGACTATCAAATGAGATGAGACTGGTCAGTGCTTGCTGCCAGTCAAAATACTCTGGACAATACTTTGGAAATTCAAAATGGACACTTATTTTATTTTTATAAACTTTCCGTAGGAAAGTTTATATTGTTATTGCTGATCTTATTTTTCTTTCTTTCTTATTATTATTATTCTTCACAAGAAGTAAAGGCTTATTACTCAGTAACTAAATAAGATAGGGCTTTGGCACTTAAAGGGAACATGCACAGCCAGAGCGCGCTTTGAACGGCACAAATTTCATGACCAAATTTCATGAAACGTCTCCGCAATTCACAAAAGAAAAAATAAATTTAAGAGGACGGTTCCAAGAAACTGGGTAGAGATAATGGCATGAGAATTTTTTTCAAGATACCTTAGACAAATACGCAGCTCTGAAAGGAGTTTGAGTCAAATTGTGAGCCTGCTGACTGAGCCATGAATTTTTGAAAAAAAGTTGTTCGAAATTTTCATGAAATATTTTTTGAAAACCATAGAAGCAATAATCATATTGACTTGCCATTTCACATTTGTATAGTCCTACCCTAGTACAACTAACTCAACAAAAATGAGCCCATTTGGTAAAGTGGCCTAGGTGGTACAGGGGTCCAAAGTTGCGTTTTTTGACTGCTTATATCTCGGTCCCAAAGTGAGATACAGGAATCTCAAAGACATATTTAGAATCCTTGAAATGTCCTCTTTTCAGGAATGCCCTATACTCTAGGTCTTTCCGTTTGGAAAAGCGTCAGACATTGAACATTTTTTGTCACTTTTTGATGTTCCCAAATTGAAAAAATCCCAAAAACACTAGAAGAACTGCTTGGATTCTCACAATTTTTTTTACAGATATGTCCTCTAGGGAGTGCTATGTAAATGTAAAAGGGCAAGGGCTTTGATCAAAAGGCTTAGGCCCTAGAATTTTTTTTCAGTACAAATTTCAATAATTTTTAACTCCAGTTGTATTCAACCAAATTTCATGCAACTGGTGTCATTATGTAGAGAAAAATTAGGACTTTACATAGGATACCTTGTCTATTCACGAACCTTTACCAGTTTCGAACTTGGAGCCAAAATTCTCTTTACCATGTTATCCAATGGGGAGACCTACCAACCCTGAACCGCTGAGTCAGCAATTTTTACAATGAATGTTAGGAAGTTTACGTGCATCGCCCCAAAAAAGCAGGAAGAAAGTCTTCAATTTCATTCATATTTTGCACATATATGTACTCTGGGTAGTACTACATTACTGTAAAAGGGCAATTACTTTCATCAAACAGCTTATGTCCTAGAATTTTTTTTTATCACTCATAAAGCCTGAATTGCTGACCATACCTACCTCCCAGAACCCTGGACCGCTGAGTCAGCAATTTTTACAATGAATGTTAGCAGGTTTACGTGTTTTGCCCCAAAAAAGTAGGAAAGACTTTTTCAATATTCTTCATAATTTTCACACATATGTCCTCTGGGTAGTACTACATGACTGTAAAAGGGTAATTAACTTCATCAAACAGCTTAGGTCCTAGATATTTGTTATCACTCATAAAGCCTGAATTGCTAATACTCAGACCAAAATGTTGTTGACAGATTGAACCAGAAAAATTCACAGGAGTGTATAAACATGTGGTTCACAAATGTGAATTATTTCAGAATTTTGGGTCACAGGGTCAAGGTCACAGAAGGTCCTATATATAAAATGTTCAGTCGTTTTGAACTTGGGTCCTATACAACGTAAAGACACCAAAAAAATATGTTCATAAACCTGATTTCATTATCTTTCAATTCCTGTACAGCTTGAGAAGGTAGGGCAATTATTTTAAGGGTTATCAGGGACTTAATTACTTGTTCTTGTTGGAAATTGTATAAACAAATTTTGAAAATGTCATTATTCAAAATGATTTTTCTGAACTGGTCCAAAAAAATTCACAGGAGCGTATAAACATATGGTTGGGAAATGTAAATTATTTCAGAATTTTAGGTCAGGATGTCGTGGTAACAGTGTCCTCTATATGCAATTTTCAGGCATTTTGAACTCGGGTGCTCTGCAGAGTACAGAAATCTGAAAGACATTTTTTGAAAGGTCATTACAGTTGTCTGTTCATTTACGAATAGTCTCGGAGGATAAGACAGTGATTTCTTAGGATTTAGTGCCTTAATAATTTGATGTCATTGTGAAAAATCATAACGCTTCAGGAATGATCAGAGCACAAATACTACCGGGTTCTTTGTTAGGTTTTTTAAAGTATTTATATGAGAAAGAAAGAGATTATGAAAGTGAAAGGAAAGTTTATCGTAATTGTCATGCAGGGACAATTGCAAGTCTAGTTATTATTATTATTATTATTTTTTTTTATCTCTTATTTGTTCTATTATTATAAATGTATTGTTACTATTATTATTACCATTATTTTACAATATTTTCACCTAAATTTCATCGATTTGAATTTGACTGTCACTGTAGTCGTACAGAAGCATAAGCTTAAAAATGTAATTTACTTGACATTTTTGATTGAAAACGACTTAAAATAAAACTTACATACAAACATGATTGAGCTGCTGCTGCTGCTGAATCATCATCTGCTGCTGTTGCTGTTGCTGCTTCTGTTGCTGCTGCAGGTTGTTTCTCCTGACTTGCACCTTCAGCTGCAGGAAGAACGACATCAGCTGGGCTTTGACGTCATTATACGTGTCCAAGTCCAACTGAAGACACTCAGAATATATGTAGTCAGTCATGGAGTGGATTCTCAGGGTCTTCGGATCAGCAGGAGGAGGAGGAGGAAGAGGAGGCTGTGTGATGGCTTTCATGTGCTGGTTAATCCTTGCAGCTGTCTGCTGAGCAGTCTGGACTATTTCAGCTAATTTGGAGCTTGTTACAGAAGAATGATCACCAGTATTCTTCCTCTTCTTGAAGGGACCACCCTTGGTTTGCACTGGGAAGACTGGACTTGGCTCGACGTCAACTTCTTCAACTTCTTCCAGTTCTTCAGGCCCAGAATCTGGCTGCCCTGCACTGGAGCTGTCTTTAAAGTTGGGCAGTTGCTTCTTGCTCTTCGCAATCTTTTTCTTTAGGTTGACAGCTTGAAGAGACGGCACCCTGGAGATGTGTTGCTCAAGGAACCCAAAGTTGGCGATAATCCACTTCTCCTTCTCTGCCAGATTTCTCTTGGCTGTACCGGAAGAGCTCTGCTTGATGAGCTTCCCAGCACTGGTTCTGATAGACTCAAGCCAGGTCATCAACTGTAGCCCAGTACAGGGGACATTGAGGGTCTGTGCCATGAGCCTCATCTTCCACTGATGATCCTTGTAGTCACGTCTGGTCCTGTCATAGAATATGTCATTCTCTCGGTACCAGTCAATGATGTCTTGCTCATCATTGGGAGGTAGAAAAAGTTTGTCAGTCTTTCTTCGTGGCTTCTTCTGAGATGCAGCAGGAACAGTGGTGGAGGAGGCCTGGGTGGCAGGAAATTGACTGGCATCACTATCATCATCTTCTTCTTGGGTGTCATTCTTCTCCTTCTCTACATCAAAGTCTGGATCTCGGTCGCTGTCATCCATGTCAACATCAGAAGACTTGGCAGAAGACTTGGCAGAAGACTCGGTAGTGGATTTGGCAGAGGACTTGGCAGGATACATGGCAGAAGACCTGGCAGGAGACCTGGCAGGAGACCTGGCAGGAGACTTGGCAGGAGACTTGGTAGGAGTGTAATAAGTACAACTGGCAGGACTAGAACGAGCTGCAGGAACACTGGATTCTTCAGACTAAAATAATTCTTCCCCAGAGGCAAGTGAAGAAGGCTCTTCTTCTGTGACTTTTTTCTTTCCAAGATTGCGTCCCTTCTTGGGTGACATGGTGAAAAGGTAAAGTTGAAACAGCAAACAGAAACAGCCTCGAGGTCGATCAAGTTCTATCAAAGGCACAGGTGTGAATGAAGTTTGCCTCACTGCGAATGATTATATACTGCTAGCCGAGGTCACGTGATGAGCCAACCGGCCCTACAGCCATCCTGCACCCATTGTTAACGTAGCAGCCGGTGACTTACTCGTGGCACACGTAAGTCACACGTAGCGTATGTAGGTATTGATTTTTCTATACGTAGAAACCGATGACCTATCTGTAGTACACATGAGTGCACACGTAGAACCCGACGGTTTAATCGTCGCACACATACCTCTCCCGCAGGGTTCTTGACACCAATGTGTGCGACGGTTAACCCGCCTGCTTCTACGAGTGTCTCACGTGTGACTTGGCGTATGCTAAGAGTGCCTCTATGGCAACGACGGCTTCACTACGGTTGCTAACTATAAACAATCACCCGCGAGTTTCTACGGACAACCTCCAGATAACCACGGTTGCAGTATGGATGCCCAATTTTGCGTCATATTACATCATTCTACGAGAGCAATACGGCTTCTCCGGGAAAACCGGCTATGTAAGAACAACCCTTTAAGTGTTCACACACCTGCCTACAAGCAGGGTTTTAGATAAATAGTATTTGCAAATGTATACTCAAACATGTATTAATTCAGATAAATTGGGTCATTTGCTACATACAATACAAGTAAGCTTAGGTCGAGAAGTGTGTACATAGGTGTAATTATGCATTGCAAGTAAATAACATTAATACATAGTATTTATGAATAATAGTACAATATAATCAGCAGTAGGACTGCTTCTCCTAGCATCCTATGATAATCTCATTATCATAAAAGTTAGGCTTGTACTATATGGATTTGCATTATAATGCACATCTGAACATGCAGTTTGCCTTTAAAGTCGATGAAAAACGTGTGTTTGATGTACATTAATGGTGAATTAGACTCGGAAATTTCTTCAACAATATTAAGCTGTGAGTGTAGATGAAAAAAAAAATAACATGTAAAAATTTATACTATATAGCAAATATCTTTGAGTTGTGTAGTTGATCAGGGGTCATAAAAGTGTTGAAGGTTTACATACCCCCAACATAATCATATTCCAATGAAAGTTGTAGTGTGATGCTGTGTGGATGGGTGGTTAGGGCTTTACATCCTGTATTTCTGCACCTGATGGGCTAATTAGGACAGACAAGTACCATCGCAATGAGATGGATGAAACAGCCATCCAACTTGGGCTCGTCCAGGAATTAAATCACATACCCAGTTGTTGGAAGCCCAGCATGCTATCAATGAGGAGCTATGCCCAGTAGATTCTTAGATACACTTTATAATGAAAGTCCAGTTATTAGGGGTCATTGTCATGTTGATAAAAAAAAGGGGTGCATGTACTCTGAACTCAGAAAAAGTTTATTTGACATGAGCATTGTTATTTCGCCAATAAAACTAACCCGAAAGTCTAACATGAAAAAATCAACATGATATAAAGATGTTCAGCAAATGAATCACATATGACTTAGAAATTACAAGATAACCTAATCCATCCTATACCCAGTGATGTCAGGTATCAGATGTAAGAAATTGATGCAAATACATGTGCGTCAGCTTGATTGACTTTGCTGTAAATAACAATAATTGTTATAGAAATTCAATTACTTGACGATGGTAACGATACCTTTGCATATTAATAGCTTTAAGTTATTGACATATTCTATTATGATATTTTCCTTAGTGAAAATGGTTTTCAGTTAGGGAATCACAGGCCTTAAAGGATGAAGTACAAGGAAATTTTAGCTATTATTTTTTTCATAGTAATTGTGTTTTTAATGCTGATTTACATCATTGATATACAGAAAATTAGAGTTCCAAAGAAAGGTAAGTGACTGTAAAGTACACAAAATTACACAATCATTGCCATAATCTGGTCAGAAAATTGAAAGATGCTTCGAGGTTTTGATTATTAAGCTATTGAAATAAATGGCATCAGATTCTCTCACATCATTCAAAAGTTTATATCTGTGCGCTGTTCATATTTCGTTATTGTAATGTTTATGCAGGGTACGTATTGTTAGACACTTAGAAGGCCAATTAGAAGATAATACTCGGTGGGAGCTTCGACCACAGTGGGGCGGGGGATGTATTCATTTGGTAGCTTAATTGTTGCTCTATCTATATATCATAAGTTATGACACAACTGTTCTGAAAAATTTAAATTTTTTGTGGCCAAAACATTAGGCTCAATGAGCCCATGCTTCCTAAAATCTGAGAATAAATTGTTTGTGATATTTGGCTTTTAGGTCCAGAAGTTCGGGAAACTGTACAGTGACACATGAAATAAAAAAAGTTGTTGAATTTTGAATGATTCTAGAATAAATGTATATCGTAAGAGCCAGCTGTAATGATGAGCTGCTCACTAAAAGGATAAAAATAAAACATGCACTGGCAACAACTTTTAGTTAGAAAGATAGATAGATAGATAGATAGATAGATAGATAGTTAGATAGTTAGATAGTTAGATAGTTAGATAGATAGATAGATAGATAGATAGATAGATAGATAGATATGGGAAGTGCAGCCCTTAATTGAAGGCAACTTTTTGCCGCTATCGAGAGTTGATTGATGAGGTGAGAGGGAGGAGGAGTCCACCCATGTTACACATTTACCCCATGGGTGGGATCTTTTACTTGCCTGAAAATAGACACTGAGTGCAAGGGAACATCAATTTAATGTCTCATCCGAACGACATGATGTTTATGACGGGTGCCCGGGCCTGGGATTAAACCAGGTCTTTCAAAGGAGCAGGCGAAAGTCTTACCAGTAGACCACCCAGCTGCTATTTCGATGGTATCGGCGAATCTGATGACATTCTAACAAAGTTATTTCAATTAAAAATTACATTAAATTATGAAAACAAATTAAATGCACAACAAATAACACACAATTACGAACAAAATTTATATATACAACACAGTGTTTTAAGGTAAAAATGGCTATTTCTCATGAATAGTCTTTAGTTACAGTAGGCATGGCTTTATTTGCTCATCAACTACACTAGTCAAAATAAGTTAAAGCAAACCAACACAATCACTCGCTGAATAACAGGGACCAACCAGCAATCAGAATCAAACATGCATTTTTAAGTCTGGACCAGTGAATAAATGTATTCTGTTTCCCAGAATCCAAGATGATCCATCTATTGGTGAAATATCAGCATCAAATATTTATGTTCGACCAGAATATAGCTCTCCACGTCGTTTGCCATTTAATTTTTTATGAAATAACATGAAAACAGCATGCATGACCTGAACTTCACAAGTTCTAAGGTTGAGAGATTGCTATTAGCAATGATACATTGGTAAATGGGTTAATCTACATGGCAAAGTCCCAGTTCAAATCAATACGCCTGGCCAATGAGGTCAGGCCTTCAAATAGAAAAGGGTAAAATACCAGCTTATATCGTTACAACGGCCATAAACACGTGGGTTTTGAATAATCTGTTTGCAGATATTAATTGAAGCTATTCAAAGTTAGTCTGAGCAATGTAAACTGTTTTCAAACTCCATATCCTTGAGTATCATACACCATGCATGCAGGACAAGCCCGTCTAATTGATGTTACTAGTTTGACAGCTCTGACCACGTGGGCCTCATGCAAATTAGCTGAAAATATTTCAGCGTGCCTGCAGCGATGGATTGATGGTAGGAGAAGAGGCACTGTAAGCAGCTTGGCATGCTGTCTCATGGAGCTATTTATAGGCTGTTGTTAAGGGTCGCTAAGGGATATTCCCATCCCAGGCTCCATTGCAGTTGCAAAGGATGCTGGGAGCAAGTCCCTGAATGGCTGCTGAGGCAGGTGGCGGTTGCAAGACAGAACTTTGACAACAAGGCTGAAATAGGACTCTCTACCCTCTCTAAGCCTTACAAAGTGTATTACAACTGCATAAAACGGCCCAGAATTACTATTTAGGTAGGTTTTACAGACATTGGAGGGGGGTCCCTTCTCTGGGAGTTGTTGTGTTCGTTCGCTTTAAGGATATTTGAATTTTTGAAAGAATTTGAAAACAATGTAAAAAAAAGAACGAATAGTTCGACTATATCTTGAAAATATCGCATTGACAATGAAAGTCATCTTCTACTTAGTTTAGATTGCATTAACTATTGCATATTGCATAACTATAGCAAATTATAAATCTGTTACAGAAATCAAACTGCGAGAATTACCATCGAAGAGGAAGCACATGCGTTTCTTTTACAACCGAGTTGGAAAGTGTGGTAGTGGAACAACTTATGAACTGTTCCAATTAGTACCAAAGTTGAAGATTTATAAACCGGATGCGCATAAAGACCACCGAGTACTGAGCTATCTCCAACAGGTTGGTATGGAAATACTATCAATTACAGTTGTATCAAAAATTACTGAAACGCATCTAGTCAGGGCGCCAAATGTGAATAAAAAGGGCACTTTGTTTGCACCGATACACACCTCCTCAAATTTGGTATCTTCAAAATTGGAAATTTTCTGTATTTTTTTGTAATTAGTACTCGTTTTGTCAGTTTCTTGGACCGGAGATGTTTTTTTCTGGTATCCATGGCAACAAGTACATTTTTGTATTGATGAAACTCACAAAAAAAAATGTGGTGGTATTCTGGTAATTACAGTGCTGGTACCATGACTAATCTGCATGGCTGACCACATTAAAGTTTTGCAGTAAACACTGTTTTTTCTCCATTTCCTGTTGCTGTAGTAGCAGTTTTACATATATTTTCATAATTTTACTAATTTGCTTTGATATCATTGACTGCCAAGCTTTTATAACACAGTACAATAATATACTTTTGGTATCTCAAGACACCTTAGAAGAAACCAGTTCCTTCATTTTTGTGTTTTGCTATGGAAACACATTTTTAAATTGTCACATTTTCAGAGAAAGCATCAGTAATATGGGAATAAACATTTATAACAATGACTTTTACACCTCTGTATCACACTTTCAATTTTTGGTTGCCATGTCAAAACAAATAAGGGTTTGCTTGCAACCAAATGGTCATTACTAGAAAATGTTACATTGTTCATATCTCTGCATCTACGACAGGTACATACATAAATTGCTTATTCACCATCATGTTTTCAGTGTTAATGAGTTCATTTCTGATATTTTAAGAAGCATATACTGTGTTACATTGTATGGAAAATCTAAATGGGCTAATTTGCTTATAATTTATAAATACTTTCAAACATGGCTGTTTCCATAAAACCTTGCTTATCTGTGAATTTAAAAATGGCAATTACTGGGAATTTCACCCCATCCTTGCCAATTATTTTTCTTAAATTAATATTTTATCACCCGATATGGTTAACAATGTCACACAACAATCTTCTTTAAAAAAAAAAAAAAATGGCATTTTGCTGGGAAATATAAGAGGCTGGATTTACCTTGGAGTCCATTTTTCAAATATAAATATACTACAAAAGTCAAAGAAATATGGTGTCATTTGAAAGATCATAAAGTTGGCTTCCTGAACCATTACAGTAAATTTGAGATTTTCTAAAATTTTGTGCATTGACAAAAGAAAGGTGAAACTATTTAAAAAATGCATCCAATTTTGTTATGATTTATGTTTCCATGACAACCAGTGCTATGTCTAATCAATATTTATTAACAACAAGTACTGTAACAGTAATCTTGGGAACTTCAAATATTTGATGCCTTGTAAGTATCTGCTGGCATTCAGAGAGACACAATATCAATATAAATGGACAGATAACATAATTTCATTAATTGGTTGCCATGGAAACAATTGTCATTGGTAAGATCTCAGTAAATGACAATTTGCATGGTTAGTTCCAGAAAGTTTACATTCATGCAAATACTGATATGTGCAACTTGCTGATGTGATAACTTCTTCAATAACACCCTTCGTGGCATTCTGCGGCTCCACTTGTTACAAATCCACAAAGGTTACTATAAATAGACTGAAATAATATTATGTGTTACCTTGGCAATTATGCCAACCTTGTTTATTATTCCACTGTCATGTATTCAAATATTATAAAATACTTTGTATGTTACAAGCCCAGTAACGGTTTTATGATGATAGCTGCAGACAAAAATAGTGACAGAACTGAATATCCTGTCTATATTTGTTTTCAATTTGGTTACCATGGATACCAGTTTTCAAATTAACTTATCATAGGAGCATACATCATATCAATATATGTTTGGGGCAACAATCATGCCATATGAATAGAGTCAAGGCACTTATATAATAAGGCTTTATGATGATGGCGGTTTTTTTACCATGGTAACCAGTCCATGCAAGTTTATTTTATTTACTTATTATTCGAGTTCAGTAATTTGTTGGAAACAGTTTAACACATTGATGAGAATAAAAAGAAAAATATAAATGCTTCGGCACCTGGACTGCCCATTGCAGTAGCCATATAGGGAAATATTATGCAAACTGACCTATGTAGATTAGCAATACAATGAAATATGCAAATTAGCCATTTAAATTGAACTCCTTGACCCTGAAAACATGGTGTTCAATAAGCAATTTAAGGTATATTTCTTTATTCAGTGAGGTTTTTACATGCAAATTACTAAATATCACCTTCCTATGTTTAATAAATCTTATAAAATGTTTATTCCCATATTACTGATGCTTTCTCTGAAAATGTGACAATTTAAAAATGTGTTTCCATGGCAACACACAAAAATGAAGTGATGCTTCTTTTCTGAAAGGGTTTTTTCAAAGGTGTCTTGTGATACCGAAGTATATTATTTTACTGTGTTATAAAAGCTTGACAGTCAAAGATATCAAAGCAAACTAATACAATTATGAAAATATTTGTAAAATTGCTACCTTAGCAACAGGAAATGAAGAAAAACCAGTTTTTACTGCAAAACTTTTAATGAGGTCCGCTATGCAAATTAGTCATGGCACCAACAAATGTCAAGCATTGTAATTAACAGCATTATTATTTGTGAATTTGTTTAATACAAAAACGTACTTGTTGCAATGGATACCAGAAATAAAACATCTTCAGTCCAAGAAACTGACAAAAGAAGTACCGATTACAATAAATACAGAAAATTTCCAATTCGATGATACCAAATTTGAGGAGGTGTAGATCGGTGCAAACATAAATCCCAATTTTGAGGGGCTGGCCCCCTGACTAATCACAATTATAATGAAATTAAACTGCAGTATACATACAGTCGAGCCCAAAAGTCTACACATTCCTCAGAATTTCGCCATTGCATTCATTAAAACATTGTTACGAAAATAATGGTTTTACCAAATTCTGTCACATCATTACACACCCTATCTGGGCTTAGCTCAGTGGTAGCATACCGGGCTTCCAACCACCGGGTACTGGGTTAAATTCCTGGTCCAGCTTTAGTTGGATAGCTGTTTCATTCATCTCATTGCCATGGTCCATGTCTGTCCTAATTAGTCAATCAGGTGCAGAAATACAGGACGTAAACCATATTGCAGGTGATATGAAATATTTTCATAATGTCATCAGGATTAATTTAGACACAATTTATAGCTGAATGCAATCACATAATGAGAGGTCTGTACACTTTTGGGCTCAAATATAACTCAGTCGAAAGATGGCTGCATCAGATTCTTTAGCGACATCAATAAATATTTTTTTTCGCACGAAAAACTTTTGGTGTGCACGAGAAACATTTTGTGCACTAAATGTTTCTTGTTTTTCAAGTGCACGAGTAAGTTCACTTTTAAATAAATTTTTCTTTAATATACTCCTGTGCACGGCAAAATTAATTTATCATGGCAGCATACTATTTGAGAATTTACATGCTACACTGAAAATAAGTTAACATGTCTAAATAATTTTTGGTTTGACTGCATATGAATAAAGAATGCCAGGACCAGTAATATTTGCATGCTGAAATTTCCATCTTAAAATTCTAAAAAATGCAATACTTGTCATTGTAATCAAAGATTTTGCTAAAAATATCAATTATTGAGATACTTGTATTTCCTATTTCATCTACACTCACAGCTGAAGATTATTGAAGACATTTCCGAGTCTAATCCACCATTTATGTACATCAAACACACGTTTTTCATCGATTTTGAAAGGTAAAGTACATGTGCAAGTATGCGTTATTATGCAAATCCATAGAGTACAAACATAACTTTTCTGATAATGAGATCAACAAATATAATCAAGTTTACTATTGAAAAAGAACATTTTATTATTTTACATTGCTCCTCAAAGTACACTGTAAATATCCAGAAGGGGAACTCAGCTAGACCCCCATTTTCATTGCCAATTTCATGGAGTTGGAAATCAATCTCATAAGACTAAACTCCAGAGGACATTTTGTCAGTCATGGACTGCTATTGGTTGAGTGACTGCCTTAACCAATGGGAGTCCTGGATTCACATGAAATTTTGCTTCCAGGTCTAAGAGATTGGTTTTCCAAATCTATGAAATTGACTGTAAGCACTCTGCTGCCTGAAACTAAACCAAAGAATCTAGTCACAGCTCTACATAGACATGAAATTGTTGCTATTCAGTGGTTGTGAACAGTTTTTTGTGCTAATGGGGAATTTCAGATTAACCGATTAGTGTCTCCTGTTAGGTACGGCTTGGTATGGCTTGTTGTAGCCCCACATAGTTGTTCATAGCTCTGGATAGCCCTAGTTAAACGTTTTTATTGAGTTGTGCTGTCTGTCTGCCTATTGCGCTGTCTAGCTGTCCGGCTGTCTGTTGCTATATATTACAGTGAGTGCATCTTAGATTAATTATCATCAAAATATTGAGAATGTTAAGATATGAATTGTTTTTAATCTTTTATTTCCAGATTCGGTTATGATAATCCCATCTATATCAACCTGGTTCGGGAGCCTTATAATCGACTGGTGTCATTATTCAACTTTGCCAGAGAAGATGGTGATCAATCTAAAGGGGTAAGATCCATGCTGAAATCGAGAGTGTGTACCTAAGTAGACTTAGGAACAGACAGAAGAGAAAGTAAGGAATATCTGGATTGAATATCTAGATCCCTCCTTACAAACACAAAAACCTTTGAAAATCTATCTTGCACATGGCATGTTGGGAAAATATTGAATAAAGAATATTCTAAATTATATTGTAGGAATGTTGCTACAATATTTTACAATGTAATTCGCACGTATTATCACTTATAATTATTTCAGCAGGCTTCTCAAGGGTCCACATCTTTATACTGTAACAATATGGTCTGCACATTTTGACAGAATGTTAGTTAAAATATATGTGAGAACTAATATCTCAAATATTGCTGGAACATTTTGGGAACTTTTTGGGAGTCCATGTTAACACCTTGTGACAATGTGTTTTACAATATTAAATCCCAGATAGCATTCCAGGGGCAGACTGGGATGAAATACTGGGCCTGGAATTTGAGTAACAGCGGCCCAGATGTTACTCTGGGTATAGATATATATATATATATTATTTATTATTATATATATATTTTTTTTTTTACACCATCGGCCCACCGGGAAACCAACCGGCCTCCCATCGGCCCAGTCCGCCCCTGTAGCATTCCAAATCAGGCAAGCATCGGCGTTACAACATCGTTTTTACATCAACGATATCGTGCCGACATTGAAACAATTTGGAATGCTATCTGGGATGTTGTCAAGATGTTCTGGCAAAAATTTTTGAATGTTAATTGAAAACACCACTGGCAAGTTGTTCAGGGTCCACACTTCAATACTGTGACAATATTAGTCAAATGTTATGGCATGATTGTCACAATAATATATTATGTTCTTGTTTGCAGGGCTTTGCTAATATAGTGTATTACTGTTCAGAACATCTAACTTTCCATGATTTCCCTTTTTGCAAATATCTAGCATCTTTTCATGGAATTATCATTTAGCAAATGTGATATTTTGATGATTTATTTCTTCGCAAAAATTCAATTCTAAATGTCTATAATTGCCAAGTGGGGGGGGGGGGGAGGGGCGGCACAACAGCAATTTCTAATTTAGTCTTACAGAGTCCCCCTTAAAGATTTCTCATGCAAGTCTTCAAATAAGTATTTCTGGGATTTAAGTTTGAACTTCATCTTTTTTTAAATCAAACTTCGCATGATGTTATAACTTTGCAAATAATTATCTAACTAGCCATAATTTTATCTTTCTACAGATATCTAACTCCCCATTAGTTTTCATCTTGCAAAATTTTTAACTTTAACATAATATTTATTGTTTTGCTAATAAGTTTCTAATTTGGTTTATCTATCAGCTATGACCTAATTTTCCACAATTTATCTTTTTGAAATGAGTTCACTAATGTAGCTACCCATAGCGATGAACAGCCACTGAGGTAAAATTTTCAATTATACCAGGGAATCTGATGCCAATCTTTAACTTTAAAACTTAAAGTTACTTCAATTACAGTCGGAATATGCAAAAAAATTAGAAAGTCCAAATAAAATTTTGGTGTGACCATATTTAAGTTTATTATTGTACTCTTTCTCTTCAGGATTTTGATGAATGCGTTATGGGTAACCATACTGTTTGTGGAGTATATTGTGAAAATACTGAAGATTACATAATAGACACAATGGTTGGTTATTTTGCTGGCCAAAACACTGAACGTTATTGTGGGTAAGCGGACCTTAATTAGGCCTATGCAGATAATCCATGTCGATTCATTAGCAAACAGGCCATTATTTGCAACCTGATTGTTAGATGATACAATTATTATTATTATGTAGTATACAGTAGCTCCCCTGGTGTCAAACTCCTTTGCCTTGTGAGTATACACTCACATGCACCGATAGCACCATGGCTCTCAACTGCTTTTCCGAAGCACTCCTTGTTTGGTACCCACTCTCTGTAAACAGAAAGTGCAGAGCATGAGTCTTTAAGGGGTGTTCACACTATCATGGATAAGACCTACATGCTCATCCTTGTCCATACGTGATTCACTCGCCATTATATGTATACTCGCGCCAATTCATAGATTACTCCTAGTCGCGCTTGACCACTCACGACCATGTATGGAGGGGGCAATAATTTTTAAACATGTCTAAAATTTTGGCGGACGTTCTAAGAGTGAATTGTTTATATTAGTTACGTAACTCCGTCGGCGAGCATTCTACATACGTTCTACATACGTTGTACGTAAGTGCATGGCCATTGGTAGCCAGTGTCCATCCCAGGGGTGTTTTTTTTCTCTTGACAGTTGGGGGGATGCAGTTAATGAGCAGACACTGGCCAAGAGGTAAATTAATGGTGGATCACTTATGCCAAACTTATAAACTTGTACTGATATACGATATCAAGTGTAAAGCTGTTTAACAAAGCACAAGTGTTCCGAGACAAAAGGGTAATTTTCATTTGTGAATTTCAGGGGGGAGGGATGATTGCATTGATCATCGCCCTCTTCTCAAAAATCTGGGTATATATCCACCACATTCGACGCCCCTGACCCATCCGTATGTAATAGCCATCTACTTGCGTCCACTTGACCCTATATCGCTCGACGGACGTCCATCGCCCGCCCGTCATCTTCCGTGCAATCTACGAGCGATCTATGAGCGATCTATGTAAGCCTAACATATGCCTGGCAACAGATGTTTGGCGAGTGTTTGACGGATGTCTTGTGAGCGTTTTATGGACATCCAGCGAGCGTTTGACTGACGTCAGGCGAGCAATCAACGACTGTCCAACAGACGATCGTGGAAAGAATTTATACGTGATTAACAGGGCCATGAGTGAGCACGTATAGCCAATTTTTGAAATGCGTGGTCACATGAAGGTCTTGTACATGACAGTGTGAATTCCCCTTTAGAGATTGAGAGTCAAGCACTCTTTCGCTACACTAACTGCTCTTCTCAAAGATATCTGGTCTGATATCAAGAACAGCATCCCCCCTACTCTTTTCCTCCAAGTACACCAGTGATCCATTGCAACATTGTAATTTACAGTATTGGATAAATGTTATACTAATCTACAAATCTGACATAATTATAAAAGGATAATACAGACCACACTGCGTGCTTCTTGGTTAGAATGTTAACCTTAACATTCACACATATATAAAATTACATTGATTTCATTAATGTTTATATCTCATGCGAATACTTTTGATTTGCAGCGATGCTAGAGTCCAACTTGCCAAGGCTCACATTGAGAAGTTTTATGCAGTGGTGGGATATCTGGAAAATTACACACAATTTCTTTCGACATTAGAGTTGCTCTTTCCCAACGTATTTTCGGGTATTTTAAACATGTACAAAGAAAATAGTAAGTTAATTTATTACAGTATCCAACACGTAATAATACTCTAATAGTATCACTATAATCTGGAATAAATTTTCATGCCACTTTTCACTTTGTATAATCACAGATGCCTCGTCTATACTAAACTGGAAGAAATTGTTTCACTGAACATATTATCACAGCCAAATTCATTGGAATTGATCTCTTGGACTTTGATGCTTAACTCCAGAGGACGTCATGTGAATCCAGGACTCTCATTGGTTTTGTCAATATATTTCTCAGCCAATGGCAGTCTTTCATTCCCATGATGTCATTTGGAGTTCAACTGCCAAGTCTATGAGTTATAGATTGGTTTCCAGCACTATGAATTTGGCTGTAATAGGGATATACTCATCTTCTGTGATGATGTACATAATATTACAATAAATAATTTTTCTATTTGAGTATATTTAATTAGTACCTATTCTTCATAGCAATATGTTAAGATTTAATTTTTTAAACAGGACCATATTACATGATCACTTTTTAACTGTATGTGTATCCATGTTTAAACATATAGCATCTTTTTAATTCGGACCAATGCATTTTCCTTTTGCAGCCGATAACTTCAATAAGCATAAAAACAAGGGCCCATACGAATACCTGCCAAGTATGGAGAGCACTGAAATATTGAAAAGAAGACTGAGATATGATTATGATATTTATAACTTCATCAAAGCCAGGTCTGACCAGCACTATGAGAAATTACTGAATGGCTCGACATCTGCTTGACCATCTTCTTGATCCTGAGTACCATGACTAGTCCACTTTAATGCTAGGTTATTGGTAGAGGTGTACCGATATTAGGATCAGGTATCGGTATCGGCCGATACTAGGCACTTGGTATCGGTTCAGTTGATTGGTTTTAAATGGGGCCGATACCAACTGGCCAAGCCCACGTATACACAGCGCCCCCCTGTGGTCCAAACCACTCAATCGCATCATTCATACTCCAGCCTCTCAGGTTGCAGCAGGCTGCGTAGGCTCTAATTGCATAATGAATTGCACTTAAGTTGTGCAAACAAGGATCAGTTATAAATATTAGTGGTTCTTGAAATCTTACATGTACAATAATTAAAGAGCTCAAGCTATTTGCCTATATACCATAATTTGATTGATTATATGTGCGAAACTATTTATAATATATATTCAAGTTGCTCTACACTATCAAATACGGGTGTTTTTGATGTTGTATGTAAGCAGACTGTTGAAATTTTTCTAGTCCAATATTATAATGGTATACTGAAATAATAAATCTTTAACTTGTGAAAAATCAAAAACTTTTACATCATGAAAACCGCCATTGAATGTGATAGATTGCATTAACGTATTAACTGCATGATAATCAAGTTTAAGTTTATGTGCATATCTGCTTTCCTACATAAATTATATTCAGAAGGCCGCATCTATTTAAATACAGCACTGCCATGTTGCAGGACTTCAGGTAAAATAGACTTTCTTATATACAGAATAGCAGTCAAAATATGTTGTTAATATGTAATTGGGTCAATTACAACATAATATAGTTGAACCCCAATAATGAGATACGATCTTGTTCACAGTCCTGTTGGCATAGTCCTATCAGACCTATTGTTTGGGAGTCACTGAAGCGTGGAATACAATTTTAAATAATTGCTATGTCACAATGTCTGTACGAATTCATGAGTGGCATATTTTTTGGTGTTGAAAAACTTTAAATAGGCCCAATATACTAAAATCCAAAGTTCATGTGCAGTCAAACATCGAGAAGTCTGTTAGGACAACATGAGTGTCATGTTTTTTTTTTATCCAGGACAATACAGACATGCAACCCGGTATTTCTTTTTATTCTATCCTGAGTCACATTGTGAACTTTATGATCTAAATTATTGTAAATGAAACAAAAGCATATTTATAAGCTAAACTTGCTTAGTGCCAATTAAACACACGAGACGCAATTTGTATTATGTTTGGATACAATTGCTTTATTGAGCATACACATAAAGAAAGACAGACACACAGATAGACGAAAACATACATGTAATTAAATCACTTGATACTATGTTGCTCTGTGGACACCCACATGTGTACAGAGTGTTAAGCATATTTTGATGCAAAATTATTTAGGTACATGTTGAGACAGTGAAATAAGATAGGCGATGAGTATGAAAAGCAGAAGGAATAAAAAAAAAATAGAGAAAAATTTAAGAAGAAAAAGGGTTGGCGGGTGGGGCGAAGAGAAAGTGAATGGTTTTTAGCGGGGAAGGATTGCGTTTATATAAGACAGACAGGCCGGATTAGCGATGGTCGTTCCTCATTGGCTATCAGCGACCACGTGACTTGCCTACGTTTTGAATACGTCGGAAGTGGCACGACTGCAAGAATGGAGAATCCCTCGCCCTCGAGGTTTAACTATATTTACGTGAATAACTCTCATTTTGGAGTAAATATAATGAATTAAATAACAATTTATTTATTTTTATAGTTTTTTGCCGTTGAATTGCAATCAGTTTTTCTGGCGTATTTTATCATTAGAAGAGATATGGCCTTATACTGGAATTAAATGCCTTCAAAACACTTGGGGTAATTTATAATTCTATATGGTGCTGATTGCAATTACTTGTCAATGAGTTCCATTCCAAGGAACATAAAAGAATGTTTAATTACAATTCAAACAAAACATCAAGCAATCATACATGTCAATTGCTTAATGAATGGGGAAGAATAGACCTGCGAATGCATAATTATTCTGGGTGGCTTGCAAGATAGCTGTTATCTTAAGTATCTGTATCGGTATCGGTATCGGTATCGGCCGATACCACGAAGAAGTATCGGTATCGGTTCAGTAAATTCATGGATCGGTACACCTCTACTTTTAAGGTTCTGAGAGCATTCCTATGCTGTTACTGGTGATATAGAGGCTATGTACAATCCAATTCGCATTCCTCCGGCGGATAGAGATGCTTTGAGGTTTCTATGGCGTGACAGTGAAGGCCAAATAGTACATTATCGAATGATGTCACATTTGTTTGGTGGAGTGTGGTGCTCTAGTAGCTCCACTTTTGCTCTCAGACGCACTGTGCATGATAATCAGGTTGATGTTCTTGTGGCAGATACTGTTATGAATTCATTTTATGTAGATGATTGTTTGAGGTCGGTTATGTCTGAGGATGCAGCTTTGAAGGTTGCTTTGGGCACAAAAGATTTGTTGAGTAAAACTGGTTTTAATTTGACCAAATTTGTTGCTAATGATGTCAATGTTCTTGCAGAGATACCCCCCTCCGATCATGCAAAAGAAATCAAGGAATTTGATTCATCTGCTAGTAGTCGAGTGTTGGGAGTTCACTGGGAGGTAAAAATTGAGCTAACTAATCAATTGACTAGAAGATCCATGTTAAGTGCTGTTGCTTCAATGTTTGACCCACTCGGTTTAGTAAATCCTCTTGTACTTGCTGGTAAATTGCTTTTCCAAGAGTCTACTCGTCTCAAACTTTCGTGGGATGAATATGTTCCTCCTGATCTTTTAGAGAAGTGGAATGAGTGGGTTGCAAATCTCAAAAGTGTTGACCTTTTACATGTGCCGAGATGTATCAAGCCTGTCTTATTTGACTATTCGGTTGTAGAATTACATCATTTCTGTGATGCTGGCTTAAAAGCGTACGGCACATGTAGTTATGTCAGATGTGTGAATAGGCATGGAGATATCCACACAGCTCTGATTGCTAGCAAATGTAAAGTGGCTCCAATTAAGTCCATGACTATTCCTCGTCTGGAATTACAGGCTGCAGTCTTGGCTGCTGAAGTAGACAGTACTCTTAGGAGGGAAATGAGTCATGATTTTGTTGCTTCCCATTTCTGGACAGACAGTGAGGTAGTAATCAAATACATAAACAATGATACCAGTCGATTTCATGTCTTTGTGAGTAATCGAGTGAGCACCATTAGACAGTTGACTAGCCCATCACAGTGGAATCACGTGTCTGGAAAGAAAAATCCAGCGGATCTGGTGACTAAAAGTCAAACGGTAGTTGGTCTTGACAAAGAGAAGTGGTTTAAGGTCCAAAATTTCTCAAAACTTACAAAAGTGACGGGCAACTGTCCAAAGGGAGTGATGTTGAATTGTCTGAGTCTGACCCTGAGGTCAAGGTCACATCTCGCTCTTCTTTCCTAGTTGAAACTGCTGAGGACCCTTTTGAAAGTTTCTTACAGCATTATTCTTCATGGTATAAGATGAAGAGATCTGTCGCATGGTTTCTTAGACTCAAAGACATCTTGAGAGGTCGGAAAGTGAACAAAGGTAGATTGAATGTGGCAGAAATCAAGCAAGCAGAAATTGCAATTATCGCTTTTGTTCAACAATGTTTCTATGTTAAGGAACTCAAGTCTGTTGCCAATGGTGAGTCGTTTGTCACCAGTTGTTGATGAATTTGGCTTGCTGAGGGTTGGAGGTAGGCTCAAAAATGCTCCTGCAAGTGTGTGTAAGCAACCAATCTTAATCCCTCACAAGCATCACATTGCTAGTTGTATTGTCATTGAGTTGCTCATCTAGGCACAAAATGGGTTACTAGTAATTTGAGGCAAAAATTTTGGATTACCAGAATCCGATCAGTTAAAAGTGTGTCTAGAAGTTGTGTCAAATGTAAAAGACTCTTTGGTCAACCATGTACACAAATGATGTCAGACTTGCCTGCCGAAAGACTCCATTTTCATTTATTGGAATAGATTGTTTTGGTCCCTTCAAAGTCAAGCAAGGCAGGTCCGAATTAAAATGATATGGTTGTGTATTTACATGTTTGAGTATGCGAGCAGTCCATCTTGAAAGTCTTTGTAGTCTTGATACCGACAGCTTTTTGAATGCTTTCCGAAGGTTTGCAGCGAGAAGGGGTACTCCTGAGAAAGTATTTTCAGATAATGGTACCAACTTTGTTGGAGGCTACAATGAATTATCTAAATGTCTCAAAGAACTAGATCAAGACAGAATTGTCAATGAATGTATAAAGAGTGGGATAGAGTGGCATTTTAATCCCCCTACTGCTTCCCACATGGAGTAGAACACATCATTAATACTAGACCACTCACTAAAGTGAGTGATGACCCCAACAGTGATGCTGCTCTAACCCCAGCTCATTTCTTGATGCTCAGGGAGAGTAATGGTTGTCCCCCTGGTGTTTTTCATGAAGCTGATGTTCACAGAAAGCGATGGAGGTTTTTCCAGCACATGGCTGATCAGTTTTGGAAGAAATGGCTTCGTGAATATGTACCTGAGTTACAACGTAGACAAAAATGGTTAAAAATTCACAAAAATGTAAATGTTGGTGACTTAGTCTTGATAAGTAATGAAAATACTCCCAGATATCTTTGGCCCATGGGTCTGGTTGTAAGAACAAATGAAGGTTCTGATGGGCCTGTTAGATCAGTGGAAATTAGAACAAAATCCACTCATCTTAGCCGGCCTATTTCTAAGGTTGTGCTTCTAGAAGCTGTGCAATAATGTAAATACCAATTTTATGTCTGCATTACAATTGTGACAACATATTTTATGCATCATTGTTTCATGCTGTAACAATTATGTGATTCTTGCTATATTTAATTTTTTTATTCATTTTTAAATTATTATACGTATCAATATTAGTATTTTGTATATCGAATCAAAATGATTCAATAAGGGGGTGTGTTGAATTTGTAACCAAATCAAATATATACATAGTTTTTTGTGATCAGCTGATCCAGTGTTTCTGTATTGATTGCCATTGTTGGTGGTGTTAGTACATTGTTTATCTAATGAGACAACTGTTGCAAACATCAGCAGTGGTCAGTGTCTTATTCATTGATTATGCATATGGGTCATTTTGGATATGCATTTAGGTCAATTTTGGTGATCATGGGTATTTTCCAAAGGTATGATGGGATAGCATCCTAGTATTTAACTAAGGGAATTCAAATTTTGCACTGTCACACAAGCAGATGCTTTTTAATACATTCCATGGAAGCCATCTTGGTTTTATTGGCAACTCTATTTAAATTTCAAGGTATGTCACTATTCTTTGTTAATATATATTACATATTTGTAGTCATGTGTGCAATTGTCAATATTTAAAGTCATTTAAGTGAAATTATAGATATTTATTGATTGTTTTAGTGCAATTATGTACACATTTGTATTTGTAAAATGTATTTAGTAGTATTACAATTATTCGCAGGTTATGTGCAGGCCTAATCATAGGCATTTATTGGCATGGTGTGTGAAAGCCCTAGTTGCTGCACATGTTGTAAGTTTATAATTTGTATATTGAATTAAACATGTATGTGATTGTTGTCTATTGTGTTTAGGGACATGAATTTATAGGACATGTATACATTGCCTGTCTCAATGACAATTTATTTATTTGGTTTTATTTTTTTTCATGTTCAGATTCACCGAGTCTCTCCATTTGAGTGCGTAAATAAAGGCAACTAAAATACAGATATCTTTGTCATCATACCATCGCCAACATTAACCATCCTATGAAACCTCTAAGTGTAACCATAATTCATATTAAAGGTATCTTCATGCAAAACCAAAAAAGACCCATGGTGCAATAAAAAATATACATTTAACTAATTATAAACAAGTGATTTTCAGTAATAATTTCTAATGAATTAGCAATTTCTTTACAAAGTAATCACTCAGTTCAGGCAATTTTCTTTTGTTGCTTAGCAATTCATTGTAAGTTTTGTATGACCCAGATAGCATTCCAAATCGTTTCAATGTCGGCACGATGTCGGCGATGTCAAAACGATGTTGTACCAGCGGCAGCCGTTATAGAATGGACGCTGGCTTGATTTAGAATACCATCTGGGTATTCTCATTCACGGTTAATTTCGGTCATGCATAACAAACAAGTCATGACAAAAAAATATTTGATGTCGATCCAACTCCCAACGGCTGTTTGTTATATCGCTTTTGGTTCCAAAAGGTCGACAGATAATTTTCAAGTTATGGCACATGGGGAGTACCAACAATGTGGCAACCAAAAAGGTGACAACCAAAAAGGTTAAGATTTGATGTCTGTGGTAGGAGAGTACTATTGAATAGATGCCTGGTTTCAATAACATTTTCATATATCTAAGAATTTCCTCATATAGCTGCAAGACACTGCAGACCTCTACTAATGTTAGGGTCACTCTCTCGTAAGATGGTTAATAAGTACTGGAATTGAGAGTGTTGTTCTTCAGAGGATTATTTTTGAGAAGCATTGAATGATAGTTCTACAGTTCTACTGTGTCTATGAATGCGATGGTATGTCACAAGTTTTCCATCTTGCCATCTTCTGATCTGGAATGTAAATATAGGAAAAGGCAGTCAGGTTGTTTCAGATGAATTTTGAAGAACAGTTTTGTTCACTGCTAAATTTAATTTAACAGGCGCAGTTATTGACCCTTCTTTCATCGCACACCACTCCGTTCATTAATATCCATCAGACCTTTGTCTATGACGCTGCCTGAGGGCCTGCATCTGAAGCCACGATATGTGTACTAATACCAGGATCAGGTATCGGCATCGGCCCGATACTGGGCTCTGACTATAGGTTTGGTCGATCAGTTTTAAATGAAACCGAAACAAAGTGCATCAATGCCCATATCAGTAACACCCCCTAGATGATCAAAGTCAGTCAAACATAGTGCATATTATATTTTCTGATTTCTATGAAATTAACAACATTCCATTTAGTTTAAGATCTCACAGATATGTCAAACTGAGTAGAGTGAACACTGTAAAATATAGTATCAACTGAGTAGAGTAAACACTGTAAAATATAGTATCAACTGAGTAGAGTAAACACTGTAAAATATAGTATCACCTGAGTAGAGTAAACACTGAAAAATATAGTATCAACTGAGTAGAGTAAACACTGTAAAATATGGTATCAACTGAGTAGAGTAAACACTGTAAAATATGGTATCAACTGAGTAGAGTAAACACTGTAAAATATAGTATCACCTGAGTAGAGTAAACACTGAAAAATATGGTATCAATTGAGTAGAGTAAACACTGTAAAATATAGTATCACCTGAGTAGAGTAAACACTGAAAAATATAGTATCAACTGAGTAGAGTAAACACTGTAAAATATGGAATCAACTCTGTAAAGTCTCAAGGTGCTAAAACATGGATTACCGAACAGTATTAGGTCTAGTCATGATTTCAAAGTGGTATGGAAAAATGGGATGGAATTGAATGTCATTGTTGTTTCTGTCTTAACTGTAGAACTTTAAATGTTTGAAGTTTTAAGAGGCATTTCTGAGAAAATCGAGGGGGGGGGGGGGAAGCATTTGTGGATTTATATAAGCCATGATCTCAGTGAAGACAAAGAGATTCAACACAAAAGAGGTGATCTGATTAGTCGCATGAACTGATTACTTGGAAACATTGGAGGTGCACCGCTTGAAATTCTCACGAAAAGTCTTCTTATCAGAGTGCTGCCACTTTTATGTGGAATCACTGTGTGCGACGATTGTTAAGGTTACCATATAGGACTCATACAAAATATTTGCCATGTCTGCTGCAATCAAAGATTTTTAGATGAACAAATCTGTCAGCGCTTTGTATCTATGTTTATGACAATGGCCAAGAGTCCTAATGAAAGAATTAAGTTTATTGCAAACAGGGGTATAAGCATGTCAAACACAATCATTGGAGAGAATATATCCAATGTCAAATGTAAACTAGGTGGAAACATTGCAAAAAAAAGTTGTTTACTCAAAAGCCATCGTTTTGTTTTTGACAAATGTCAATAAATGCAATAAGAGAGTTTGCTGTGTTTAACTGTGGCATTTTTCAATGTATCAGAGAAGACTGACTTTCAAAACTTTCTATGTACTAAATGATGTTAACCCAAATCAACCAACAATGTATATACTTATTAATATTTTCCAATGACTATTTGATTAATATAATGCCATGTATAATATTATGTGCATAAATAATATATAATGTGACATTTCAGCAAACCCATTTATATTTTGTAAAATTTATGTACACCGTAAAATAACCTCCAAAAGTATCAAAAATATACTGAGAAAAATGTGACAATTTGAAGGCAATTTTACTTATGATTATTTAGATGCCATGGTTAAAATAACCAGTCAAAGTTTTCAGATGAATCCTCATTTCTCCATAGAACATTTCACCTAGGCTAATACTTTCTCCAGTGAGCTATGCTGGAGGCAGGTAGCAGACACCATCTGCACAGTATATGACTGTCCGAAAACTTGGCCATTTTCAAATTTGATTTTTTCCAACAGAGATGCTCACTCTGTAAATTTTTGAAGGCTAAATGTAATATTTGAAATAAGTGTGCGGCATATTTAAACATGCTTAATTAATTAATGCTAGTCTATAATCACGTTTATGTGAAGGCCAGTTGTATTGGCTTTCATTTGGTACCTTCATTAGTAGCTACACCTATATTTAGGCAGAAGTTGTGCCATACAAATGACAGAGACATCACTCATGAATATGACTCCTTCGATTTGAGGCATAGTTTCTGTGTACATGTCTTTTTTACAGCCAAATTTGGTATTTTTCTGTTTTATATCATGAGAGCCTCCAAAAAATTATGGGTAACACTTCCACACCAAGTACGATTTTTCTGTACTGGTCAATTTGACATAATGGCTTAGCGCCATTTAACGGAACTGACAAAAGTTACATTTCATTGAATCTCAAACTGTAAATTTATCACCTATAGAATGGAAATTTACATTTACATTAAATTCATGGCTGGGTGTAGCTGACACATTTTCAACATGGTTAAATGTTATAAACTGTGTTTTATGGCAACCAATGGTCTTATTTAACCATACTTTTCTCAAAAATTGCTTTCAGTTTGAAACTTAGTCAAAGTTGAGTACCATCCTATGCACTGAATATTGCTGATAGAATAACAAAAATTGGTCAAAAGTTTCCTTAGTTAGTTATCTTACAATAACATATTTGCCTTTATAGCCCAGGGTACCATATGGTGACCGTAGGTCCATAAAAATGCCAATTTCACTGAATTTGGTAAATTGGCTCTAATTCCAAAAATAAGTTAGTTAGAAGTGTAATTTTGGTGTTCAACAGATTTATATATTTTTTTTGGGCCCCTTATATGAAGTACTCTAAGTGCTCTTTTTACCAATAGTTGATTTTCATGGAAGGTTCGCTATATTTCCACCAGGTGACTAAGACAGAATACTGCAATTCTATTGGCTGATAAAGTTCTCACCCTTGATTGTGATTGGCTGAAGCAAAGTGCATCCTAGCAGCAGTTTTTTTCGTGCATTTTAATGTAAATTTGACACTTTATCATTTAGTTGATGTTTGTTATTTTTCTGAGCAAGTTATATTTATGGAATCAGTTAGTTATGACCTACTATGTCTGAAAAGCAAAATGAGTAATAAGAGGAGAGGAAAGCCTTATGTCCTGCTGAATTCAGGGCTGTTCAGTGAAAAGACTGTATTATACCAGCTGCTATTTTAAGTAACAACCAGGATATAAGTGAAATTTTGCAGTGAAAGCTCTAGTGTACATAGTTAGTAAAATGGCAGTAAAAAGCATCTTTGATATTTGCACTGTAACACCAAGAACACCAAGGTGCAGCAGTGTATCAGATATATCATAATGAAAAATCCACCTAAATAATAAGAGAAAATCAGCCATACTATAATTGCCCTGTTCAGAGCACAAAGTCTCAGCTAAGTACACACAAGAGTGGCTGAAAATCACCTTATACAGTGGAGATGATTTTCATATTACAGAACCCAACTATACATGCATAGAAAATATTGATACAGACAAGACATACACGGGTACTGCACAGAAAATATTGATACAGACAAGACATACACGGGTACTGCACATACCTTGTCATGAATATTCAGCCCAGAAAATATGCACAGAGAATATTGATACAGACAAGACATACACGTGTACTGCATAGAAAATATTGATACAGACAAGACATACACGGGTGCTGCACATACCTTGTCATGAATATTCAGCCCTAGATAAACCACTGAAGAGGTTCTAAATAATTTGATTGCATTGATTGGTTCTCGCTTCAGGTATCCATGATTTTCAAATAGTGTTACAGCATTAGAAGTGTGCAGTGCCTGTTCCCATTCTTGGTCACTGTTAACTGACCAGAGGTAGCCTCCTCTTTGTTGACAAATGTAATTGGCAGAATACCAAGTACCAGAGAAGTTTGTGTGAGCACTTAAGCACGCCTGATTAGTGACATATGACGCATTTCAGGACATTCGTGGAATATAAAACCTGTTGTCTCACCTTTGTAGCTTAAAACAGCTACTGGATCATAAATGGCAATTGCTATCGAAGTGAGGGATATATTTTGTGGCAGATACTGCCCAGCTTCAATAACTATTGTGAGAAACTGACCAAAACTCTTCCATACCAGTGGCAACTGTGGACCTGAGAACTGGAGCATAAGTGGTTTATCATCGTGGTGTATTTCATCTTTTATAAATAATTTCAGTGAACTTAGCCTGATATTGGTATAGTCATCATTTAGTTTCTGTTTTTCCAAATAAGAAATGATAAGGAAACTGTTCATGTATTCCAAAATATTTTCCATATACTTAGAAAAATAAACTTTCGGAGCATACTGTTCATTACTTTTTTTAGCATAAATGGAAATTGAAACATTTTCCTGAAAATTCTTGTATATTTCCCGGCAATGTTGTTGAGTTAATGGAAATGTGCTGGCATATAGTATATAATCGACTTAAGACGGCATGAGAATTGTACAGTAAAGTTTAAGACTGAGGAAATATGTGTTTTGGAACTTTCTAGCACAGATGAATCACCATTAACATAAGAGTATGATTCAAAAAGTAGCAAAGACGCTCTTCTGTCACACATACCCAAGGGGGCACTTTTACCATAACGATGTTTGTTATGAAATTCAAGACTATATTGTGGCGCCGAAAAGACATCCCAGTTACAAATTTCATTCCCAGGAAATACTTCAGTAGGCATTACAGCTAAGATTAAGCATAATGATTAAAGTTTAATGTGGGGAATGGCATTTGCATCACAATAGATCTTAGTTCCATTGTTGTGCAATTGATAGTATAAATTCCAGTCCTTATGGCATATAGTACATGGGTTAAGCAATCCATAACAGGTCGATGTTTGTTGTACTATAACTATTCTCCCACTATGTGCATTTAAAAGACTGTTGTGGTAAATTACAAGCGCCAGCTGTTTGCCAAATGAGGGTAATGTCATATTGTCCAACAGTTTGGCATAGTCTCCGGAGCAGAATGGACCGAGCTGATCCTTTTTTAAATTGTATTCTCTACTTACAATAAGCCACCATATTGACACAAATACCCCTGTGCCCCAGTGGGAGGGTTTAGAAACACCCTAAAGTTCATAATACCTGATTCTAGTGTATGAGTTATAAGATAATTCTTTGATATTCAATCAGTGAAGCATTTTCAAAATTCCATGACAGCCAAATATTGTTAAATTTTGGAACTTGTACAATTTTGATTTTCTCCATGTCATACTGCATTGCATAAGTAATAAACATCGGGCCCTTATTACCACACCTGTGCCTGAATAAAATAAACATCTGAAAGGTACTAGCATTTACTTTAGTTGCTGAATTCCTTGAACACTTCACTTTAATTGGTGAAGCCCACGTTGAGGGTCCATCATACAATATTACATTTTTTTTAATGAGATTGCACCTTGAATGAATGTGAACCATATCTGTTCTCACTTATATATGATATTCAGTTATATCCATTTGAGGAAAGTAAGAGAAGGGGTTATTATTTTGGAGGTGTAACAGTTTAAGTATATAATGAAGAGCTGGCATATCTTTAGTTATCATAATATTGCACTCTTCAGCTTGGAAAAAGACAAACAGTCTGGAATGTATGGACACACGCAAAATACGTAAGGTAACACAAGATGATGAACTGTTGGATATTATGCTAAATTGTTCATATTTTTGTGATATAAATATTCTGTGTTGCTCTTCAGAGCTATTTCCTGGAGTTAAATATGTGATTGTAAGATTAAAAGCTTCATTAAGAAGTTGGTCACTTGATGGAAGTTCTACAACTGTTAAATTCATGCACATATAATCGGGAACTTTTGGTTGCCATTCATAACAATCTGCAGTTGTAATGTCCATTATTCTTAGGGCTCCACATAATGCTTTTTTGTGTTCATCGGGTATAGCATAAGGATAAATTCTTTCAAAACAAATTTTCCAGATGTTCCGGCAAAGTAACTGTAAGTTTTGTCTGTACCTCAAAAAATCCTGTGTTCAAAGAGTTTTGTATTTGATAGGAAACCCATGGCATTTTAATGACTTAGGCAGCTTTGAATAAAGTATTTCCAAGTTCAAATGAAAATATTATCAGTAGAAGTACATTACACTTCATTATTTTATTGGGAAATAAACTTTTTCCAGGTCAAGATTCCGCAGAATAACTGAATATTCCTTTGAGCTGACAAAATTTCTTTAAGCATGCTAAGCTCATATGATATGTGCCCACAACTATGCCATTTTATATAAACACACTGTGTGCCATCTTCTGGTCACACCTAGGATGGCTAGGAATGTTTCTCATTGGTTGATGCATTGCATTATTTTATGCTAGCCAAGCCCTCATTGCGTCCGAGTTATTTATTATTTATTTATTCAAATATATTTAAAAACAGGATAACAACATTCAGACAAAGCTGTTTTTCAAGTTGGTCCTGTTACAAAAAACATTGAAACTGCTGAAGGTCCCAGGTTTGATCCCCGACTTAAGCACTCTTCATGAGCTACATTCCAGCTGGATTTTGATTGCATGAAATGTTAATTTGTACCCAGAGTCTATACTGAGCAAGTAAAAGATGCCGCCCATGGGCCCATAGGGTAAATGTGCAACATGACATGGACTCGAAGCCTCATCATCTCATCGTTACATCTGCCTCAGCCAGCTGGTCATATAAGCTGGTTAAGCTTCAGACCCGGTAGCTTTGAAACATAGATATAGACAATTAGGAATTTATAGTCAACAAAAAGTAACTTTTGCAAAAAATATGTGCAAGGTGATGGACTATGGGGAGTATTAAGGGATTATCATCAGGTAAGCCAAAAGTCTTGATACATGCATAATAGGTCAAAGGCTTTCCTAAAGAGGAATGCCACCTACTTCCATAACACCTAAAGCTAAAGCTAAAAACAGAAACTACAACTTTTTTTTAGTTAGTTAAAAGTTAGCAAAATTTCCTTAGCTTGACTTGACTTTTCTTGACGGTCCCTCAGACTGAGGTACATTCCTGCATTTTCTGTATTGCAGAGGACCACACACTAAAGTTTAGGTTTATCATAGTTTGTCTAAATGTTTTTGCAACCTGCAAAACTTTACAATAAGCTTCACGTAATTCTGTTTAAGCTCCTGTAAATTCAACAGCCACTGGAGCTTTGTTCGTTTTCAGACTTTTTGAAAGGAAAATTACAGGATTATTTAAAGCAAGATATCTTGATTAAGCCTAAGTTCCTTATTTGTGTACTGATCTTCAATTTTCTTTGCAAGTGCAAGGGTGTCATTTGTCATTACCTGCAAGTCAACAGTTGTGTATATTGGCAATGCTTAGTCGTCAAAGAACAATATTTATTTATGTAATAGGCATTATGTTAAATTGTTTAAGGATGGTCAGATAATAGTCGAATAAATGGTCAATTATCAGTATTTTACATAATTCCAATTGCTTCATGAGATTGTGATATTTGACTCTAGTGGTTGAAAAGAGTCTTTTCACTGAGCAGTCCTGAATTCAACAAGACATAAGTCTTTCTTCTCCTCTTATAACTCATTTTGCTTTTCAGACATAGAAGATCATAACTAACCTATTATAAATACAACTTTCTTCAGGGAAATATATAACTTTCTCCAGGGAAATAACAGATACCAACTGAATTATAAGATGTTAAATATACATTAAAATGCACTAAAAATACTGCTGCTTAGATGCACTTTGCCTTATCCAATCACAGTGAAGAGCGGGAACTTTACCAGCTAATGGAATTGCAGTATTCTGTCGCAGCCACCTGGTGGAAATATCAGGAAACTTCACTAATAATGACATTTTTACACTACTGCGTATTTATGCATAACTGCACGAACAAAGGCATAAGAATGTGTACGATTCCATAAGGATTAGATTGTATATATAACCATTAGAATGTGCTAATCAAAACAATCTGAAAGGATATGGCATTCTGTAAAAGGCACTTTGGACCGATTTTTATTCTAGCTTACAACTGCTTTATTTACAGCAGATTTTATCTCTTGGAAATTAAACTCCAAACAACGTCATTTGAATCCAGAGTTCCAATTGGCTGAGGGGCTGCAATGAGCTTCTATGGCAGTATGAACTACGTGATGGCAGAAATGCAGTGACAATCCTTCAAAGTCATAGACACTGCTATTAACTTCTTAACATGCAATTTTGTGAATCACCATAAATTGTTTAATTTTTATCCAACATTCGAATGGTGTCATATATCTAGTCATGACGATACCATAAAATCTTTATAATGATTGCAATAGTTTGGGAATTGCCAAACACTTATACAGTAAAATAAAGCTATTATGACCAATTACAGTCATCAGAAACAGTCGTTATGTGAATAAGTACATCTGTTTTATTTGTTTTGTTTATTTTTGTTTATTTAATAAACTTTAAGGCCACTTTTCCCAAAGGCCTAATAACATGCCGGGAAGATTACAGTTACAAATGCAATAAATGTAATGTGGAAGAAAATATAATCAAAGGAAATTTGTGTAAGAAAAGTTTATTTGTGTGTGTGTGATAAGGGTTTTACGTCCTGTATTTCTGCACCAGTTGGGCTAATTAGGACAGGCAGAGACCATGGCAATGAGACGAAGGTTGAAACAGCCATCCAACTTAGGCTTGACCAGGAATCGAACCCGAGACCCAGCGGTTGGATGCCCAGAGCGCTACCTCTGAGTTAGCTGTTTATGTAGCAAGTTCATGAGATCTGGAAGGTGGCTGGCCTTGCCTGTGCTATGCACAACGATATTCAAAGAGTCATTGTGCCGAACAGTATTAGATTGTTCAATCATGTTTATAGTTAGTCAGATTAGGTTCTATTGTGATTGTGTATCTCAGTATTGTCAGGGAATTAAAATGTTGTCAGTGTAGCAGTACAGTAAATGGTACATTGGTCTTACCAAGTATTGCATGTGTCCTCTGGAGTGCATAATAGCATTTATGTCCTTGGGCATGTCACAATCACAAACATTGGTCAATGCAAGGTCATTGACTAGTCTGCTAGTGCAATACGTAAAAGGACCATGCAATGAGTAATAAGCAAACACTCATCTCCCTATGATCTAGCCATAACATATAACAACGCATATTTTAGTGTGATTAGGCTTGAACTGAATCCATTTGTCAAAAACCAATACGTTGTCATAATAAATATATTAATAAATAACTACGACCGTCAGTTTTAAAAAATACGCCCGTTTACGCCCATTTATTACTAGGATAATCCGGTTATAAAATAGGACAGCCAAGAAAGAAAACAAACGGGTTTTGGCATGGATATAAAGCCATACAGCCACACCCTAATGTAGGTCCAGTGAGTGAATTCATCTAAAATGGTACTCAGGATCAAGAAGATGGTCAAGCAGATGACGAGCCATTCAGTAATATCTCATAGTGCTGGTCAGACCTGGCTTTGATGAAGTTATAAATATCATAATCATATCTCAGTCTTATTTTCAATATTTCACTGCCCTCCATACTTGGCAGGTATTCATATGGGTCCTTGTTTTCATGATTATTGAAGTTATCGGCTGCAAAGGGAAATTCATTGGTCCGAATTAAAAAGACGCTATTTCATTAAACCTGGTTACACATACAGTTAAAAAATGATCATGTAACATGGTCTTGTTTAAAAAATAAAATCTAAACATATTGCTGTGAAGAACAGGAAATATATAATTGTTTTTTTTTTATTATAGTATTATGTACATCATGTATATCCCTATTATAGACAAATTCATAGTGTTGGAAACCAATCTAAGACTAATAGACTTGGCAGTTGAACTCCAGATGACATCATGTGAATGAAAGATTGCCATTGGCTGAGAAATATATTGCCAAAACCAGAGAGAGTCCAGGATTCACATGATGTCCTCTGGAGTTAAGCATCAAAGTCCAAGAGATCAGTTTCCAATGAATTTGGCTGTGATAATATGTTCAGTGAAATATTCTTCCAGTTTAGTATAGATGAGGCATCTGTGATTATACAAAGTGAACAGTGGCATGAAAATGTATTCCCAATTATAGTGATACTATTAGAGTATTATTACGTGTTGGATACTCTAATAAATTAACTTACTATTTTCTTTGTACATGTTTAAAATACCCGAAAATACTTTGGGAAAGAGCAACTCTAATGTCGAAAGAAATTGTGTGTAATTTTCCAGATATCCCACCACTGCATAAAACTTCTCAATGTGAGCCTTGGCAAGTTGGACTCTTGCATCGCTGCAAATCAAAAGTATTCTCATGAAATATCAACATCAATGAAATCAATGTAATTTTATATTTGTGTGAATGTTAAGGTTAACATTCTAACCAAGAACCACAGTGTGGTCTGTATTATCCTTTTATAATTATATCAAATTGTAGATTAGTATAACATTTATCCAATACTGTAAATTACAATGTTTGCAATGGATCACTGGTGTACTTGGAGGAAAAGAGTAGGGGGGATGCTGTTCTTGATATCAGACCAGATATCTTTGAGAAGAGCAGTTAGTGTAGCGATAGAGTGCTTGACTCTCAATCTCTAAAGGGGCATTCACACTGTCACGTACAAGACCTTCATATGACCACGCATGTCAAAATTTGGCTATATGTGCTCACTCACGGCCCTGGTAATCACGTATAAATTCTTTCCATGATCGTCTGTTGGACAGTCGTAGGTTGCTCGCGTGACGTCAGTCAAACCCTCGCTGGACATCCATAAAACACTCGCCGGACATCCATCAAACGCCCGCCAAACATCTGTTGCCAGGCTTACGTTAGACTTACATAGATCGCTCATAGATCACTCGTAGATTGCAAAGAAGACGACGGGCGGGCGATGGACGTCCGCGGAGCGATATACTGTCTTCAAGTGGACACAAGTGGATGTCGAGTACATACGGATGGACCAGGGGCGTCGAATGTGGGGGATATATACCCCCCACTTTTTGAGAAGGGGGTGATGATCAATGCAATCATCCTTCCCCCCTGAAATTCACAAATGAAAATTACCCTTTTTCACAAACTTTTGTCTTGGAACACTTGTGCTTTGTTAAACAGCTTTACACTTGATATCTTATATCAGTACAAGTTTATAAGTTTGGCATAAGTGATCCACCATTAATTTCCTGGCCAGTGTCTGCACATTAACTGCATCCATCCCAACTGTCAAGAGAAGTAGACACCTCTGGGATGGACAGTGGCTTCCTATGGCTACGTATGGCTAAGTATAGCCACGCACTTACGTACAACGTATGTAGAATGTATGTAGAACACTCGCCGACGGAGTTACCTAACTAATATTAACAATTCACTCTTAGAACGTCCGCCAAAATTTTAAACATGTTTAAAAATTATTGCCCCCTCCATATATGGTTGTGAGTGGTCAAGCGCGACTAGGAGTGATCTACAAATTGGTGCGAGTATACATATAATGGCGAGTGAATCACGTATGGACAAGGATGAGCATGTAGGTCTTTTCCATGATAGTGTGAATGTCCCTTAAGGACTCATGCTCTGCACTTTCTATTTAGAGAGAGTGGGTACCTGGCTTTACCAAACAAGGAGTGCTTCAGAAAAGCAGTTCAAAGCCATGGTGCTATCGGTGCATGTGAGTGTATACTCACAAGGCAAATGAGTTTGACACCAGGGGAGCTACTGTATACTACATAATAATAATAATTGTATCATCTAACAATCAGGTTGCAAATAATGGCCTGTTTGCTTATGAATCGACATGGATTATCTGCATAGGCCTAATTAAGGTCCGCTTACCCACAATAACGTTCAGTGTTTTGGCCAGCAAAATAACCAACCATTGTGTCTATTATGTAATCTCCAGTATTTTCACAATATACTCCACATATAGTACGGTTACTCACAATGCATTCATCAAAATCCTGAAGAGAAAGAGTACAACAACAAACTTGGATATGGTCACATATTCAGACTGTAATTGAAGTTACTTTAACTTTTAGACTGAAAGATTTCATCAGATTCTCTGGTATAATTGAAAATTGAAAATCACACCAAAAATTATTTGGACTTTCTAACTTGTTTTGCAAATTCTAACCGTAATTGAAGTAACTTTAAGTTTTAAAGTTAAAGATTGGCATCAGATTCCCTGGTATAATTGAAAACTTTACCTCAGTGGCTGTTCATGGCTATGGGCAGCTACATTAGTGAACTCATTTCAAAATGAAAAATTGTGAAAAGTTAGGTCATAGCTGATAGATAAACCAAATTAGAAACTTAGCAGAACAATAAATATTATGTTAAGTTAAATATTTTGCAAGATGAAATATAATGGGGAGTTAGATATCTGCAGAAAGATAAAATTATGGCAAGTTAGATAATTATTTGCAAAGTGATAACATCATGTGAAGTTTGATTTACCTAAAGATGAAGTTCGAACTCAGATCTCAGAAATACTTATTTGAAGACTTGCATTAGAAATCTTTAAGGGGGACTCTGGAAGACTAAATTAGAAGTTGCTGTTGCGCTGCCCACCCCCCCACTTGGCAATTACAGACATTTACAATTGAAATGTTTGCGAAGAAATAAATCATCAAAATCACATTTCCCAAATGATAATTCGATCAAAAGATGCTAGATATTTGCAAAAAGGTAGATCATGGAAAGTTAGATGTTCTGAACAGTGACACAGCGCCAAAATTGATTGTCATATATTGGCAAAGCCCTGCAAACACGAACACATTGTATATTGTCGAAGTATTGAAGTGTGGACCCTGAACAACTTGCCAGTTTCTCAAAAAGTATTGCCAGAACATAATGACAACATCCCAGATAGCATTCCAAGTTGTTTCAATGTTGGCACGATGTCGACGATGTAAATAAATATTGTAAAACACATTGTCACAAGGTGTACACATGGCCTCCAAAACGTTCCAGCTATATTTGAGATGCTAGTTCTCTCATATGGTTATAATTTAACTGACATTCTGTCAAAATATGCAGAACGTATTCTTACATTATAAAGATGTGGACCCTAGAGAAGCCTGCAGAAATAAATATAAGTGATATTACTTGTGAATTACATTGTAAAATATTGCAGCAAAATTCCTGCAATATAATTTAGCATATTCTTTTATAAATTTTTTCCCAACATGCCATGTGAGAGATAGATGTTCAAAAGTGTTTGTGTTTGTAGGGAAAGATCTAGATATTCAATTCAGATATTTTAGATATTCAATCCAGATATTCCTTACTCACTCTTCTGTGTCTGTTCCTAAGTCTACCTAGGTATAAACTCTCGATTTCATCATGGTTCTTACCCCTTTAGATTGATCACCATCTTCTCTGGCAAAATTGAACAATGACACCAGTCGATTGTAAGGCTCCCGAACCAGGTTGATATAGATGGGATTATCATAACCGTATCTGGAAATAAAAGATTGAAAACAATTCATATCTTAACATTCTCAATATTATGATGATAATTAATCAGGGATGCACTCACTGTAATATATAGCAACAGGCAGCTGGACAGCTGGTCAGCTAGACAGCACGACAGGCAGACTGACAGACAGACAGACAGCACAACTCAATAAAAACGTTTAACTAGGGCTATCCAGAGCTATGAACAACTATGTGGGGCTACAACAAGCCATACCTAGCCATACCAAGCCATACCAAGCCATAACTAGCAGGAGACACCATATAATCAGCTTATCTGAAATCCCCCATTAGCACAATATGTTTACAACAACTAAATTGCAACAATTTCATAAAGCGACAATTTATATTCAGATGCAGCTTTATGTAGAGTTGTGACTAGATTCTTTGGTTTAGCTTACAGTCAATTTCATAGATTTGGAAAACCAATCTCTTAGACCTGGAAGCTAAATTTCATGTGAATCCAGGACTCTCGTTGGTTGAGGCAGTCACTCAACCAATAGCACTCCATGACTGAAAAAATGTCCTCTGGAGTTTAGCTTCCTAGTCTTATGAGATTGATTTCCAACTCCATGAAATTGGCAATGAAAATTGGGGTCTAGCTGAGTCCCCCTTCTGGATATTTACAGTGTACTTTGAGGAGCAATGTAAAATAATTTGTTCTTTTTCAATAGTAAACTTGATTCTATTTGTTGATCTCATTATCAGAAAAGTTATGCTTGTACTCAATGCATAATAACGCACACTTGCACATGTACTTTACCTTTCAAAGTCGATGAAAAACGTTTGTTTGATGTACATAAATGGTGGATTAGACTCGGAAATGTCTTCAACAACCTTCAGCTGTGAGTGTAGATGAAATAGGAAATACAAGTATCTCAATAATTGATATTTTCAGCAAAATCTTTGATTCCTTTGACATGTATTGCGTTTTTCAGAATTTTAAGATGGAAATTTCAGCATGCAAATATTACTGGTCCTGGCATTCTTTTTTCATTTGCAGTCAAACCAAAAATTATTTAGACATGTTAACTTGTTTCTACTGTAGCATGTAAATTCTCAACTAGTATGCTGCCATGATAAATATAGTTTACCTATAAATATTATCCTACGGAGCCTATAAGAGGACATGAGGTAAAAATAATAATTTAGCCATGCGCAGGAGTAAATGAAAGAAAAATGTATTTAAAAGTGATTAACTTGTGCGCACAAAAAAACAAGAAACATTTAGTGCACAAAAAATGTTTTTCGTGCACAACAAATGTTAATTTACTCGTGCGCACAGAAAAAAAAAATATATATTGATGTCGCTAAAGAATCTGATGCAGCCATCGTTCGACTAAATTACAATCGAGCCCAAAAGTCTACAGACCCCTCGTTATGTGATTGCATTTAGCAATAAATTGTGTCCAAAATAATCCTTTGATAATGAAAATCTTTCATATCACCTGCAATATGGTTTACGTCCTGTATTTCTGCACCTGATTGACTAATTAGGACAGACATGGACCATGGCAATGAGATAGATGAATGAAACAGCCATCCAACTAAGCTGGACCAGGAATTTAACCCAGTACCCGGTGGTTGGATGCCCAGCATGCTACTGCTGAGCTAGGCCCAGATAGGGTGTGTAATGATGTGACAGATTTTGGTAAAACCATTATTTCCATGACAATTTTTTAATGAATGCAATGGCGAAATACTGAGGAATGTGTAAACTTTCGGGCTCGACTGTATGTATACTGCAGTTTAATTTCATTATAATTGTGATGCGTTTCAGTAATTTTTGATATAACTGTAGTTGATAGTATTTCCATACCAACCTGTTGGCGATTGCTCAGTACTCGGTCTCTATGCATAGTTGGTTTATAAATCTTCAACTTTGGTACTAGTTGGAACAGTTCATAAGTTATTCCAGCACCACACATTCCAACCCCGTTGTAAAAGAAACGCATGTGCTTCCTCTTCGATAGTAATTCTTGCAGTTTGATTTCTGTAACAGATTTATAATTTGCTATAGTTATGCAATATGCAATAGTTAATGCAATCTAAACTAAGTAGAAGATGACTTTCATTGTCAATGCGCTATTTTCAAGATATAGTCGAACTATTCGACCCTTTTTTTTTAGGTTGTTTTCAAATTCTGTCCAAAATTCAAATATCCTTAACTTATTTTGACTAGTGTAGTTGATGAGCAATTAAAGCCATGCCTACTGTAACTAAAGACTATTAATGAGAAATAGCCATTTTTACCTTAAAACAGTGTGTTGTATATATACATTTTTTTCGTAATTGTGTGTTATTTGTTGTGTATTTAATTACTTTTCATAATTTAATGTAATTTTTAATTGAAGTAACTGAAGTTAGAATGTGTCTCACCTCATCAATCACCTCCGGGGGCTGCACTTCCCATATGTATCTTTCTATCTATCTATCTATCTGTCTATCTAAAAGCTGATGCCAGTGTATGTTTTATTTTTATCCTTTTAGTTAGCAGCTCATCATTACAGCTGGCTCTTATGATATACATGTATTCTAGACTCATTCCAAATTCAACAACTTTTTTTATTTCATGTGTCACTATATAGTTTCCCAAGTGTCTGGGCCTAAAAGCCAAATATCACAAACCATTTAGTCTCAGATTTTGAAAAGCATGGGCTCAATGAGCCTAACGTTTTGGCCATTGGAAACCACAAAAAATTTCAATTTTTCAGAACCTTTATTTCATAACTTATGATACATACTAGATAGAAGAACAATTAAGCTACCAAATTAATACATTGTATCCCCCCCCCCTGTGTTCGAAGTTCCCACCTAGTACTATCTTCTAATTGGCCTTCTAATTGTCTAACAATCCGTACCCTGCATAAATATTACAATAACAAAATATGAACAGCCACAGATATAAACTTTTGAATTATCTAAGAGAATCTGATGCCATTTATTTCAATAGCTAAATAATCAAAACCTCGAAGCATCTTTCAAATATCTGACCAGATTATGGCAATGATTGTGTCATTTGTGTGTACTTTACTGTCACTTACCTTTCTTTGAAACTCTAAATTTCTGTATATCAATGATGTAAATCAGCATTAAAAACAAAATTACTATGACAAAAATAGTAGCTAAAATTTCCTTGTACTTCATCCTTTAAGGCATGTGATTCCCTAACTGAAAGCCATTTTCACTAAGGAAAATATCATAATAAAATATGTCAATAACTTAAAGCTATTAATATGCAAAGGTATCGTTACCATCGTCAAGTAATTGAATTTCTATAACAATTATTGTTATTAACAGCAAAGTGGATCCAGCTGACGCACATGTATTTGCATCAATTTCTTACACCTGATACCTGGCATCACTGGGTATAGGATGTATTAGGTTATCATGTAATTTCTAAGTCATATGTGATTCATTTGCTGAACATCTTTATATTATGTTGATTTTTTCATGTAAGACTTTCGGGTTAGTACATACACACCTTTTTTATCAACATGACAATGACCCCTAATAACTGGACTTTCATTATAAAGTGTATCTAAGAATCTACTGGGCATAGCTCCTCAGCGATAGCATGCTGGGCTTCCAACAACTGGACGAGCCTGAGTTCGATGGCTGTTTCATCCATCTCATTGCGATGGTACTTGTCTGTCCTAATTAGCCCATCAGATGCAGAAATACGGGATGTAAAGCCCTAACCACCCATCCACACAGCATCACACCATCACTTTCATTGGAATATGATTATGTTGGGGGTATGTAAACCTTTGACACTTTTATGACCCCTGACTTACTACACAACTCCCAAGATATTTGCTATAGTATACATTTTTTACATCTTTTTTTTTTTTTTTTCATCTACTGTAAGATAAACCAAAGAATCTAGTCACAACACTACATAAAGCTGCATCTAAATATAAATTGTCGCTTTATGAAATTCAGTGATCGATTTTGAAAGGCAAAGTGCATGTGCAGATGTGCATTATAATGCAAATCCATATAGTACAAGCCTATCTTTTATGATATAGGTGAAGCAGTCCTATGACCCCACCTTATAATATTTTGTATGACAGTGACTGATTATATTGTACTCTTATTCATAAATACTATGTATCAATGTTACTTAATTGCAATGCATAATTACACCTATGTACACGCTTCTCTACCTTAGCTTACTTGTGTTGTATGTAGCAAATGACCCAATTTATCTGAATTAATACACGTTTGGTATACATTTACAAATACTATGTATCTAAAACCCTGCATGTAGGCAGGTGTGTGAACAATTAAAGGGGGGTTCTCACATAGCCAGTTTTTCCGGAGAAGGCAAGTTTTTGCCGCTATCGAGGGTTGATTGATGAGGTGAGAGAGAGGAGGAGTCCACCCATGTTACACATTTACCCCATGGGTGGGATCTTTAACTTGCCTCAGCATAGACACTCAGTGCAAGGGACCATCAATTTAATGTCTCATCTGAACGACATCCAGCTGGGATGATGTTTATGAAGGGTGCCCGGACCTGGGATTAAACCCAGGTCCTTCAAAGGAGCAGGCGAGCGTCTTACCACTAGACCACCCAGCTGCTATTTGGATGGTATCGACAAACCTGATGATATTCTGACAAAGTTACTTCAATTAAAAATTATATTAAATTATGAAAACAAATTAAATACATAACAAATAACACACAATCACAAACAAAATGTATATATACAACACACTGTTTTAAGGTAAAAATGGCTATTTCTCATTAATAGTCAGGCATGGCTTTATTTGCTCATCATCTACGCTAGTCAAAATAAGTTAAGGATATTTGAATTTTGGACGGAATTTGAAAACAACCTAAAAAAGAACGAATAGTTCGACTATATCTTGAAAATAGCGCATTGACAATGAAATTCATCTTCTACTTAGTTTAGATTGCATTAACTATTGCATATTGCATAACTATAGCAAACTATAAATCTGTTACAGAAATCAAACTGCGAGAATTACTATCGAAGAGGAAGCACATGCATTTCTTTTACAACGAAGTTGGAAAGTGTGGTGCTGGAACAACTTATGAACTCTTCCAACTAGTACCAAATTTGAAGATTTATAAACCAACTATGCATGGAGACCGAGTACTTAGCTATCTCCAACAGGTTGGTATGGAAATACTATCAACTACAGTTGTATCAAAAATTACTGAAACGCATCACAATTATAATGAAATTAAACTGCAGTATACATACAGTTGAGCCCAAAAGTTTACACATTCCTCAGTATTTCGCCATTGCATTCATTAAAACATTGTCACGGAAATAATGGTTTTACCAAAATCTGTCACATCATTACACACCCTATCTGGGCCTAGCTCAGTGGTAGCATGCCGGCCTTCAAACCACCGGGTACTGGGTTAAATTCCTGGTCCAGCTTAGTTGGATGGCTGTTTCATTCATCTAACTTATTGCCATGGTCCATGTCTGTCCTAATTAGTCAATCAGGTGCAGAAATACAGGACGTAAACCATATTGCAGATTTTCATAATCAAAGGATTATTTTATACACAATTTATTGCTTAATGCAATCACATAATGAGGGGTGTGTAGACTTTCTGGCTCGATTGTAACTTAGTCGAAAGATGGCTGCATCAGATTCTTTAGCGACATCAATAAATGTTTTTTTTTCTGTGCGCACAAGTAAATTAACATTTGGTGTGCACGAGAAACATTTGCTGGGCACAAAAAACATTTGGTGTGCATGAGAAACATTTTGTGTGCTTTAAATGTTTCTTGTTTTTCGTGCGCACGAGTTAATTCACTTTTAAATAAATTTTTCCTTCATTTACTCCTGTGCATGGCTAAATTATTATATTTTTCCTGCCATTTCCTCTTATGGGCTCCGTAGGATATTATTTATAGGTAAACTATATTTATCATGGCAGCATACTAGTTGAGAATTTACATGCTACAGTAAAAACAAGTTAACATGTCTAAATAATTTTTGGTTTGACTGCAAATGAAAAAAGAATGCCAGGACCAGAAATATTTGCATGCTGAAATTTCCATCTTAAAATTCTGAAAAACGCAATACATGTCAACGGAATCAAAGATTTTGCTAAAAATATCAATTATTGAGATACTTGTATTTCCTATTTCATCTACACTCACGATGAAGATTGTTGAAGACATTTCCGAGTCTAATCCACCATTTATGTACATCAAACACACGTTTTTCATCTACTTTGAAAGGTAAAGTACATTGTGCAAGTATGCGTTATTATGCAAATCCATAGAGTACAAGCATAACTTTTCTGATAATGAGATCAACAAATATAATCAAGTTTACTATTGAAAAAGAACAAATAATTTACATTGCTCCTCGAAGTACACTGTAAATATCAAGAAGGGGGACTCAGCTAGACCCCCATTTTCATTGCCAATTTCATGAAGTTTTAAATCAATCTCATAAGACTAGGAAGCTAAACTCCAGAGGACATTTGTCAGTCATGGACTGCTATTGGTTGAGTGACTGCCTCAACCAATGGGAGTCCTAGATTCACATGAAATTTAGCTTTCAGGTCTAAGAGATTGGTTTTCCAAATCTATGATATTGACTGTAAGCTAAACCAAAGAATCTAGTCACAACTCTACATAAAGCTGTATCTTAATATAAATTGTCGCTTTATAAAATTGTTGCAATTCAGTGGTTGTAAACAGTTTTGTGCTAATGGGGGATTTCAGATAAGCTGATTATATGGTGTCTCCTGCTAGGTGGCTTGGTATGGCTAGGTATGGCTTGTTGTAGCCCCACATAGTTGTTCATAGCTCTGGATGGCCCTAGTTTTTATTGAGTTGTGCTGTCTGTCTGTCTGTCAGTCTGCCTGTCGCGCTGTCTAGCTGTCTGGCTGCCTGTTGCCATATATTACGGTGAGTGCATCCCTGATTAATTATCATCAAAATATTGAGAATGTTAAGATATGAATTGTTTTCAATCTTTTATTTCCAGATACGGTTATGATAATCCCATCTATATCAACCTGGTTCGGGAGCCTTATAATCGACTGGTGTCATTGTTCAATTTTGCCAGAGAAGATGGTGATCAATCTAAAGGGGTAAGAACCATGATGAAATCGAGAGTTTATACCTAGGTAGACTTAGGAACAGACACAGAAGAGTGAGTAAGGAATATCTGGATTGAATATCTAAAATATCTGGATTGAATATCTAGATCTTTCCCTACAAACACAAACACTTTTGAACATCTATCTTTCACATGTCATGTTGGGAAAAATTTATAAAAGAATATGCTAAATTATATTGCAGTAATTTTTTGGCACTATCTTACAATGTAATTCACAAGTAATATCACTTATATTTCTTTCTGCAGGCTTCTCTAGGGTCCACATCTTTATAATGTACGTTCTGCATATTTTAACAGAATGTCAGTTAAATTATATGTGAGAACTAGCATCTTAAATATAGCTGGAACGTTTTGGAAGTCCATGTCAACACCTTGTGACAACATGTTTTACAATATTTATTTTACATCGTCGACATCGTGCTGACATTGAAACAATTTGGAATGCCATCTGGGATGTTGTCAAGATGTTCTGGCAATAATTTTTGAGAAACTGGCAAGTTGTTCAGGGTCCACACTTCAATACTTCGACAATATACAATGTGTTCGTGTTTGCAGGGCTTTGCCAATATATGACAATCAATTTACGCGCTGTGTCACTGTTCAGAACATCTAACTTTCCATGATTTACCTTATCTGATGTGGCAAATATTGAACAATTGGAACAGATGGGAACTCTAAGTTAGACTTGTATACATTACATTACATCAGTTGAGTATCAATTTAATAATGGATTTATATCAATTTGCCAACTTAAAATGTTACCTAAATTCACACTAACAAGGATACAATGCATCTCTGCATTGTGAATATAAATGTATTTCTTTGTTGTTGTTGTTTTAGTTTTTTATTAAACGTCAGCTTATCATCGAATAATTTAATCATGTAATTTGAAGAATATACCCATGGAATAATTAGATGGAGTATCTATCCTCTGTAGAAGCGGACTGCGATTGGCCACTAAAAACTTTCGCACTCAAAATAAAATAATGACGTCCCAAAGCGCCACACTGACCTTCCCTGTTCACTCTTTAGAAGTTTATAGTCTTATTTTTGAATAGAAATTAAGGCAGTGACCTGAAAATTCTTATTTGTTCTAAAAACAACAATGGTGCGGACGTTTTGTCAATGAAACTTCATCGCCTTTTTGCACTGAGAATTATGGGAGAATAGATATCGATCCCATCACAATGCTTGAAATGATGTAGTTTGTTATAACATCATTACTAGTGCCTCATTTTCATTTTTCGGGTCTTCCCAGAATGTATTGCTTACACAAAAAGGTGCCATCTGCAAGGACGGAATTCTTGCCTAACAAGATTAAAATAGCGTCAGGTTTGTTATTATGAACTGATGTCAACGATTTTGCGTTGAAAAATTGGTTTCCAGCACTATGAATTTGGCTGTAATAGGGATATACTCATCTTATGTGATGATGTACATAAAACTACAATAAAAATTTTTTTCTATTTGAGTATATTTAATTAGTCCCTATTCTTCACAGCATTTTTTAAACAGGACTATATTACATGATCATTTTTCAACTGTATGTGTAACCATGTTTAAACAAATAGCGTCTTTTTAATTCGGACCAATGGATTTTCCCTTTGCAGCCGATAACTTCAATAAGCATAAAAACAAGGGCCCATACAAATACCTGCCAAGTATGGAGAGCACTGAAATATTGAAAAGAAGACTGAGATATGATTATGATATTTATAACTTCATCAAAGCCAGGTCTGACCAGCACTATGAAAAATTACTGAATGCCTCGTCATCTGCTTGACCATCTTCTTGATCCTGAGTACCATTTTAGATGAATTCACTCACTGGACCTACATTGGTGCCCTAAAGTTACCTTCACACGAGTTGTGCTATAGGTAGAAATGTATCAATTTTAATGAAACTGCACATGCATGTTCCTTTGGTCAAAAGGCAATAATATTTTCAAATATGGTGGGCACAAGCCCACACCCTAACTTACATGCATTTTAATTTTTGTGAAACCTATTTTTAATTGTGCTTGTGACATTTTATTGTATCGCGACTAAATTTAGATATATCTTTCCCAGCTTTTTTTTTTTTAAGATTTCCTCATATCACTGACCAGAGGTATAATAAGTTTATGTGATTAGTAGTCAAAAGGCAGATGTAATAATGAGATGATAAGTCCTGGAATCCACAGCATGTTACACGTGTTCACCCTATGGTGGAGTCTTTTACTTGCCTCAGTAGACACCGAGTCCATGGCACAGCCATGCAACTTGAATTTAGTACTCAGAGGTAATGGCATTCGGAAGATATTTTAGCTCATGAATAATGACTTGGTCAGCACTTCAGTCTGGGACTTTCACAAGAGTTAGCAACTGTCGTAACCAATGGACCACCCAGATGCCTATTCTTTTAATTGTAATACCCTTATCGCTTATTAGCATGTTTGTGTTGGAATTGCTTTTTCATCAATTTTGACGTAATGATATTGTTCAGCTTCAGTTGATGATGTTCTGTGGCAGATGTAATGAAGATATGATAAGTGTCACAAGAGCAGTAAGACATGACAGTTTGTAATAATCTTGATAGCAACAGAGGGCCATCTCTGACGAGGCAAGTACAAAAACCACTCATTGGGTGTGGACTCCAAGCCATATCATCTCAGCATTACGTTTGCCTCAAACAACTGGTCATATATATTGTAAGTGAAGTTTTAGACCATAAGGACTGAGAAAATACAATACTATGGAATACTAAACATTTATTGTTTTGGTTTATTGTGGAAAAAAAATAGATTGTAATCATCACACTCAACCATAAGAAGCAATCACACTTAGAACAAACCCTAAACCACTTACTATCAACAAAGGAAACAATGACAGTAACACTACAACATACATCATTAGTACATCCATACACTCAATTAAACATAATTCTACAAAACTGACCAAATATATGTATTTGGATAAAAAAAAAAACAAGCAGGGCAAATTGGATGATTTAGCCCAAATGGTCGTTTGCTGCTGCAAAAAAGTCGAAAAACACCAAAAATTCTATTGGCAGTGAACAAAAGTTATTATATATCTCACATTATAATAGAATCATCATTTGACATTGTATAAAAAAAAAAGCCTACTTTTTTCCAATACAAGCAGAAAATTTTAATTTATCTCATGTGGCAAATATTGAACAATTGGAACAGATGGGAACTCTAAGTAAGACTTGTTTACATTTACTTATGGATTTAATTTAATTGGCCAACTTAAAATGTTACCCAAATTCACACTAACAAGGGTACATTGCATCTCTGCATTGTGAATATAAATTTTTGTTTGTTTTGTTGTTGTTGTTTTAATTTTTTATTGAACGTCAGCTTATCATAGAATAATTTAATCATGTAATTTGTAGAATATACCCATGGAATAATTAGATTGAGTATCTATCCTCTGTAAAGGATGGACCGCGATTGGCCACCAAAAACTTTTGCACTCAAAATAAAATAATGACGTACCAAAGCAGCGCTACGCTGACCTTCCCTGTTCACTCTTTAGAAGTTTATAGACTTATTTTTGAAGAGTAATGAAGGCAGTGATCTCAAAATTGTCATTTGTTCTAAAAACAACAACGGTGCGGATTTTTTGTCAATGAAACTTAATCGCCATTTTGCACTGATAATTATGGGAGAATAGATATCGATCACATCACAATGCTTGAAGTGGTGTAGTTTGTTATAACGTCATTGCTAGTGCCTCATTTTCATTTTTCGGATCTTCCCAGAATGCATTGCTTACACAAAATGGCGCCATCGGCGAGTACGGATTTCTTGCCTAACAAGCCTCAGGTTTGTCATTATGAACTGATGTCAACGATATCGCATTGAAAAATGATAGACAAGTGTGTCCAGTTTTGTTAGAAAATGTCATTTGAATGCCTTTCAGCTGTGCTTGGGAAATAGAACTACTGCGAAAGTTTTTAAAGCCAAATTAGCTCATCTATGGAACAATAATAAGATACAGCTGTATAATGTAGCATTACCAGGGATCATCAGTATCTATTGAAATGCTATTTAAAGCACCTGTTGTCAATTATTTGAGTTCAGAATAGCAGATGTGGTAGCATTGATTTTCTGGACATTATGCCATATTTTGTACAATGAGTCATCAAATCGCCAAATTTTAGCATCTAGTTGAATGAATATTGATACATGAGAGCTAACCAAAGAAATGTGACACAAATTTTCTTAATGCTGCCTTTGAAATTATTGATTCAGTTGTAAGAAAATCTGTATCGTAAATGTGTATTGTGATTATTCCATCACACCAAAATTATTCTAGTGATTTTAACTTTAAACATGTAAATTCAATCAGACAGCAAGTGGCATTAAAATTCTGTGTTAAGATTTTAGAGACTTTACGGCCAAATTCATAGAGTTTGAAACCAATTTATCTCATAAGTTGGAAGCTGAACTCTAGATGATGTGATGTAAATCAAGGACTCCTATTGGCTGAGGGATTTCTTTAACCAATGAGAGTGACTGTCCTGGATTCACATGACGTCCTCTGGAGTTAAGCATCAAAGTCAAAGAGATTAGTTTCCAACTCTATCAGTTTGGCTGTAACACAGTCTATAACTTATAAGTTTTCTATTATGGTTTAACTAATATCAAAATCTGAAAGTGTCTGAATAATTTTGGTGTGATTGCATGGATCAAAGTAGTGTGTGAGTGATGCCCTAGTTCTGTAGCAGGGTCACCCAGATAACATGTCACATTGGTTCGATGAGAGCACTATGTCCCGGAAAGCATTCCAAATTGAGACAACATCAGCACAATGTCGTCTGTGTTAATATAATGTTGTTTCGACGACAACCAATATAGAAACGAAGTTTGGCATTGATCAATGCCGGAGCAACATTAAACCTATATCGGGCTGACCGGGCATACAATTTGGACATGGCAGAAAGATAGAAACACAGAAGTACTAGTTAAAAAATTGTTTGAGGTTGAACTATACATCATGCTAGCACAACAATCAGGCTATTTCATTTAATGATTTGTTCCCATCCATTCATCTCTCGAGCGATCCGCCAGGAACGTCATCAGCGAATGTCACTTTGGCGGGACGTTCGGGATTTTCTGGATGTTTGCTTGGGTCGTACACACTTGCCAGCAAATATTCCTTTGCTTTATCCATTGAGGCATTGGATGCAAATACATTGTCATACAATAGTGCTGCAAGGACACCTCCTATAGCAGGGCCACACCAGTAGACCTGTAATAGCAAAACAGGACATATAATATTGTAATATATAATTCAATGTATGCATATATGGACATTACAACATGTTTTAACATTACAACATGTTTTAATTTTATTTATTGGCCATCAATTGAAATACATCATGATCTTTTTGCTGATATCTGCTTCCAATTCAGTGGGCAGGCTAATCTAGAAAATATTCTCAAATAGCACAAAATTGACCTATCTGACAATTCCGACATAGCTCCAAGTGCTTATATCAGGTGATTTGCTTACGTATCAGTCTGGATTTTAGTGAAATTTAGCCATGGAATGCATTAAAGTTTCTCCTGAAGGTGGCAGCAGTCTAAAACCACAAGGATATCACCGTGGCGAATCAAGTTGTCATTTTCGTTGCACTCAAGTGACAGAAAGTGAACCTTGATGGGATGAGACAATAATACTGTTAAATACCCAATGTTCCTTCCAAGTTTGCGTGGCTAATGCAACACCGAAACTTCTGGCTGGATTCATTGATGCTCCTGTGTACCTCAACTAAAATTGATTATCCATGTATTAACATGATTATTCAAATGATAGATGTGCTATTTTCAGATTCAGAAAAGCATAGCAAAGGCATCCGATCTAACACAGATTGTATTAATGTAAAAATATTGAATAGTGATAAATTTCAATTAAAAAAAACTAAGAAGATTCTGAATAAAACAACATAATAAACAAATCATTATGCAGACATTTTATGTTTATTGTCAAGCATTTCAGAGTTATACGTGGCCAATTATGCCATGTGCATTTTCCATGCATTTGGATAAATGCATGGAAAACGCACGGTTTTTGCCCCATTATAATTAGCTAAAAACCATGAGTTTTCCATGCAATTATCCTTCTCTTGGAAAACGCACGTGGCTCATTTAGCCATGTATTGCACAGAATATCAGCTTTTGACATATAGGTCATTTGTGACCTATACATGTTGTTAGAATTCATTCATTCATTGTAATTGATATAACTGATTGATACTTACAGCAAAGAGATGGCAAACTGTGACTGTGAGTCCAACGGCGAGTGGCCCAGAACCATTGAGGTCTTTACGTTTCTCGTCAAATGTTCCAAACACAGTGAAGACCAAGACAAACGTAATGAGAAACTCCACACCTAAGGCGGTCCCGACGCCGACATCTTTGTGAGGAAGGGTTAGACCGAAAGTCCCTCGGTAAGGTTTCGGAGTTATACCGAGCAGAATACCAGCACCTAAAGCAGCTCCAATGATTTGAAAAATGATGAACAGGACAGCTCGGACCAAGCTTATACGTCGAGTTACAAGGAAACCGGCCGTAATTGCGGGGTTGATGTGACCGCCCGATAAGTGACCGATGGCCCACATGATTGTTGCGACGGCCAGACCAAAAGCCAGAGCCACATGGAGGTCTGTTGGAGGAGTTTCTGAGTCCCTATCCCACACCATACAAGATCCTGCTCCTAAAAGGACCAAAAATGAGGTGCCCAGTAACTCTGCGATTACTGCTCTCCAGAACAGCGGGCTCTTAATGTCATCCAAACTGGTGCCCATGCGATCACGGGCATTTTGTGCAAAGCTGCTTCGTTTAGACATTTTGGTAATGTGTTGTCTTCAATTCAAAACCTTTCCTCATTAATGATTGTATGATAAAGATTAAGAGATTGCATTTGAAATTAACATGCAGTTTTTAAAAAGTGCAGATCATGCATCAAAACTTCCTTCAGGTTTTCAGCCAGAAAAATCCATTGAAATCATTTGGACTTCTCAGATGTGCATTTGTATTTCCATAGCAACAGCTGCTAGTTAAACATTCAGCAATCCAATTCACTTATACTGAATGGTCTGTACACTTGTAGCAATCCAACAAGAGTGTGAAAATTAAGTGTTACCTGGTTTTATTGATGGAATTCAAACTATGCACAGCTGTAGGCTTCAGTATAATTCAAACATTACACTGGTAGCAGGTGCATCTATTTTGGATATAAAGTGACACATTTTGCAATATAGTGGCTTAAATGGTTATATTATCCAATACATAAATTACATTGAAGCTTTCGGAGGTGTGTATTTTATTGCCATACCTAAAGTCAAATATGATTATTAATGGGCTTGAATCCATTGCATTTATCACATATCTGGAATGTTTTATCATGTTAATACACCCCTTTGAGGACTGAAAACATTTCATTATCAGTTTCACCAGTGTGTTTATGACCAGCTGAAGTGAGCATTGGCTACAGATATTTATTTTTTGGCCAAAATCTTTGCTCTGAAAATGCTAAAAAAATATAGAGTACTCCTCCCTTGACTTCGACTTTCCATTGCCCACTATAATACATGGCCAATTGTGCTACGTGCGTTTTCCATGCGTTTATCCAAACGCATGGAAAACGCATGGTTTTTGCCCCGTTATAAATAGCTAAAAACCATGCGTTTTCCATGCATTTATCCTTCTCATGGAAAATGCATATGGCATATTTGGCCATGTAGTTGAACGAAAATTATATTTACATTGTAAATAAAGTGGAACATGAGTGAGAATACTGTTTTTGTAATATTTGGTTTGATTATTAACGCTGATTTCATAGACTTGGAAATTTAGCTCCAAATGACACCATGGAAATTCCATTTGTCAGCAAAGATCACCATGCATGGGAGCTGGCACAGCGACCTTTGCCCTGAATGGCCATAATTTGTGTGGTTATTAACCTATTTTCTTATTGGTTGAAACAGACACTTATTGCACAATCAGAGAAGGCCTTAGAAAGCATTACCATATTTGGAAAATGGCGTCATTGCATGGTCATGTAAAAACCTTGCGTCTTATTGGCTTAAACACTGAAATCATCCACCAGAGGACAACACCTGCGTGTCTATTCATTGGCCTAGCAATGACTTTTGCCAGCCATTATTATTGATGGCAACAGTTGCAATAACCACACAAATCATTGCCATTCAGGGCTAATTGTGCTGTGCCAGCTCCAAGGCGATCTTTGCTGGCGGGAAAATGTGCTAATCCAGATCGAACTCTTATTGGTTAATGCAATCTCTCAGCCAATGGGAGTCCTGGATTAACATGATGTCCTCAGGAGTTTAGTTCCAAGTCTATGAGGTCAGCTGTAAAATACCAGACTTGCGTGACATGTCGTTTTTTGGCGCTCTTGTCTGTTCAGATCAAATTTCAGAAATATATAATGAATCAAAACTGCTCTTGAGTGGTCTGATAATATTATCGTTAGGTCATGTTCAGTGCACTTCCTGGATGTTTATTGTGGCCATTTCAGTCCCCAACATATGACGTTGCTTTGCCCAAATAAGGACAAAATGCATACGGCCGATTAAGTGCCGGCATGAATACAGTTGATATGAAAGATTGTCAACCTTATAATATAGCAGTACTTTAATGTATGTTCATAATAAAAATTAAATTTTGAAAATCGGACTTAGTTATGTATAAATCGCGAATCGAAGGCGTTCTAGTATAATAGTAATTGAGGTTTGGGAAAATATAAATTTTTCACGTTTCCCTCATTATAAGAATTCCATATTCTTCATGGCCATGAAACCCCCAAAAAGCACAGAGTTCTAAATTATATGCTAGAAACTTTGTCATAACTTGTCTAATACAGCTGCAGTAGTTTAGAGTTCTGCTCTGGAAAGATTCTTTTTCCAATTGCGTAAAGACTAAATATAAAACTAAACTATATCAATAGTGTTGGAGTTATGCTCTGGAAACGAAGTGTGCTGCTTGTCCGGCCCCAAGCCCGCCTGCCCGCCTTACCAACAAATTTTGACCGATGTAACTACAATACCTTTGGCAAATGTTTTTGCCGAGGATAAAAACTATCTCATAAATAAATTAATTTTTAGTGGAGCAAAATTTTGGTTACCGGAGAATGATTTATTCTATGTTCTTTTACAATCTAGTAATTGTCTTAATGTTATTGTTCTGAAAGATGCAGAAGTAATGATGAGATGATAAAGATTGAAATCATCACTATGCTGCCCATTTATCATGTGAGTAGGGCCTTTAGCTGCCAATTGTGGGTTTGAGCTCATGAAGATGTCTTTTAAGAAATATTCAACTACTTTCTGTAAAACACATACTTAATTTTAAATGTCCATTGCTATGTCCCGGTGCTAGACAGACATACAGATATATACTAGAAAAATATTATATTATGGGCTAATACATCCACACCTCAATTTTGGAGTTTTGGCTTGGGGCAATACCCATTCTAAAGAGATTTCACACTTAAAAACCTTGCAAAAAAGAGCTGTAAGATTCATTGTCCGAACGAAATACAACTCCCACAGTAAGCCAATATTCCACTCCTTAAGTATACTCACAATTGATGATTTATTTAACATGTACTGTTGTAAACTTTATCTGAAAAGCCTTTAGCCTAGGTCTCTCATAGCCTGTTTTGCCGTTGTGAACCCGTAGAAATACGTAACGGTTATGCAACGCGCTTCCCGGCTCCAACCCGACGGCTACCCGTGGATACCCGGCGATACCCGTTGAGTCACACCTGGGACTCATGGCCAAGCCAGGAGTTTCGGAGCAGGTAGCTGGGTATGCCATGCATACATGGCATACCCGTGGCAAACTCCCGGGTGTCCAAAAACCGTCATAAGTCGGCGGATTACCCATCAAAGTCGGCGGATTACCCGTAGAAGTTAGCTGATTACCCGTCGAAGTCGGCGAGTTGTCCATCCCTAATTTTACCCGTAGTAAAGCTGGCGGTTTACTAGGAGTAAGCTGACGGGTAGTAGGAGTAATTCATAATTATTTTTGTTTAATCTTAATTTAATTTTAATTTCTTTATATTGAAGGTGCCACCATTACAGTTAATTCTCAGGTGGTTTCCTGATGGACCTATATTTATAATAGATTACAATTCATAGTTAACATCATGTAAATGTCCTACTGTATAATAATTGTTGTACCATTCCATCAAAAATAAAGTATCTATCTATCTATACTGCCATTTTTGATCATGTGTCTACAATCAAGGATGCCCCATTTAAGATATTTTCACATTGCTAACATAAACATAGCTCTCCATTTTTTTACCATCTTGTGATGGTAATTAGGTCATTTGCTTATCACCAAACATTGAATTGTAGTGGCTTGCGCACCTAATTTCAAGGTACAAATCATGAAAGAAAGTGTCAACATTTGGCAATGCCAAGCATTTTGAAGTATATTGTTTTGCCAAATAATGGATCTGATGGGAATGTTTTGAATGTGTACCGATGATTTCATGTAAGTTGCTATAGTTACTTAATTCTAGCATCATTTGAAATATATAGGAAGTCATCTATCTTATAAAAATAACATGTTTTGTTGTTGTAACCCTTTTAGTTCAGTTTATTATGGGCATTGTAATCAGGTATTAAATAGACCTAGCACATGTAATTGTATATATTTTACCCTACTGTCATGGTAATAAGGCCTTTGTTAAATACTGCCAAATATGGAATTACATGTAGAATTAGTTGATTAAGCATGTGTACAACAATTGAAGGTACATTGCTGAGGAAACACGTGTTTGAGGAATGAATGTACAAATTACATGCATATTGTAATGCTTGCAAAAATATTTTGACAGTCACCAGATGAGAACCTCAATTCATGTATTGATTGCCATGAAAACCAAAACAAAGCATACCTCTGACAGTCTGACTAATGATTATCACAATACAAATCAAGCTGTTTTGATATATTTCTCTCTTATAATCACACTGTTAAGTTCAATGCAAATGTAGTTTATAGTCCACGTTATTTCTTGGCAAATGCAAGTCACTTTTCCTTGTGAAGAGTGGTCATCTGAGGTAGTTTCTGTCTTTAATGGATGCCAAGAGCTTTAGTCAAACAATGATTTACAGTATTTTTGGAAGCATTTTCTCCCAGTTTCACAAGTCTGCGACTCAGTTTATGGCAGGAATGTGGTCGTCCTGAACGAGGCATTTCAGAAAGGCTCCTGCTAACTTTAAAGGGCTGGCACCACTTCCTTACCCATATCACACTCCTGCCCAAGGTCTTGGCTACTTTCTGTTGAGCTTTCCCTGCTTTCTGAAGGGCTTCAGCTTGGGCACAGAGCTGAGACTCATAAAGTTGACCTTTTCCGGATTCGGTCTTTGACATTTTGGCATTCTCTTTGCTCAAAAAACTTAACTGACACATTTTCTGTGTTGATTGTTCCATTTATAGTCTCAACCCAGACAAAGGGATTAGCTAATCAACCAAATGGAACCTAAGTAATCAAAACAACCTGCAATGGAAAACATGACTCAAAGGACAGTGACCTATGAGAGGAACAAACTTTTGAGACACCCTGTAGTAGTTGCCATAGCAACAAATAAGAAATTAAGGGGTCTCATAAGTTTAGAAATTTTTACAAGGTGTGTTATCAGATGACATCAAGACATGTAAAAGAAATGCAATTGCCAATTGTAGTACATCTTTTCTCGTGATATAAGCCTCCCATTGCTCTAGAACATACATGCCTAAATCGAATTCCATATTTGGCAATATGATAATGGCCTCGTTAACATGACAGTAGGGTAAAATATACATGTGCCTCTATATCTTTATGTTTGATATGACTGATTTTGTTGCCCTTAATAACATAAGATAAAACCGTTACAACAAAAATGCATGCTATTTCTATGTGAGATATGGTTTTCAAATGATGTTAGAATTTGAAGTTACCATGGCAACCAACATGAAAACATTGGTACACATTTAAAACATTCCCATCAGAACCATTTTTTGGCAAAACAACATACTTCAAAATGTTTGGCATTGCCTTGACACTTTCTTACATGATTTGTACCTCATTTACATCTTTTATTCGGTCAGAAATGATAATTAAAAAAACTTTCGTTACCATGGCAACCAATTGTAACCTTGGGTACCTATTTAAATATTTAGTTTCAAATGTACACTATAAGCATACCACGGCAAGACATTTTTAGATCTTTTATTGATGTGTATGTCAAATTTGATAGCTCAATCTGTAATAATTCCTTATTTGGTAATATTCAAATAAGGCAATATGCAAAATACCAGGACGATAAGGCAAGCACTTTGGCTCACAATGTTCCAGCCATCGTTGAGAGTTACCCTGGTAAGCCCAGGTGTGAGCATTTAGGTTATAAATTACACTTTGGTTCATCTCAGCAATTTAATGTAAACTGTTGCTATGTAAATAAACAAATTTTAGGCCTTGGCTACCAATTTAAAACTATTTATTAAAAAATCCAGTTTCACTAAAACCACTGTCTTCCATGAACACAACATAAAGTGGATGGGCATGATTTATCATGTGTTAAAGCATGGTATATGAAAAATATATATTGTTGGAAGGTTTATGTAACTTTTTAATGGTTTCCATGGTTACTGACTGGGTTGAGACTAAATGTATGGCCCCCTTTGACATGTTTACCCAAAGGAGAATAGGATTTGACCCCACAACTTTTGTTATTAACTGCCCAAGTTGCAAGATAAGGCAATAAACTCTGATTAAGACATAGTGATTTTTGGCAGTATTTACAAATACCTGTTGCCGTGGAGACAATTCCCAAGAAAAATATAATCTTTGAATGTCTGTATGTGGTATCACAGGATAGTCCACCATATTGGCTTCCAACATTACATATCATCATGGTATTAACTACTTACTTCTACTTGCTATAAAGAAAAGAAAAGGTATATGTATGACAATTATCTAGTTTTGTTATGGTTTTGTGTTGCCATAACAACTGTTGCCACTGGTTTCGCACTAAGTTTATGTAATTTCTATGGTCATTGTCAGATAGCTGAGATTCTTGGGAACATTTTGGTATATGAAACTTGCAGTTCTACTCCAGTGATCACTTTTTCCTTAAATATTGCACTTTTTGGGCCTCAGCTGCCCAATTGTGGTCTAACTGACGACTACCCACTGCATTCCACACATGCTGACTGTTCACAGTCCCTTGATAACTCCAGCCTCCACTTGGCGTTTCGTGACTGCACTCCCCCCTAACGGCAGAAATGGAAAATAAGCCTCTGGTGTCCAGAGAGCCACACATGCTTGTCAAATGCTAATATTTTTTCTTTCTTCCTTTTTTATCAGATAATATGTGTTGAGCATGTATAGAATACATTTGGCATGATTTCTGGTTGCTAATAGTATCCTAATGGACGGATCCCATATAGGTTGACAGGAATGCATTTGCTGATTATATTTGCCAGGATCATTCAATCCAGGTGCATCAATCGCAACCATGTGCAATGAAAGCCAACCATCATGGCTTCAAATGTAGATCTAAGGTAAATTGGTGTTTACAGGTGTTTACGTAATAATTATATCCAAAATATGGGGGGGGGGGGCTGGGGGGCGTTAAATAACATTTTTGTTGGATATAATATTATCCCGATGCCGAAGGTGGAGGGACATAAGCATCTATCCTTCCTTGGATGAACTAGAGAAGGATTGGACACTTCGATACTTCAAAGGTTCACACTGCACTTCACTGCCTTCCAAATGACCAATTAATGATGCTGTAATATGAGCCAAGTTTCAAAACTCCCCCTCACTGATTCCATGGGGAAACAATGGAAAGGGTTGCTAAATATGTATTCATATAGGCTGACATGCAAATCTTTCCTCTGCACACTGTATAAACTTGACATTTTTTTCCCTTCATTATTTTTCAGACTTAAATTTTATGTCTGAGGCATCTAAATTTTGGGAAATATATAAATAGGCAAAATGTAATGACGCTTCTGTGCACATCTGCTGAAAATTAGGCATCTTTGAAGGTCGGTATCTCCGTTCGACAACTTACGACGATTAAGGCATAATAACCAGCCTGAAGTCAAAGGTTTTCAGCTTTTCAATGGATATGGTCTGATCTATGGCTCTTTATGGCTTCTTGAGTTATCACATGATATTAAGATAACATGTTTCACAAATATTAGTTCCAATCTGGCTAATTTTAGTCCATAACTTTCTTAATATTAGGGCTAGAAATTTGGTGAAAACACTTTCAGAATCCTGGGATCATCCGGCATTCACTGGCAGTAATGTCAAGGATATACAAAAATAAAAAAACTTAGACTTTGAAATTTAGGGAGTTAATTGCTGATGCAGGGCATCTCTGATGAGGGGTGTGCTCACTGAAGCGCAATGTGAACATCAAAGAAGCAATGAATTTAAGGAAACAGCAGGGGTCCTTGGGCAAGCTCTGGGCGAATTTGACTCCTATTAATTCACCTAATAATGAATATTGTTTTATTACTTTCGAAGTGTCCAATCCTTCTCAGGCTAGTTCATCCAAGATCCTTCTATCTAACTAATATCTATCTAACTAATATCTATCTATCTATCTATCTATCTATCTCAGCTGACATCGCAATTACACTCTAAGTAGGCCTGTTCAAGTAGAATTATTTTGCAACTCCCTGGAAGTATAAGCCTACATGGCCCTTCGCACAGAATTGCTAGCAGAGGGGCTAAGCACTATGCAATTGCACCTGGGTGGAGTGGAGCAAAGAGTTACAGAGGATCTGTTCTAGTCCTCCATCCAATTTTTCAAAAAGGCTCCATATTGGTACTCAGGACTATCTACCCATTTGATTATTTAGCAATAACATCAGACTTAATGCAAACAAACAAAGTTGTCTTTTATGGATTTATCAGTTTCAACTACTGTAGTTAGTACAAATGCAGGCACAATTAATGTACTTGTATTGAGTACTCGGATTTATTATTAATTCTGCATGTTGGCACAGGAATGTGCTAATGTCAGCATGAAGAAAGAAGTTTATCAATAACAGGCATGAAATTGATCAAAATGGGCCAGTGTTGTCTCACCGGTTAGATGATCAATCAACGAAAGCTGCCTCTTGTGTCACTCTATACAAAGGAACCGATTTCCTTTGATGTTTGAAGAGGACCTATTCGCCCGCTCGGACCAACTGACATTGTATAAATAAAGGATGAAGTCGTGTGCATAAGCCATTTGTTGACATGGGGCGGCCATTGAGCCTCGCTGTCTGTTCGCTTTCAGTTCATCAATGAGAGGCTTCAAAGGTAGACGACTAGCAGGTGAGTGAAAAGTTTGTATTAGGTTATCAGGTGTGCGCAGTGAAGTTTGCAGTGAATGTTAACATTGTTCACTCATTCATGCCATTAGGTCAATTTATATTTATTTATGATTTTGTAAAGCACCTAGAGCGATTTTAGATATTTCGATGAGGTACTACGTAAATATACATTATTATTATTAGTAGTAGTAGGCCTACTATAGTCTCCTAGTTGTAGTGTTTTGTGTAAAAGTTTTTTATTTGTTTTTTATTCAGGTAAAATAATTTCATGAGTTAGGAATATGAAGTAGGACAGATCTGTAAATTTGTAGCTAACATTTTGAGTTTGTAGTGCAAATCACGCTCAAGCAGCACTTTTAGGCTCAAAGGGGTCGTATTTCAATTAGTTGAGTTGGTGAACAAAGATGAAAAAAAGAAAATAGGATACTCTCTGATGGGATTACACAGGTTACAGTCATAAGGAGAACCAGGAATAGCATTTTCGTGTCATATCCTTCATCCACAGGCCAATATTTATCACAATCGCTGGAATATAGATGGGATTACTAGAGATGGAGCTCTCACCTCCAGGGCTGCATGGATCCAGCACTCAAATTCCTTGTGACCTGATGCTCTATTGGTTGCTCTTTCTCTCACATACCAAGAAAACTTGCAGTCCAAAAAAAGTTGGTTGCAACGTCTCGCGCAATTCAGAAGGCGCATCTTTTGATGAATCATCATGTCTGATTGGCTGAATGACTGTTAAATTGGTTTTATTTTATTCCATGGTTCGACCATTTTCATAGTGCTGTACATGTCTTTATATAAAAAAATAAAAAAATTTGGACATAGTCTGGAGGTGGTCGAATCACGGATGCAAATTTATTTGTGTGCTCAACTATAGACAGGATTACTAGAGGCTGAGCACTCACCTCCAGGGCTGCATGGGTCCAGCACTCAAATTCCTTGCGACCGGCAGCTTATGCTATCTAAGTTGCTCTTTCTCTGACAACCAATATTCTGAGTTGCAAAGCAGTAATTTTGTAGTTACAACACAATTTTGACCCTATCCTTGCAATTTCAATGATGCCATTCTGGATGTGGTTCCTGGAAATACTTTTTTGTTTGTTCAAACACAGGAGAGCTGAAACAACTGACACCCCAGTTTTAACCCCGTACATTTTATAGATTTATGAACTTGCAGAACAATTATTGGCACACCTGGTTCACTGATGTTCCTTAAATTAGTGACAAAATGATACACGTTGCTTTCATACTTAATTTTTGCTTAAAATCCATCTCGATTTATTTTTTTCAGCATCAATTCCAATGGAAAACTCTGCGAAACAAGATGTCATAAGGGTTGCTGTTCCACCGGTCAGTTCATTTTTTCTATTGGTATGTTCTCATATTAGCATTTATGTTCCAGTAATCGGAACTTTGTGTGTCATATTATAAGTGTCATATATGGTCAAATACTTCTCACATTTGGGACTACAATTATGATGGGCGCATCTCAGCCCCTGTCCCATCACATGGGATGCACAGTAGCTCATAAATATCTCATCTTTCATGCTCGTGCATGTAAATTGTGGCCGTATCTGGGTTACCTGCGGTAGGTGCACAAACTGGGTGCAAGAGGCCAATACTAATCAGGGTATAGGGTAATTGAAGTTAACGATGTTTTAACATATAAGGTCATTAACATCTGACTATGGTATGGATATATAAGTATGGCTACCTGGTGTACAGGAGAATACTAGGCATAGAAAGAGAACATTATAAGTCTATACCTATAAGCGAGGGAGTTTTCTCCACAGTTTGGCAAGTTTGAAGCAACAGAAAGCATTTCGTGTAGGACGAGTTTCAATAGTGCAAGATATTGCTCCTTACTAAACATGGAAGACTCAATAGTCCGTCTCACATCTGCAGCATTAGCAAATAATTCTTTGAGCCAGGTGCCATATGGCATTTTAGATCTGCCTGACAACATTTGGCATTCACGTGTCTACATCATCATGAACTAATGAATAATCACCAGTGGGCCAATATCATGCAGTCCAATGTAAACTATAGCAGAATTCAAAATAAATGCATTGAAAAAAAAAATTTTTTTGGTCAGACCTTTTCAAATGTAGCATGAATATGGACAGAAATTTTTGCAACAATTCAAAACCCAACATACTAGCTGATAAAAATACTCCTTTGTAGCAACTATCTTAAAGTGTGCAATATTCTCCATGGTAATTCATTCTGTTACTATAGTCAATATCCATAATGATATGAAGAGAAGGCAAAACATCATTGATGGCAAAATTATCAATGATAAGATTAGAAATCTTTTTGTTTTAAATTAGTACAGACAGTGTTTTTATTGGTTAGGAAGTTGGGGATTGACTTATTGGTAACATTTCTTCCCATTTTGTGCTGCTCCATGACATGTATGAAAGTCCTGCATTCACATGACGTCCTCTGGAGTTTAGTTTCCAAGTCTACAGGTTTAGCTGTTCAATAACTGTTGATGAGAAGTTCAGAGTTGCATGCACTCAATATCGATGGTACATATCAAATATCAACTAAACGCATCATATCCAATTTTGTTAAAAGACACTCATCTCCAGGATAAAGTAAAGCCACTATCATACATAGCCGAGTGACGATGCAGAGTAATGACGATCGCTGGAAAGCAATCAATCGGCTTCACTCTTGGTCATTTGATGACTAGAAAAAGCAAGTCAGCAAGGCCTTGCCGATTGCTCCCAGATTGCTCACCGATTACTCCCAGATTGCTCGCCGATTGATCGCCTTCTTCACACGCCGACCACTCGGCGAGGAAATCACGTCCACACAGCAATCCATCTGACCAAGTGTACTCCCAGAGTGACCAAGTTTACTCCCAGTGTGACCAAGTGTACTCCCAGGGTGACCAAGTGTACTCCCAGAGTGGACGGCGAGTTAATCCCGTGTAAATCCCGAGCAATTTCAGAGCAAATTTGCTCGGCGACAATCCTAAAAAGTTTTAAACATGTTTAAAACTTTACGATCGTTCTACGAGTATTGCCGTGTATTTACGAGCTTTCCAGAGTGGTCGGCGTGCAGAGCCGTGTATTCCCGACTGCCTAATTTATTAAGCACTTGACATCACTCGGCATTGTCACTCAGCTATGTGAGATAGGCCCTAAAGACTTGACATGCTGTCGGGGTAAACCACTTGTTATGTACACAAAGGTTTCAGAAGCCCATGGAGAGCATTTTGGGAAGCTTTGTTTGCGACAAATTGTGTAAAATATTGAGCAAAAAAAAGTAAAAATACAGCCATTGCCCAGATCAATAATCCTGGTATGTTTGCTAGGCTGTTTGATTCCATCATAATCTATCAAACCTGCAAACAAGACTGGCAAGTTTGGTATTCAATTGCAAATGAAGCAGTCAAATAAGGTAAGGTAGTCTTTGGATATTGCACAGTGGTCTGCGTCATCTAAATATTCATAATTGATCTTCATTGAATGGTATGGGGATGTAGGTGCTGTCAGTTGAATGGTTTTAACTGTAAGGGAATATCAATTGACCCAAGATAGAATTGATGGATACATGTACAAAGGAACCCCGTTGAAGAGCGCCTCAATAGTATTCAGACCACCTTGTCTTAGGACCACCAATTCTTAGTCTAACTATTCTTTTCATTTGACCTCTCTATTACCAGGCCACTCTCAATGGAGAGATCCCACCGTAGTTGTTAATTTCATGGATTTAGATGACGCAGACCACTGTACAATATCAGGGAAATCAATAGTGTTCAATGCGCGATTCAGTTCTAAGGTCACCAAGCCTAGTTCAATTATAATGGCCGTCAGCAAAACACTGTATTTTTCTGTTTAATAGATCCGAAGTTGGATGGCTGTTTCATCCTTCATCTCACTGCCATGGTCCCTGCCTATACTAATTAGCCCATCAGGTGCAGAAATACAGGACGTAAAGCCCTAATCTATCCACCCAATCAGCCATCTGTTTTTTTAGAACACATAATATGATTGCTGAATGGTATTGTCATTAAGGCATTGGCTAGTTATCACATTGGCCCTCTCTCTGCTTGGGGACGTTCGAATCCGAGTTTTCCTGGCTACTGATTTAACTATTTTGCTCGGTTAGTACTACATTGTATGGACGTAGCGATACCTTGAATATAATTCACACCAGTGTTAATTGACTGCTCGCTGCCACAAACAGTTATTATTATTCATAAGCATTTGCCTGAATCAGGATCACAAACACAAGTATAATCCGGTTCCATTTCTGTAGAGTAGTTGACGTTAACATTTTAACCTGTTAGGTCATTAATGTCTGGCTGTGGTATGGATATACTAGTATGGATTGCGAGTGTACAGGAGAATATTAGACAGAGAGAGAGAACATCACAAGTCCTTACCTATGAATGAGGGAGTTTAAATATCCATCTCATGTCTGTCGCATTGGTAAGCATTCTTCTGCAGCAACAGTAGCAGCTACATCCCCATTTGTGGATGGAGACCTTGTTCACCAAGGTTGGCCATTGAATACTTGAATTGTGAGTCCAGTTGGATTCTGTCTTGGAGATAAAGTAGGAATTGATGGTTATGATGCACTGTGGATTAGGTTACTAGACCAGCAAACTGCTCTGCTAATAGGTGTCGTGAGAGTTAGGTGTAGGTGCAAGAAGGCCTACAGTGTGCATTGTGCAGAGCATGTGTTGGCCACTGGGGTTCTAGGTCTTCTTCCATGGTGTTACAAGGAGGCCCAGGACCTTTCAGGGCACTAAGCATTGAGACCGTACAAAGCATTGATAAAATTCTGTCTTACATTGTACTTCATTTTCCATAACAGGGTTTTTGGGTTATACACACACATTTTAAAAAAAGTGTGTAAACTATCTTCTGTTTTAGTTGCTGTATGTGAATCACATCAAGAAGTTAGTAATTTTATGGGCCAATTTACTTCTTTTTTTTTTCATTTTACTCTGAGTTGGATCATGATTGATACGAACATGTCAATAAAGTATATATATATATATTCTTTCAGGATAGTTCGTTCTTCCTTATGACTGATACAGTCAATAGTACTCCGGTGTATTCAGGCCTGGCATGGGACATTATGTATGCAATTGTTGAGGGCACCAACATTACGTAAGTCAATATCATAATAGTCAATAATAGTAGTCAATAATAATACATTTTGTTCTATGTTGATATTTATACCACATATTTCACGTCAACTTTAATTTTTTGATGTAACATCTTTTCTTGTACATACGTTCAACAACCATATAACATAGCCGAAGTATAGTTTTAAAAACGTATTTTCAAAGGCAAATAAGCATATTTGGCATCAGCCTATCATTTTTATGTGCATTTACTTAATGTCTAACTCGGCTATTATTTGAATATTATGAAATGGTAATTAACATGAATTGAATATAGCTATGGCTGTCTAGCGCAAGCTATAAACAATGATAAATACAAAAGATAACATGCACAAGTCACAATAAGCATTTGTTTTCTGTGTAAAAGTTGACTGTAAGTGGTCAACAGATACTGACCTGACCCACAAATCTACGCTGGGTTTTGTCTTCCTTAAATTTCGATCAAGGACCATGGGTCAAAAGTGTGTTGTGTGCATTTGTTAATGCAAGTGGTTCACAGTCAGTTTCAGAGATGGGTTTATGCTTATGTAGTACTGTCCTGTACACTGGTCATGATAAACAGTTTTGCTAAAATCAATGTGCCGTGAAGGCCATATAGAGGAAGGATCCGTACAGTCTGATGTTAATCATAAGGTCTTTCTATTGTTTGCACAAGACAGATACTCAAGTGCAATATATATTATCTATCTTTTTCAGTTTCAAAACTGTGGAGAGTGATGGCTATACTTCACCAAATGGAGTGATTAATTTAATAGGAAGAGGTGTAAGATGTGTATTTTATATTTTCTTATCTGCACACAAATATCATTTTCATATTCATGACCTGTGCATTGGATTGCACAAATAAATTCTTTGAAATTTCTGATAGTGCATACATACTTGTATAGGATGCTTTTATTGTTAGAACTGTTTGGTTTGGGAATATGTTATTCAGTTATGCAGTTTAACTTATTCTACGTGTTAAATTTATTAAATACCTTCAGAGACATGTAGTTTATCAATCTTATTATTCAGTATGGGTATTTTGAAAATATTTTTGTCTCCTTAGCTTATGACACTGGCCTGGATAGCACGCTAGATTTGGTCGACCTTTGATCAACATGGGCTGACATCGAAGCGACATGACGCCCATCAAGTCATTATTTCAACATTGGCCATCTTCTGCCAATGTCAAACCAAGGTCGGACCAATGTAACATGTTATCTGGGCAGAATAGAAAAAGTCACAAATGCATTTATTTATTTAAGACTCAAGACACTTTATTTGCTGCACATTGCACAATATATATTTCATATACAATGAATATTTTTCAATACTGATCTACATATTATGTATGGGCAGAACAGGAGAGCACTTTAAGAAACCAGAGGGTAACGCTAGTATGTGCCCAGCCCATCTAGGTTCCAGAGAGACCTCAGCAAATGATTATGTGATCATGGGAATGATAATAGTTACCTCTTTCAAATGATTATTGAAGATGATGATGATAGTTATAGTGCCTAAGGAACAGTTGCATTGTTATTTGAAGGTAAGGATATCAATAATTTAAGTATGAAAGTCACATGCTAGGCATAGTATGTATACTAAGCATTTTCCTGCCAATAAATTGGAAAGTCATTTCAAATGATAACATCCTCTCACAAAAATATCCAACAATTATGTTATTGATTGCAAATAAGACCACCAAGAACTGTAGTATTTTTTTGTATTTTTTTATTTATAATTATATTTTCGCTGGGTTACATAATCTCCTAGGAGTTTTTCATATGGCCCAGTATAAAAACATGTAAAAACAAGTAAAAAGAAAATGCATGTTAAACATTGTAGTATGAAAGTCACATGCTATATATACCAAGCATTTTCCTGCAAAGAACTTAGAAATTTTCCAGAGCAGCATATTCTATCACAGAAATTCAACAGTTGCACCTTTATGTAGAGGCAAAATCACTAAAAACTCTAGTATCAAAAACTCTAGTATGAAATTCACATGCTATGTTTGTAGAGCATTATCCTGCAGAGATGAAAAAAATATCTGATTAGTCATGCATGTATTATATAAATAATAATAGGCAGAAAGTGATTAATATCTTAGGAATGTGAGGTAAAAAAAAGAATCCCCTTAATTACTACCTTCCAGCAGTAACAATTCTAAATTTAACAAATGGTGTCATAATTGTTCAGAATATGTTGCTTTATGTATTGACTGTATCCTGAGTAACTATGTGTAGAAATTTAGCTTTTTATGCTATGTGGGCAGCTATTGTGTACGAGAGGTAGTCTATATCTCACACTATTTACAACAAATTGATGTTTACTCTGAGGATTTCTTAGTTCATTGGAATATCTGGTACCATAGTTATGTAAATCTGACTGTCTGGTAAACATGCCTGTCAAAAAGTATATGGGTACATTATGATTTTCCATTTTATATATAAAAATTTCCACTCTTGTGATTTCAGTATATCATTAATGTTTAGAATTTATAAATTTATAAATAATGGCTCTGTATGGGCATTATATTTTGCATTTGAAATTATCCGTATTGCCTTTTTTTGTAATTTTAAAAATTGCGCAGCACTTTTTCCCCATACCATAATGCCATACTTCAAATGAAGATCATTCAGAGTACTATAAAAGTCTATAATATAGCACTCGGTAAAAAATGCTTAAGTCTGTCCAAGATAAAATAATATGCCTAAATAATCAAATTGATCAACATATTCTATTTCAGTGTCATTTATTTGTAGCTTAATCTTATTGACTTTCTTTTTTGGTGTATGAAAAATCATAGCCTTAGTTGTGTTACTATTGAGTGATAATCTATTGATTTTAAACCATTCATTTATCAAGTTAAGTTCTCTATTAATATTTGTTTCTAACAATTCCAAAAGCTTCTAAAACTGCAAAGAGAGCAGCATCATCTGCATAGATAACTGGCTTAAACATATTGCAGGCATTTATAATATCGGTCATATAAATTACTAAGGTAAAAGCCCCAGAATAGAGCCTTGAGGCATCCCAGTTTGAATTAAACAGAACAAGTATGCAAGTAAACAAACATATCTCTCTTTTGTACTTTTATTACAGGAAGCGGATATAGGCATCGGTGACGTATCCGCAACGTATGAACGAACAAAGATGGTAAACTTCTTACTTCCATTCTCGGAAGCAAGTAATAACTTCATGCTAAAACGTCGCAGGGAACAGGTTGAAAGTGAAATGTTGTTCATGTACACTAACCCGATGGAAGCGAATGTTTGGTATGCTGCCACGGCAACAGTTCTTGTGTTTTTTTTCTTATGGGCATGCATGCGAGCAGTGAAAAGAAGAAAGGCAGGAAGTCTACATTGGAGAGGACTACTCGGTGATTTATTTACCTATAGTCATCTCTTCCTAAGGCAGAGTAAGCAACAACATTTTTTCATACACCTTAGATATTGTAGTCGAACTCAAAATAAATGTCCACCTGTTTTTCAGTCATATTTTCCATAAATAGTACGAAGTAGTACAGAATTGTCATAAAAGTTTACAAATAAATCAAAAGTCAAACTTTCTAGCTGATGAAAACATTTGAACCTATTCTCCATTGTAATTTATGCTGCTTTGTTGTGAACATTGGTATAACATATGTATTATGACAAGATGTAAACAAAACTGATCAAACATTCTTCTTCCACATCATATGAGGACTTTGGTGATTTAAATTTTGCCCATACAGTTGAATATAAAACTATAGTGGTTTTGACTTTCACATCTTTGGATGGATCTTCTGGAAACTGCTGGAATTGCTGCATCTGAGTCTTCCATAATACCGACAATATATTGACAGACAGGCAAACACAACTGAATAGTATATAACCACAAATAAAAGTATACTTATCTAAATCTGAAACACTTTCTTTTTTGCATTGATTTCAGGTCATCCTTTTTTTGAGAGTAATTCTGGCTTCTGCGCTTGTTTAGTCATCTTATCCTTCATCTTTAGTTTCGTATGGACAAATGCCTACTTGGCGAACTTTGTTGCTGTTGCGACAGTCAAAAAAGAAAATCTTATCGACACATTTCAAGAATTATCAGAAAACAGGAGGTACCAGGTGATGGCATACAATAACACAGCTGCGTTGGAACTTATCAAGGTGAATAATAACATTGCACAACTAAGTAACTTTTTCTCTGGATGTTGAAGGCCCTGTTGTGGAGTTTCGACTTGGCAAAATATTTGCATCTTAGTGAAGGCCTACTTATTATGAAGGGCCTAGCAACCTCAGAAAATGAATAATGTTTTTCGGTCTTATTTTTTAAAAATTGATGTTCAGGGTTATAAATTCATGTATCTTTCTTTCAGGCCTCCAACAATAAAATATTCACGAACATTTTTAAATATCAAATAAATGTCTCCAAAAGAAATTACTTGAGGCTACACCAATCACCAGAGGAAATTCTCGAGCGCTTGGAAAATGAATATGTCGCTTTCATAACAACTTCAGAAGATATGAACCAATTTCTTTCTTCAAGTTGTGGTATGGTGGTGTCCAATGAAATTTGGATTAACTTACCCATTGCTTTTCCAATCAGTAAAAATTTTGCCCACGAAGAACATTTCAATCGAAGGTAAATCTTAGATAATCTAAAGGCCTCACGTTTGAATCTAACCTGCAAAGTGTTAATGAATTAACTTGGCAGGAATTAAGTTGATTGTATGAAAGTTGAATGTCACTTAAAATCTCTTGGAGTAGACTATTAGCAAACCAGCAGGCAGTTGAGAAATTTTGCCTAACTTTTAAACTGTCTATGTTTTGTTTTTTTCGTGACCCCCATAGTCGTTTTGACTGACAGATTAACCAGCCTTTAGTGGAGTAATACTATGTTATTACTGATAATATAATGATTAGTAATTCAATTAGGTGATTAAATTATTAAATAGATCGTACAAAATGTTTAGTAAAAAAATATATATATATATCATCCAACTGGCCTCAGTTTCAGTGCAATTGACCTTTGGTCAGTTTCATGACATCACCACTTACCAATTTGTTACGTGGTCATTGTTCTGGAGGATTGCGTCACACTGGTCTGTCACACTGTAACAGAGGTCATAGTTCAAATGGCTGAGGTGTCAATATAGAGTCTATGATCATCATTTTTGTGTTGTATCTATTTCAGAATAGCCTGGTTAAAGCAAGAAGGAATTATTCAGCATCTTTACTCAAAATACCGAAGACAATCCATGGGCAGAAAATCAAGATGCGACACTCAAAAGAGGACATACGTAACGTTGCATGACATATTCAGCATATTCCTCTGGTTTAGCATTGGTGTGTCTGGAGCTTTCATAGTCCTTTTGGTTGAAATGTGTGTATATAGAGGAAAGAGTTCTAAAACGTATAGCATACCCAATGGCAGAAAAAGCACAGACGCTGGAGGGAAGTTAAAAACATTGAAAACGATTAGCAGAAAGTCACAAAATAATCAAAATACTAGGGAAATGTCACAAAATAAAGATATTACTAAAAATAGGTTGCAAAATAAGGAAATCACCAAAAGGAGGACACGAAATATTGATTTAGTCACCGCAATATCACAAAATATTGGAATTATTCAAAGGAAGCCAAGTATTGAAATTACTGAAAGAAGGCCACCAAATATTGAAATTACTAAAAGGAGTCCACAACAAAACAATGAATCAAATCAAAGAAATCCAAAAGATATTGAAATTACGGAATTAGATGAAGCTGCATCAGGTTATTCCACCAGCTCTCATGTTTAACAAATTCTGTCCAAGTAACTCATGTTTAACACATTGTGTCCAAGTAAGTCATTTTTAAATGGTGTCCAAGCAACTCCTGTATAACAATTGTGTCAAGTAACCCATATTTAATAAATTGTGTCAAGTAACTCATCTTTAGAAAATTGTGTAACTTATGTATAAAAGGCATACATGTGTAGAACTTATAAGATAAACTATGGTCAATATTCTAACCAGGCTTGATGCAGGCATACAAAAGCAAGTTTTGAGTTACTTTTGAGCATAGTGCGGGTTTAAATTATTTTCTCACATTATAGCAATTTTTTTTTTTAATTGTGAAAATGTTGGGTTATTTTTATGACTGACTTTTGCGACATTTTGACTGTGTTTACTTCTCAGTAAAAAGCGTGGTTTAGTCTGACTACCAGGTTTGATTAAGATGACTATCATGTTAGTCAAAACCAGGTTTAATTAAGATGACTATCATGTTAGTCAAAACCAGGTTTAATTAAGATGACTATCATGTTAGTCAAAACCAGGTTTAATTAAGATGACTATCATGTTAGTCAAAACCAGGTTTGATTAAGATGACTATCATGTTAGTCAAAACCAGGTTTAATTAAGATGACTATCATGTTAGTCAAAACCAGGTTTAATTAAGATGACTATCATGTTAGTCAAAACCAGGTTTAATTAAGATGACTATCATGTTAGTCAAAACCAGGTTTAATTAAGATGACTATCATGTTAGTCAAAACCAGGTTTAATTAAGATGACTATCATGTTAGTCAAAAGCGCTAATTAATGCAAGAGATACAGTCTAAGATCTTCATAGATGTTTAGTCGCATGCTTTTTTCAGTGTAAACTTTAATATATATCATTCTAATATCAGTCAATAGTTGAATGATGAAACAATTATGCATGGCTTAAATACCAGTAAATGTATGATTTCATAAACGTCCATCATGCTACTACATGGCTAGGGTTTTTTTTTAACAGAAACTGAGCAATAAAATGATTTATTCTGTTAATTCCATATCGTAAGTGTCGTTTTGATTTTTGTCTTAACATTTTTGCCCCGTTTGTTGACCATGCCAACGAAGTGAAAGTATTTATTTAGAATACGTGTACTCTGTTACATGTTGAGAGCTGTCTCTGCACCCTTGAATCTTCAAGATCCATGGTATTGCTAACCGAACAAACTAGTTCAATGTTTACCATTCTAAATTGCTTCGTAAACAGCGTATAATATCCTAATTCCGGCGCTTTTGTATTTCTTGAACAATATTTAGCAACTTTGAATCGATGACATAGGTCAATAGTGGCTGGGTTAGTTATGCAAAAATGTTGATGAGTTGCTCAAATGAGAATCTGTTGACTCGCGGTGCTCACCAAGTAATTAAAATCACTATAGGTTAGAGTGTCCCAAAAAAATTAAAATCTGAAATTCCAAGGGGCTAAGCCCTAAAAAGTTTCTTTGAACCCTTTCTGTCTCACATGCAACATTTTGGCTCATTTGAAGGGGTTTTAGAACTCCCCCAAACACCAAATAGATGAAATGGAGTTTTGTGCTATTTTTCTCTGCTGAAAATGCTTTATTTGCCTTATAACTCATAAAGTATCAACTTTAGACCATACAAATGTATTGAAAGTTAATATAAAAGTGTATATTTCGAACACTTTGGTACCTACACCATGTCTGTATCATGCACAGTTTTCAAGATATGACACATTTTTACACTTACGATTAAAAAACGAGAGATCAACAAATGAATCTTTTGAAATGTCTGAGTTTATCATAATTTTGAAATGTAGAATTGCCCTATTTTCATTCTCTGAATGTTTGATATAAGTTTTTATAAGGTCAAGTGATCATTTTTGGTAAAAATACAGGTTTATTGATCATATACAACACTATACAATTAAAATTTATCTGTACAACAATATAATTCTCAACAGCAATCAAAAACAAGATGCAACATTCAGAGAATGAAAATAGGGCAATTCTACATTTCAAAATTATGATAAACTCAGACATTTCAAAAGATTCATTTGTTGATCTCTCGTTTTTTAATCGTAAGTGTAAAAATGTGTCATATCTTGAAAACTGTGCATGATACAGACATGGTGTAGGTACCAAAGTGTTCGAAATATACACTTTTATATTAACTTTCAATACATTTGTATGGTCTAAAGTTGATACTTTATGAGTTATAAGGCAAATAAGGCATTTTCAGCAGAGAAAAATAGCACAAAACTCCATTTCATCTATTTGGTGTTTGGGGGAGTTCTAAAACCCCTTCAAATGAGCCAAAATTTTGCATGTGAGACAGAAAGGGTTCAAAGAAACTTTTTAGGGCTTAGCCCCTTGGAATTTCAGACTTTAATTTTTTTTAGGACACCCTACTATAGGTGGCACGGGCAGTCCACTTACAGTATTTCTCTTCGGAATAAGTCTATTTGTTGCTGTGACTTGCATTTGATTAACGTCATCATAGAACCCTTTTTACCCTTTTATTTTAATTGGAAACTAAACTTCAGAGGACGTCATGTGAATCCAGGACTCCTATTGGCTGAGGCAGTCCCACAGCCAATGAGAGTCTTGCATTCATATGACGTACTCCTGAGCTTAGTTTCCAAATCTGTGAAATCGGTTGTAACATTCATTTAACAGTGCAGTAAGATCAATGATAATTTAACAGTAAGTATAACATTTTTTTATAGAATCCTTGTTTGTGCACATCATTAGAAAGATCAGGAGTACTTATGAGAAGCAATACACAATTTAAAAGATCAATCTTGAGTCTACTAAAATACCTGTTTAATTAAAAATGCACTGTCTGTCAAATTTGTACATTAAAATAATGATATAAATCAATACTGCCTTCTTGTCTCATGATATTTTTCACCATTACATACCCACTTTAGCACAACAATTTAGTTTTAATTTACAATAGATAATATAAATATAATTTTTATGCCATCAAAAACTCAATATGTAAACTAACCCAGTGATGACGTCACAATACTGAACAATGGTGATGATGTCATTTCCATTGTGTTTCCAATGTTTCGGTCTGGATTTTCTCTCAATGTATAATTTATTTTTAAGTAATTAATGTCTTATAAAATCATTGGAGCACACAAACTTAGTGTGCCTTGATTAATAAAGTTAATTTTTAACTGTTTGATAGCATCTTAGAAAATTGCAAATTTGACAGACAGTGCAACTTTAATCAATCAATGACACTCGTTGGTATGTGGTGACAGTTGTTATAAATTCAGGTGCGTCGATTCAGGGGGGGGGGGATGTGGGGGATATATACCCCCCACTTTCTGGGAAGGGGGGATGATCAATGCAACCTCTCCCCTTCCCATGAAAGTAACAAATAAAAATTACCCTTTTCACAACCTTTTGTTTTGGAACATACATTGTGCTTTGTTAAACAGCTTTACGCTTGATATCACATATCAGTACAAGTTTAGAAGTTTGGCATAAGTGATCCACCATTAATTTACCTCTTGGCCAATGTCCTTGCATTAACTGCTACTACTTGTATGAGTGAGGGAAAGTCACAGTGGGACAGATAAAGTAGGCCTGCATCCCCCCAACCGTCAAGTGAAATCGACGCCCATGTATAAATTGATACAAAAAGCAGAACAGAATGTCACGGTGTGTCAAGGGATTCATGGCATGCGGAAGGCTGGTAAAAATGACAAAAAACCCCAGTTAAATAAATCACATTAAGTGCTGACAGTTTGCCACGCCTCCCAACCCTCAACAGGTGCTCGCCCCCAGGTGCTCACATCTGGTGCTCGCCGGTTCGTGACATGGTATATCTACGACTGTACCAAGAAGTAATGGAGACAAATATTTATTATTACGGAATAGAGTAATCATAAATATATCTATTTTTGGACACGGGCAAGCAGTTTAAAACAAATATATCAAGATATTCGCTTGAAAATAATCATGCCAATTGAAACAACAGCTGACAATAGAGGTGCATAAATCAAAGACACTACAAAAGAATAATTATACCCCCTCATTATATATGCAGACAGCCCCTCTTTCCCATTGCAACAGCATGTAGTAAATTATACCAGTACATAATACCAGTACAGATACCAATACAGCTTACCAGTACTTTGTAAGAGATTTGCGGCATTCGACAGTTCCAGGATTCACCAGAGAAGATCAAAACGAACTTTTGACTTGCCTTTCTGTAAATTAATGTATTATGTGACAATGTGCTAATGAAAGTTTTTGGTTCACAATGCTGTCATTTCTATGGAACATCTGCATGGATGCTTAATGATAGACATATCTCCCAGTTTCATACTATGTACAACCGGTGTGTGAGAAGGATTTTAAAACTACCATATAGAACCCACACAAGATACTTGCCTCTGCTTTCTGAAAGGGCTAATTCTAGGGAGGAGATAGTTGCTAGATTTGTGAGGTTGTTGTTCACAGCTCTTCAGAGTGATAACTCACTCATCAGACATGTGTCCAACAGAGCACTGACAACAACAAACTCAATCATTGGAGCCAACATAGACTTCATCAAAACCACATATAGAGTACAATTCTCAGAGATAAATACATTTAAATTTAGAAAACAATATTTACAGACAATTACTCCAGAAGATATGTGCAACGTCCAAGCAATTAAAGATATAAGGAACTTTGAGATCGATTTTTTTGAAATTAATGAATTTTTTTCCCAACTATGTATTAATTAACTTAAAATATTCATTGTATTGATATTATTGATTTATACCATGTAACTTAATTTCAAACTATGATGTATTATACCTCTGATGAGCGTATGAATAAAGATATATATATATATATATTAATATTTAGTGTTCTCCTTTATGCTGTCATTTTCTGCATCACTTTATAACTTAAACGTTTATGTAAATAAGTATTCCTTTTAAAAATCGGGTTAAATAAATATATATTTATATGAGCGAAGTTCACTTCCCGTAGAGAGAGGTTCCAAAAAGAGGCTATACAGTGGTGAGGCCGAAACCAGAAGTGTCACAAAAATTATCAAAATACATGTAGTCCTATGGAAGATCAACCTAATATCATTTTTTGACCAATGGTCCAGAACGAGATCACGTCATATCGTCAAACCACGTCATCTGTTCAACAGTTGTGATGTTCAGAATTAACAAATACACATCCAGCATCAAACTTGGAGAAAACTGGTTTGTCTGACAGTAACAATTCTAATGGTGCCAGTTTATGTTGAAGAGGAACCCATCAGCTTTGCCCCAGCCTGTACATGTCATGGACAAGCACAAAATAGATGTTAATGTTACCAAAAAGTCCAATCTTAATTAACTTCAAGTTTCCTATCTTTGGAATGATAATTTTTTGCCACTTTTTCATCATTATAGCTAGATGAGGCGATTTGCCTCTAAAAACTTTCGCAGTAGTTCTGTTTTCCCAGCACAGCTGAAAGACGTTGAAATTAGGTTTTCTAATAAAACTGGACACACTTGTCTGTACTTTCTTGAAGAGAAATCAGTCATAATAACAAAACTGAGGTTATCTTGGTCTTTGTTGTTGTTAAATCCGCCATTGTTGATGGCGCCATTTGCAATGAACTTGGTGAATTGTATTGAGGAATATGCACTGGCATTTTAAGATTCTAGTTTGCCAGAAAGATATTTTTTATTTTATAACATACTGCATTATTTTCTTTTGAAGCCATTTATTTTTAACATTATATCATTGAATAATAAAGACTGACGTCTCCTTTCAGGTTGTCATCTTTTTGGTTGTCTCCTTTTTTGGTAATCTCCTTTTTGGTCTTCTCATATTTTGAGGTCTCCGATTTGGTTGTCTACTTTTTGGTTGTCACCTTTTTGGTTGCCAAATTGTTGGTACTCCCCATGTGCCATAACTTGAAAATTACCTGTCTACCTTTTGGCACCAAAAGTATCTCCCTTTTGGTTGTCGATGTTATGGTTGTCCCCTTTATGGCTTTCTCCCTTTTTCGAAATTCCCCTTTTTGACTCACAAATGCTACTTGGACTTTGGCTTGTTGTGAACATTTCTGTTCATTTTGTGAACAAGTTGACATTTACTTTGGATTATACTTTAGCTGAAGCGATATAACAAACAGCTGTTGGGAGTTAGATCGACGTCAAATATTTTTTCGACATGACTTGTTTGTTATGCATGACCGAAATTAACCGTGAATGAGAATACCCAGATGGTATTCCAAATCAAGCCAGCGTCCATTCTATATCGGCTGCCGGTGGTACAACATCGTTTTGACATCGCCGACATCGTGCCGACATTGAAACGATTTGGAATGCTATCTGGGTACATTCAAAACTTACATTTTGTTCTTACCAAAGATACTGAGCTAGCTACAGCAATGGCAGGCACTTCTTGTTCCCACCCTCGCTGCATATATTTACTTTTTGTCCAACCAGACGTATTACCCATTATGAAATAATTAAAGTAGAACATTCCGTTAAGCTCATCCTCGGTATAAATTTTAAATGGTATCAATAGGAGGTGATCTTTATGGTGAAGTTAAATACAAGAAAACACTGGATTCAAAATTGGATGGTACTTAACATACATACATAACATAACATAACATAATATATATAACAACATATCCTTTATTGATCGCTTGCAGTGCAATTTGTATGCTCCAATAGCAAAAAGACAATTACAGTTCATCATTCAACAATCTTACACAGACAGGTACAAATGTATTTCTGGACCTACTGGCTCTTGTACATGGAACTAATGGTAGCAGGTCGTTTCGTTCTTGAGCCTGTTCGGCCCCGCCAAAACAAGACCATTCGGCCTGCCAGCTGAGTCGGTTCGGCTTTTTAGCTGAGTCCATTCGGCTCCCTATTTATTTTTATGGGGACCGAATCGACCACAAAAACGAGACGGTTCGGCCCCCGTAATTGAGACGTTTCGGCTTCCTGGTTTAAGTGCAGTCTTCAATGAAAGGAATCGGTTTCTAATGTTTAATGAAATAATATCCATTGCTAATGTTTAAGTGCAGTCCTTAATGAAACTGAAAGGAATCGTTTTTTTTTTCAATTATTGGTGCTTTGATCATGGACGTATAATATTTCTTAATCGGCGACAGGGGGGGGGGATGATAAGAGCAGATAAAGTATAATTAGGCGGGCGGCCGCACCCACGGCCGGACATTCGTCAGAGCCGAATAGACTCATTTCTTAGACCGAATAGACAGAACCGGGTCCGTTCGGCCTCAATGCTAATGTATAGGGAGCCGAACCTACTTTTTTCGTAAGCCGAATCAGTTTGCATGTCGACAAGCATTGTGTATAATTTACTGGTTTACAGCTCATTTCATAGACTTGGAAACTAAACTTCAGCGCAGAGAGAGCCGCTCCAGAGGATTTCCTGTAAATCAAGGACGCTCATTAACTGAGGGAGTACTTTAACCAATGGGAATCCGGGATTCGTATGACGTCCTCTGGAGTTTAGTTTTTTAATCTATGAAATATTGTAATAAACAGAGATAAACAACGAGGAAAGAATTATTGGAAATAAAGTTATGGACATTACAAATTTGATTGAAATAGCCTTGTTTCACATGACACCAAATTTGAGAATTCTTCATCAGATTCAGAGGATTCAGATATCTATGCTTCAGAGATAGATTCTAATGACGTCATAAAGCCATGGCTGAGGTGGGAATTATACAAGTGTGGAGATGACAACTATTTTCTGTTACACAGTACACACAGTCAGTTACATCTTGATATGGTTGATTGTATATATGAGTTCTCAGAGTATTATTTGTCTGAAATATGCTGCAGTCACCCACAATGGCGTTTACACATCTATTGTAAATAACTATACATTGACGGAAACTCATTGCTGGAAAATATAGGGAAAAACTGTTAACTGTAATATGGCACTCACGATGTGAAATATATAGCCAAAGTGCACAAGCCCCTTGTGAACTTACACACTGATGTATTAAGATACTGTTAACATGTCTAGACTGGTTATAGAACCTGTTTTGTTGGAAATGTTTGAAAATTATATGTATTCATACTATGCCCCAATAGCAAATTGTGCTGTATTATGAATGGACCAATCAGAGACCTTCACCGAATTAGCAAACTGTTATAGAAATACTGTACATTGCTCTTGCTATTACTCATCCTATGCACACCAAACATCTAACATGGATATCTTGATGAAATACACAGCATGGGTGTTAATTCTAGCATGAAGATTGACAAGACTCAACAGAATGCACGCTGTTAATACAGCCCCTATGGTCCCTGATACAACTGTCCAGATAATCATGCCATTCACAGTAGTCCTCGATGCTGGCTCGGGTGGCTGTTTAGGGGCATCGTTTCCTGCAGTGGGGCACACCTCAGTGACTGCACCTTGTATTAACGGTGATCCAGTCTTTGTAGTAAGGGGTCTGTATGTAGTGGTGGTTGTGACGCACATGATTGAAGGAAATGTGTCCATGATCTGTGAGCATTGCTTGAACGAAAGACCGATGATCATCACTCGACCAAACCCCACCGTATCTCCAAGACTGTCAACATTGAAACCCTGGGCCGTCTTGATCATCAGCCTCTTGCCTTGTCTATAGTCCATCATGAAATAGGGTGTTGCTCTGATCTCAGCGCACATTACTTCCCCTGATGATGTGCAGCGGCACTGTCCATTGTTCCCATAAATCCATGCATTAGCTGAGCATATACTCAAAGCGAAAAGCAATAAGATCCAAGGCATATTTTTATCAATCAATACTAATCAGCTAATTGTCTTATCTCTTCAAAATCTTAAGACTCAATGACCCCTCACATGACCAATGCAAGCCAACTCAGAGGGGGGGGGGGGGGGGTAAACCCTCTTGTTACATAACATGACAAAAGACTTACAACCCCATGTCACCCCTTATGCTGTGAGTTATATTCACTCATACTTTCACCAGAAGCTTTGTACAATACAAATGAGCATTATAAGGCAAATAAACAACCTAATGATTTTAGCTGTATATTTGTTTATAAATGACATGTGGCAATTAGAAAAAATACTAAAAAGGCTTCAAACAACCTGAAGTGCCTTAGTTATATATATATATATCTTGACTTTGGAATATTAAAACAATAATAGTAATTAAAAAAAGTATTATATAAATCTGTCAATTACATATATAATTTATTAAATATAAATACATACAACTTTTTGTACCCTAATTGTGCATCTTTTCGCCTAAGAGATTAAACTTGGAATCAGGTGATACACAAAATATGTTATTATGGCTTTATGTAGCAGATTTTGCATCATAAAAGCAAAAAAGGCCATAATTGGTACAGCCTTTGTAAGGATATAAAACACCAACGAAGTAAAAGCCTAAAAAAGGCACTCCAATTGGGTAAATGGCAGGGTATGGGGTCGAGCGTAGCATTACTTTTTGCAGTAGTGGATTTTCACGGAAGGATCGTCATATTTACACCAGGTGGCTATGAAAGAATACTGCAATTCTATTGGCTGAAAAACTTCCCGCCCTTGATTGTGATTGGCTGAACCAAAGTGCATCATATTTTTAGTGCATTTTAATTTATATTGGACACCTTATCGTTCAATTGATTTAGGTCATTTCCCCAAGAAAATTGTATTTATGGAATCAGTTAGCTATGATCTACTATGTCTGACAAGCAAAATGAGTAATTAGAGGAGAAGAAAGACTTACGTCATGCTGAGCTCAGGGCTGCTAAGTGAAAAGACTCTATTGGGTAAATGGCAGGATATGGGGTCGAGTGTAGCATTACTTTTTGCAGTTTTTTTCTCTAGGTGTTTTGACTGTCAATACTCCACAAACAGTACATTTAAAGTGGTTTGTCAGTTAGGAGGTATTAATGATGCACTTTTTATAGCAGGGTAGATCGGGCTGCCGTTGGCCTAGTGTAGTCATCTTGCCGATCATCAGCTACAGACCTACACAACAACCAGCACAGACTCCATTCCGAAAATTTAGACAATTGCACATACATGACCTCTGTTTCAGTACTCTTGACCATGTATGACCACATTCTCAAAAGACAATCTCAAAATGACCACTTACAGCCAATTTCATAGATTTGGAAACTGAACGCCAGATGACGTCATGTGAGTCTAGGACTCTTATTGGTTGATGGCTACCTTAACCAATGGGAGCCCTAGAATCACATGAGTTTAGCTTCCAAGTCTATGAAATCGGATTCCATATCTATGAAATTGGCTTTAAACAATAGTTATTCAATTGTGCTGAAACTGGTGTGTGCGCAAATGGCCAAGGCAAGAATACCCAGATTACATATCAGGTCAGCGTCATTCCAGCATTGGCTGTCATCGGCTGTCGCGTCACGCAGCCACTGTGACGTATAATAGATCTGACTCTATTGACACAAAATGATTTATGACATTAACAATTTACAATTATCTTATTGTGATGTTCTCACTTCAGTTAATGTGGAAATACACTGTATTGTTTGAAGTGTGTAATCTTTTTCAGTCTATCTGTTCTCAGAATTTTGTAGATGCTATTGATAAAGTCATATTCAACTGTCAGCCTGCCATTTGTATGCTGTGTCTGTAGGGGGTTGTACTGGGATGTGGTCAATAACCTTGAACTTGAATTTTAATGCAGCATAATAACGATGATAATGAATCTCCGTTGTTTCAGGGATTGGATCACTTGTATGACTTGACAGCATTATTTCTCTGCTTCCTGCCTGAATTGCACCTTGATACGATGTAATCAATGACTTCACAAACAGTCAAGACAGATGCCCCGAGCAAGAGGCCCAAGAATCCACCAATTTCACTCAAAAGACTCAAGAATGAGAATGACATCTGTTGAGTGATCTGCTCATAGCTTATTTCATTGTAGAAGACATCCAGCATCAGAAAATTGTTCCTGCAATAATATACTACATGTTATCAAAACATTTGAGTAAGTATAGCTGTGAACTGAAATGGGTTTGACGAAATGACATTTTACATGTCTAATTTTCACATGCTTTTACAAAAATTTGGGAAAATTTTAGCAGGCCAGAAGTATCACAGTAATTTGGTATGACTCTAATGATTATTTGAAATTTGTCTAGGTGTTTATCAACTAGGGTGTGGCCCTTGATAACCCTTGATAGTGGCAGAACTTCTGCCTTAGAGGGAACTCCTAGATGTACACTGCTTGTAAAAGTTGGGAAAGACTCAATAATTCGATGTGACTGAAATTGTTACTTTATCAGTTCTACATTATATTATAAGTGTTTTTCAAGTGTTATGATTGCATAATATTGACAGTTTGTGGTCGAAAGTGGAATGTCCTGTCATTGCTTTCTGCTGTCAACTTTGAGTCTCAAAAATGTATTTTTATAAATGTGTCTTGTAAGACCCTTGTGGGCTGGGTGCAATCAGCACAAGTCATTAATAGAGTAATCAATCAATCAATGTTTAGCACAAACATTTATGACAGCATTATCACAGTGACTGATTGCAGTTATTGTTTTGCAATTATTATCAAAATTATGATTGCTTATTTGCGATTCCAAAATTTTGCACAGCAGTGTACATATCTTAATGTGTAATATTTAAAAAATTTTTAAAAGCTGACTTTTGAGTTCTGTCACTGTGAAGGTGAGGTCATTGAGATACCGTCATACAATTATAAGTAGCTCACATGTAAAAGTCTTCATTCATAAGAGCGCTAATTCTGTAGTTCTCCAAGTCATCCATCACTGCCCTGGCAGACTTGACAAAATGGGAAATGTCTTTCGATAGCTCAGTGACATTTTCCTTTATAGGTCGATAAAAATTTTCAATTATATTTCTAGTCATCAGTTGGAGTGCTTCAAAAACATGAGTTGTTTCAGTAATGGTCGCTAAATCAGGGGAGTGGTAGTGTCCAAGCTGAAGAGAGAGAAAAAATGACACAAGAAAAAAAAAGATGATTTATCAGCAGATTCAGATTCATTCAGATTCATTCATTTTATTTCACATTCATGAAACATATATTATAAATTTAATTTTCAAAACATTTTGTATATAATGTGAGGAGACCCCACTAAGAAGGTATTCCTTCGCTATCATGGGGCTACCTACAGGGATTAAAGATGCATCAAATATTTTATACTATTTCAAATTAACAAAACAAAAATATAGACAGTGTCAGCAACTTTGGAGTATATAGCTGAGACACTACCTCTGAGTGTCAATATTTCAAAGTTAGACTGGAGTACACCATATTATCGCAGTATCAGTCACATATAATAATTATTTATGATATCGAGATGTCTGAGTTACAGGTCGATCAAGCCAAATCATGCCAAAATTTAATTAAGAATTATTATGGTCTTAATAAATTATCATGTTAATATACACACTATCTCTACACTGTCACTTACTTCTCTTATGATACTGAGACTTTTGAGTTCAGACAGGGTGAAGACAGGAACAGTAGATTCCTTCAGGTCTTTGAATAGTTTACCAAGCTTACTGATGGCATCTACAACAGCCAGGTGCAGTTTTTCATTGGATGAAGTAATTGTACTACTATAAGATTCTAGGTGGTTAACTGCTTTTTGAAAATCATCATCAGAAAATGGAACGACAAGATCAAGTTTTGTGATGTTCTCTTTGAAAAAGTCACCAAGAAGGTCGACGGTGGAATGCAAGCTGGTGTTGATGTGAACATTTGCTATGTTAATCTCCTTTAGGCAGTTTTCGTAAGCTGATTGCAGCTCAGCCAAACAAGATTTGTAGTCAGTGGCGGGTGTTTTGGACAGTGTGCTAGATTCACCATTGATCCATTTTACGGTTTCTTCACAAGAAATTGATCTTCGAGTTTTCCGGCTTGGGGGAATAACCATTTCTTTTTCTTTGTTCTGGATAAAAAAAGAGACATCCTTATTGCTGGTATTGACTGCCAACATGGCAGAAGCATTGTTAACCAAAGCGATGACATCTGTGACTGATTCCTTTGATTTTTGCAATTCTTGTTCGCAAGTCATTAAATCGTTATGCACAGGCACTCCTGAGTTATGATACAGTTCCATCAGCCTTGCATAAATATTCTCCCACTTATCCATGGAGCTCAAATATTCACCAATGAACCTTTCAAAGAATTCTATGTTTCCAGGAAGTTCGTCAACATCCTTTAGAGCCTCTTTACACTCAATATTTTGGTTCAAGCAATCGAGGAGGTTGTGTTCCACCAATCGTTTAAACCTGTCACTGAAGTCTGAAGGCTTTTCAGCTACCTCCCTTGTTAAGTCGTCTGTCTCTTTGGCCAAAGACTTAATCAGATTGACATTGTAAAAGATGTTGTTCAGAAATTCATCGAACGATTCAATGAACACTGCTATATCAAGCGTTCCGAGCTGAGAGGCAATGGCTGAAGTGTTGGCAATGACGTTGGTTGCAAAGGCGAAAGATGTCCACATTCGCTCATAAACCTTGATTGCATATCCTAAAACATGTTCATTCTTGAATTTGTTGTATGCAACATATCTCTCTGACTTTTCAATAGCATCACTAAATCTACTTTGAACTTTCATCTTGGCATCATTGTTCTTCAATACAGTCCTTCCGATGTTCAATTTTGAGAGGAGACCGGTCGACAGAGACACGTCATATACTCTGCGTTGGCATGGTTGACTGCAATGACAGTTTTGGTCATTGACTTGATCTGTAAAGATAACCATTAATATGAGATCAGTTTGGGCGAGGTTTGTGATTTTTTTCAGCTGATCATGCTTTGTTTTTATGCATCCTAATGTTTAGCATCGCAGCACTTATTGCATACAGAGTGCACATTAACAAGGGGGTTAGCAGTAGTAGTCACAAGAAGTGGCTGTGCTACTAAAGGTCCTTATATGTCCTGGTTGATTGACTACCTGTACTTAAAGTCCTCTGTGATATTCCATGTGCATTTTGACATTACATCATTGTAAAGCTTCATTTGACGCTCGGGACACATGGCATGTTCTTGAGATAATAATATTTTTTAGAGGTAGGGCAGCCACTATTATCGTTAAATTTTGTATTGATGATAAAGTTGTTCTGTAAAAAATATTACTGTTGGATGTTTTTCCTAAAGTGCACTACTTTCAAGGTAAAGTCGAACTATTGTTTCGTTCTTTTATATTGGTCCAATATTCTGCCCAAAAGTCAAATATCCCTAAATTTTTGTGAGTATTGTATTACTTTAATAGGACAATCATATCTGGCAGATTGTATTGTTTAAGATTGTTTTTAAGACTATCAAAAAATAATAGCTTAAGCTTAGCTTTCCATAAAATCTTCCATGATACTCATAAAACATTTATTGACATTTTCTAAAGAAGTGTCTCGAAAACATCATAATAATATTAGTAAGAAAAAAAAGTAATGCGAAAAATCTTTATTGTGAAAAGTAAAACGTGATTCAGAAGGCAGTTACTTTGCCAGTTAGCCGTATTATCAGACATATTTACAAGACACAGGTGAATATTTCTGTAGGGTACTCTTTATGAGGTCATTTCAGCATGAATTCCTATAAGATGTCATATTGGCAGTGTTCTGCGTCAGGCATCTGTCACAGTAAGTAAATATCCAAAACATGAGATAAACAAGTAGGTACTGTTGTGTGAAATATTAGCTTTAGCAGCTCATAATTATGTCACCCCTGGCAGGTGGTAATATATGCCTAATAAGGTTAAGACCAATACTTACCGGTTAGTTCCATTAAACCTCGCCATTGAGAAAATCGACCATGGGATGACTTGGAAAAGTAACATCTCTTATAAGATTTAGATCTTAGTCCTAATTGTTGCCATGGAAACAGGGTTAATATAATACTCACAGATGATGTAACTCCATGCCATGAAATGGCTAGAAATCATCATTTCAATCAATGACAGTCGTGGATTTAAATAGACAGAATGTCAGAACTATCTACGAACCAGTAAATTTTGAGAATCGGATTAAAAAATATGAAGTTATGAAAAGTAAAAATTGAGTTATAAATCTCCAAACCCTTAGAAGCACTTAAATTACTTTGTTGTGACTGCACTTACTTGATAAGCGTTTTAGGCAACCCAACTTTTCTTCGAGACTGCACATCGGTACGGTCCCTAAACGTTGAAAATGAAGATATCGATAAGTCATAAACGGTAACATAAGGATGTTATTGTACATTTCATTAGTTTTAAAGCTGGGGGATTGTCACTCAATATGACAGTGGCCAAAACCTATTGCATTCACTTCTTTATCTTCTTAATACTGATTACCTACCATCCAGAGCCTTGCTGGGTTCACTATCTCTCTATGATATGAAATGAATAAACTTCACCTAGTATTTAATTTTTCATGCCATCAAAAATCCAATATGTAAACAAACCAAGTGATGATGTCATAATACTCAACAATGGGTGATGATGCCATTTCTATTGTATTTCCAATGTTTTGTTCATAATTTCCTTTAATGTATCATATTTTATTTGTAATCAATGCCTGATGGATTCATTAGCTTACATATATTTAGTATGCCTTGATCAAATAAGGTGATTTTCAATAATTTGATGAAGTTTTAGAAAATAGTAATTTTGACAGACAGTGGAGCTTTAAGCTGCATAAAATGTACAAATTTTCAATCAATAACTACCATTTCCAATCCTCTCCATCATGTAGAGATCTCGACAGCTGCATCTGCGGAGTGCCTGGCTGGTCTTGCATTTTCTTCGACAGTCGTTAAATGATGTGTTTCCATCATTACAAGTCCCATAGGGTGCACTTAAGCTATCTATCTGAAGAATACATAAATACATCGTATGAAATAACTTCTGTATCAAAATGCAGTGAGGTTGTCATTTTGATTTTACAACCAAAGGGTACCTGTGAGGCACTAGAAAAGCACTTCAAATGTAATAGAGTATGTGTACCGAATGACCTGATGGGCCTAATAACGTGATTGCCCTCAAACCCAATACACAACTAACAGCCAAGGCTCATAAATACAAAAACAAATAGTATTTTGATGCTTAGTTACGCAGTGAATGTGTAAAATTTGATTCAAGCAGCTGTGGATTATGGTTGCAGGTTTTCACAGAATTAGATAGATAGAGAGATATGTGAAGTGCAGCCCTCTAAGGCAAGTTCTTGCCACTATCGAGGGTTGATTGATGAGGTGAGAAAGAGGAGGAATCCACCCATGTTATACATTTACCCCATGGGTGGGATCTTTTACTTGCCTCAGCAGAGACACTGAGTACAAGGGACCGCCAATTTAACGTCTCATCCGAACGACATCCAGCTGGGATGATGCTCATGAAAGGTTGCCCAAGCCTGGGGTTGAACCCGGGCCCTTCAGAGCAGGCGTGTGTCTTACCACTAGACCACCCAGCTGCCACTAACTCTACTATATTTTCAGTTAATTTTGATAAAGTACAATACCATTATTAAGCTATTCATAGATAATGCTCAATCATAGCATGGAAATAACCAAAGGTTTTCAACAGTAATGAAAGGGAAGGAGTAATTCAGAGAGTGTCCAAAGTTGTGAAAGGGAACAGTTAAGGGTGAGTCTTCGATTTTAATCAAACGGTAGTTACTTTGGTTTGTACCGCGATTTGATGATTAGGAGGTAAAGTAAGGAAAAGTAGGGGAAAATTTATGCTTTATGAAACTTTATTATAATAATATGGTTTGTTCTTTTACCTGCAAAAAGCTGAACCTATGAAGCATATGGTTACCAGTAGCGGATTTAGGGGGGGGGGGGGGTTAGGAGGTTTAAACCACCCCCTTGGTCTAGTACATTTTAATTGAGAAAATACAATATCTATCCATCTATGTATCTAATTTAAAAATATTCTAAAAAAAATCAGCAATCCCCGCAATACATTTAAATTTGTCAACCTCCCAGTGATATATTTCTGGATCCGCCTCTGCTTACCTTTTGTAAAGCTCATCCAATGGATTTAGTATAATAGTGATGTAAGTCATTACTTTCAGTTTTACAAAAGCTAAAATATCGATTTGAATACCTGATGAAGTCGAATCTTGGCGATTGTGTGGCTCCCAGGCATTGCAGTGAACCCTGTGTCAGTCACAAGTGGAAATTCATGCCAATCGTGCAGATAGACCTATCAGTAGACAAATGAACATGATGAAGTTTGATGTCATAGTCTCCTCTCCACAGTAACAGATGGCCCATCAGTGATGAGCTTACTGTTTTACAATCATTGCCTCACAACATCTATATTACAGCCAAATTTATAGAGTTGGAAACCAGTCTGACTCATAGACTTGGAAGCTATACTCCAGATGACGTCATGTGAATGTAGGACTCTCATTGGCTGAGGGATTGCTTTAACCAATGGGAGTCCTGGACTCACATGACGTCCTCTGGAGTTAACTTCCAAGTCCATGAGATCAGTTTCCAACTCTATGAATTTGGCTGTAAATGGGTAGCTATTAGGCAGACAAACAAGTGATGGCACTGGCATGAGTTCCTATGCCTCATAATTTAATTCTGTAATAAGATAAATATAAGGTTAGAAAAATCAAATGGAGTAATTATGCCAGTTACGTCATGGCACTGGTGTGAGCTCTAAAGCCCTAATGGATATTCCTATATATACATAAACAGCATAAAAAATCGAATAATTTGAGAAAGACTTAAGCTTAGCGTGTCAAAATGCTATTGACCACTGACCTTCACACCGGCGTCAGCATGTGGTCCTTTCATGTATTCATACTGTTCCATGTTGAATATCAAACGTAAACCGGCCGCCATTCCTGACAAAGAAATTACAAATACCTTCCAAAAGTTTGTTAACTACATGGCCAAATGTGCTTGATGGGGGCATGATGTCACACCATCTGCTGAGCATTACAGTTTACAGAGTTGACCAATCAGTGGCTGCAAAACCCTCATGAAGTCACGGATGAAGAAGAAGAATGTAAAAGAAAAATGTAACCGACTATTCTACGCAATTATTTCAATAATGATAATGACTCAATATAATAAGAATTCAAGGAAAATCTTTTTACACACCTAACCAAATTATATCTTGCATCACGATATTGTACCAGTCCAAAATTAGTCTTCAAGAATATACCCACCTGGATCTTTGACAGTCAACCCGTTAGAACCTTCTCCTCTGATGTGATTGAAGGTGTAGCAGTGTCCCATGTCAGTAGCTACGTCATGGAACGAACGTGTGACGTCACAATCTGTATAGTTCCATTTGCATCTTGGCAATGAAAATCATTGGAATGTTTAGTATAGTTCAAAAGTTGCCAGTTGTTCAAACAGAGATACGTTTTTTTGTACCAACATTTTCAAACAAGATGGTCATATTTTCCTTAGCAGAAAAGGACCTTTTAGCCTATATACACTAACAATCATCTAGACAGTTATCCCCATGAAGTATTTTAGACATTCTTGACTTTCTCAAACTTCATGCCTTGTAACTGCATGTGCAATAAAATAAATACACCAAACCCAGACTGCCATAGACAGTTACACATAATAGCGTTTTCTACCCTATACCCTAACATAAAAAAATCTGAAAGTTTTTCTTTTTCTCACCCAGCGATTAGGTCAGTTTTCTGATGGGACAGTTCTTTGAAGATCTGGTGCACTGAATAATTTGTCTGATAAGATGAGATATTGATACCTGTATATTAAAGATAACATATGATCAGGGACATATAAAAGGCCATGATGAAAATTATTGTATGATAATGATTTCAAATCAAGGAAAAAGTTGTGAGTTAGCCCACCATAATCATCTGCGCTGTATACATCATCCAAAAGCTTGTACAAGTTCAACTCGGCAGCTTTTCGAATTCTGTAATGGAAATTTATAAATGTTAACGAGTTAAAGAAGAAAAATTACTGGAACCTAACTGTCTAGACGTGATTCTGAACCATTCAGTCTTTAGATAGATAGATAGATATATAGATAGATAGATAGCTAGATGGATAGACAGATAGACAGATAGATAGACAGATAGATAGATAGATAGATGGAGAGACAGATAGACAGATAGATAGATAGATAGATAGATAGATAGATAGATAGATAGAAAGATGGAGAGACAGATAGATGGAGAGATAGATAGATGGAGAGGTAGATAGATAGATAGATAGATAGATAGACTGATTGATGGATTGATAGTTTGAAAGTTTGGTTGATTTGATTGATTAACTGACTGACTAACTGGCTGATTGCCTCGCTGATTGACTGGCTGATTGACTGAATGATTGATTGATTGGTTAATTGATTGATTAATTATACCTGAACTGGTTCTGGTTGCAAACAGTCACACTGGGGAAGTCAATTGTGTCATTGTAAATGACTTGGACATTGATGTTGGTTGGGTAATTCCTGTACTCAATTATCCTAACGCTGACTTGATAAAAGAATAGACAAACACAGGCAATCCAGCACACGAGCCAAATGCATCTGAAAAAAAAAACACACAAAACTAATTTGTGATTTATTAATTGAAATTGAGTTAATTAATTTGAAAATGTTATTGTCGAGCGAACATTAAGAGTTGAAACTTTGTTCTGTCTGGCCGCGGCAAACTTTGCTTCGACACTTTTAAATTTTGATGCAAATTCAAACTGTTATTGAAGTAAATTACATAAATTTAGCAGATTCTTTAACTATTATTATTATTTAAAAAAGTCCTGTCAGTGGTTTTTTATGACTTAAGACTTGCGCTGCGTTCATCATTGTAATTTACATGTTAAGAGAATTTGTATATTGACCTTCAATGTTTCTTTCTTTTTATTTTGTGTACTCCAAAACATTATTGTAATACATTTTTGGGTCAAATAAATTCATTTCATTGTCATTGTCATATACTTTTATATATTATGTAAAATGTAAATAAATATTTTTTGGGTGTGACTGTATACTCTATGCATATTTTAATTTTTTGACATCATTTCTACCACCCTAATTTACAGAATCACAAATCCCTCCACCTCAAAGTTGTATTTTAATCTAAAAAAGTTCCACAATTACCACAAATGTGACATGATAGCCCAGATAAAATGTTTAACGCAGAGCCACACTTTATAATTGATATTTATCAACAGACCACAGGGCAATAACAGAAATTACCATTTCATTTGGCCTTGACAACATGAACTGCATGTTTGACTTGACCAAATACATCTATGACACTGAATGCACTTGGCCACAGGTACAATGCTTGATATTTGACGCCGCAACTGACTCAACACGTGTCAGTAGACTTCCACAAGTTGTAGGCTAACAACTCCTGGTGATATTCCCTAATGCTATGTTGACATTGCCAAGGGAAGCCTCATATTTCTCCGTAGTGTATTAGCACATAATGAACAGGTAAAGAAAGGGTTAATTATAGGGGGGGGGGGGGGGTTCAGAAAGTTAATATTATATTCCAAAATCCTTTTAAAGTATTGCCCTGAAACAAGTATTTGTCACTATTTCTGATGGAATAGGGCAACATTGAACTGTTTGTAATGATAACCTTGTCTCAATTCATAAATGTTACAGCAGGCATGTTAGTGTTTTGAAGATTAGAGAGGTCCATAAAGATTCACAGCCTTTCAGTTTTAAGACTGTCAGTGCAAGTCATTTGCAAACAATTCTCAGGACATTGAATGGCAACAAATCCACTGGTTTTGATGGTGTTTACAAATATAATCAACAATGCATTTTTGTCAAATAGTTTTCCACAAGAAATGAACAAATCTGCTGTAACTCCATTGTATAAAAAGGTAGATCACATTTGAAAAGAGAACTATAGACTGATAAGCTTTATTTCTATATTTTCCAAGGTATTTGAGATGTTAATATCTGAACAGATCACTGCACACATGAATGAATTATTTGACAAGCACTTAGGTGCTTATCACAAAGGTCATGGTTGTAGCCAGAAACGTTCATTGGATAATGATAAATTTGTTGGTACTTTAATGATGAATCGGTCATATATATGTTATGATTCCATTATACCGGTTTCCTGTGATTTGAGTGTATATAACCCATACGTAGAAAAATACAAAAAATAACATTGGAGAACCAGGCAAAATAATTACTTGTTTTTATCCATTCGAACGTGCCCACACTTCACCGCTTCTTATATTTATCAATCAGACTCTCCTTCAATTGCAAAGAATGAACTATTGAAAAAGAATTGATCAGATTACAAATTACCACAGATCAGCAAGGCTTCATAAAGACTGGTTAAATAATGAAAAATCTCCAGATCAGAAACAGAATAAAGAGGCGTACGAAAGTGCTACAGTGGAACTCCAAATTAAAGATGAGATGAGATGAGATGAGATTAGATGAGATAAGATAATAAAGAGGCGTACGAAAGTGCAACAGTGGAACTCCACATTATAGATAAGATAAAATAAGATAAAATAAGATAAAATAAGATAAAATAAGATAAGATAAGATAAGATAATAAAGAGGCGTACGAAAGTGCAACAGTGGAACTCCACATTATAGATAAGATAAGATGAGATGAGATAAGATGACATAAGATGAGATAAGATGACATAGGATAAAATGAGATAAGATGATATGAGATGCAAAATAATAAGCATAAATATCTGACCCAAAAACATTATAGATTTTAATAAATATATTTAAATAGATAAATATAAATATATATATTTATATATACCAATTCGGTATTATATATAAATTATTGCTATAGGTCATGACAAATACCGGCAAATAGTGACCTAATTAATAGACAGTCAATGATGGCTTTTCATTGAAAAAAAAAAAATAGGTGCAAGATAGAAGGTCCACTGTGTGCACCCAGCTGAGCACAATGAAAAGAAATTGGCGCGAAATTAAGGCCTATTGTAGCTGCTATATTGGGCACTGCACTGACGTTGCCTTGCCAACAATATAAGGCAATATTGTTGCACGTGCGAACTGATCAACATTGATTAAAACCCAGAGGTGGTCTTACTTTTGGGTTTAACTGTAATTCGATAAAGATATGCAATCACTTACGTATTACAGACATATAGACCTAAATGTCGATAATAACAAACTATTGTCCGTTTTCGCATATTTTAACGAATAACGCTTTGTAAAATATCTATCTATTTTGGATAAACGCATGGAAAACCCATGGTTTTCACCTCATTATAATTAGGCAAAAACCATGCGCTTTCCATGCGTTTATCCTTCTCATGGAAAACGCATGTGGCACATTTGGCCATGTATCTATCTATCTATCTATCTACCTATCAAGTTTTATGACACCTATACTTTGAACCATAACTGGGCTAGATAATAGATTGATACTTTAGTAGTATGAGTTTGTGTATATGACTATGTTAAAAAATATTTCTTCATAATGATGATCATGTATAAATATTGAGTGGCACAAGTCACAACACCCTCACCCTCAATACATATAATAATTGCTCTAGTTTACATATTTTAATTACCCAAAATTTGTAGCTATAGTAAATATACAGTCAATAACAAAAACTATTGAGATATCTTTTCTTTTTACACAAATATCCAACTTTACACATAAACTTCATATAACTTGAAAACTTCACATATATAACTTTTTTGTCATAGATTACTATGGCCATCTTACCTTCTTATTGGGCTGGATATCTCCGGATCAAAAATATACTTGACCCCATGGAAAGTGGTGTCTTTGGCAAATTCTGTGAAGCTCTTATTCTTGCTGTGGACATTTTCTGGCAGTTCTTCTTTGTAGGCTTGTTTTGTTTGCTTCTTGGACTCCATTTCTAGCTTGTTCCTCGAATTATTTTCCTCTCCTAGAATTCTAGGATGCATTAGGAACATAACAAAAGAAAGCACGCAGTATTGAGTAACAGGAAATAATGTTTATCTCCAACAAAAAAAAGAAGTAAATCCCAGTAAGTTTCTTGTCATATATAACTATGCATGTATTAATGGTTTAGCAATTTCTTGGTAAAACATATTACCTGGTTGAGATTTTTTACTACAGTGTAATTAACAAAAAATGTATACGTGATAAATCTTTGCCACTTTAAGTAAAAAAAAAATACTATAAGTAAAGAAATTATCTGAAACTTATATAAAAGATATGCCTTTTTAATTATATCAGAGAATCCAATGCCATCTCTAACAAAATTAAGTTCCTTCAATTACAGTTTGAATTTGCATCAAAATCTGAAATAGCTTAATTTTGGACTTACCATCCAGCGGCCATAATCTGCGAAGATTACTGCATAAAGTGAATCTATCAGCATCTATCAGCAAGTTCAGTCAAATATTATGACTGAAAATCAATTACGAATCTACTTAAGTTCCGTTTCAAACAATACTACAAAAGGATTTTGTAATGGAGGGGAGGGGGGCACTATCCTAAATTGAAATAAGAAAATTAAGTATTTGGAGTTTAGCTATACATCTCTGTCACTGGCGGATCCAGCGCTACCTCTAAGGAGTGAAGGGGGGTGTGAAGGGGGGTGTGAAGGGGGGTGTGAAGGGGGGTGTGAAGGGGGGTGTGAAGGGGGTGTGAAGGGGGGTGTGAAGGGGGGTGTGAAGGGGGTGTGAAGGGGGGTGAAGGGGTGAAGGGTGTGTGAAGGGAGGGAGAAGTGAAGAGGTGTGAAGGGGTGTGTGTAGGGGTGTGAAGGGGGTGTAAAGGGGGTGAAGGGGGGTGAAGGGGGGTGGGCTAAGGATGACTGAAAGCATGACAGGAAGAGGTTCCTGTCGGTCATTTCGTAGTAAAAGCAGTGCTCACATCTATGGGCCTATATAAATTGTGTACACTTTATAGTTTATAATCCTACACAAAAGTCATGTCACTGTTGTGTGAATCTGAACAATACAGACATATCTATACATCACCTATGCCCATATTACCCAACATAGTGCGCCTGCTCTGAGAATTGCTGACGTCAAGTGGCCGTTGCAAATGAGCATGTACCTCTGATGGCTTTCAGTTACAGCGAGGTGCCCATATTAAACTACTGCCCATATTACCCAACTTTACCCTAAATATCAGTTTAACATTCTGAAGCCAAGCTATTACAATTTAGTCGTTAAGACGTCCGCCAATTCCACATTGGCCAACTCTGCTGAAGGTCCTAGGACCCAGGTTCGATTCCAAGCCCAGGCACTCTTCATGAGCTACATCTCGATTGCATGAGATGTTAATTGCAGGAGCCTAGTACGGCGTCTATGCTGGGGCAAGTAAAAGACCCCACATATGAGGTTAATGTAACATGCTGTGGACTCTAAGCCATATCGTCTCATCATAACATCTGCCTCTGAAAACTGCCATGAATGGTCATATAAGCTTCCGGCGAGTAGACATTTTCATCTGATTTCCATTTTTGTTAAAGTAACCCCCCCCCCCCCCCCCACCCTTGTGCACAGTTAGTAGGAAAACATTATTTTGTAATATTTAAACATTGGTTTCATGAATCATTCAGCAAGAAAACAGTGGGTAAGCTTTCAATAGACCAATGTGTTTGGCCAAAGACAAGGCAAGCACGAACTTAAATACAATCACACCAAACACGTTTATGTACATGAACTAGTCCAATATATAAGCACAAAACTAATATGTCATGTGAATATAAATGAAACCTAAACGTTGACACCTTCATTGAAAATGGGGTGTAAGTTACTGTGTATTGTGGAATCATGAATCAGCGCTTTTTAATTAAACCGTATTGGAATTTAAAAAACCGCAAAATTCATTCATATGTATTTGACATTACAAATACAGTTAGTTTCATTAAAACCGTCTGTCAAATTGAACCTAGAAAATGCTTGACAACTAATGCTATATGATGCTACCTGCCACTAAATGGAACTGTGTAGCTATAGCTGGCTACTCAAAGCTGGATCTAAAGGTGCATGCCGCACCATCTGGGCATAAGTAGGGTGTTACATAAATTTGACATTTCTTGTTGAAAAGATGCTCATGGTACATTAGACAAATTTTTTACATTTATGAAGGTTGATATTTTCAGTGGTGGAAGGTATAGGTCGACTATAAGCTAGGAGTAGATAGAAGCAGCTGGCTTTAGCCAGTTATTGCTACAGCCAGGAATAGTTTGCTACATGTCTAGAGTCAACCATATTTTATGGAACTAGTTGTAGCTCAGTGGTAGCGCACTTGGCTTCCAACCACTGAGTCCCGGGTTCGATTCTCGGTCGAGCCTAAGTTCTATGGCTGTTTCATCCTTCGTCTCATTGCCATGGTCCCTGCCTGTCCTAATTAGTCCGTCAGGTGCAGAAATACAGGACGTAAAGCCCTAAATCCATCACAACCACTCTTGTAATTTTGGCCATATGTCACAGTCATGAAGAAACAACAGAATGGAAAAATAGCAAAAATTAAACCCTATTAATCTTAGATATGATTCATTATCAGTTAAAAATTTGGGGTTTGATCAGGACAAGCTGTCAGGACAAGCTGTTCGCTAAAGGCTAGGGTGGTTGGGTGGGTGTAAACAGCCATCCAACTTAGGCTCAACCAGGAATTGAACCTGGGACCCAGTGGTTGGAAGCCCAGGGCGCTACCACTGAGCTAGGCCCCCACCCCCAGAGCTTTACGTCCTGTATTTTTGCACCTGATGGGCTAATTAGGACAGGCAGGGACCATGGGCAATGAGATGAAGGAAGAAACAGCCATCCAACTTAGGCTCAACCAGGAATTGAACCCGGGACCCAGTGGTTGGAAGCCCAGGGCGCTACCACTGAGCTAGGCCCCAACCCCCAGATAAAGGCCAGGGAAATCCTGTTTTCAGAGCACTTATATGACTATCATGAGCTGTTGTCAATTGGCTGGCTCAAGTCTCTTGTGGGCACCTATCTAAATCCACAAATGCCATGTGGGGTAAGATGCTGAGAGTAAAATATCCTTCGCATTATTTCTACAGCCTACATCTGGAGGAAGTTGCCTTTTCTGCAGGAGATGGGCTGATCCTTTGCAGTGGATCTTGCTGTCATCAAACTGATTCTGAGGCATAATTCCTCTAACACAGAACAGGACTAATATGATCCGCAGAACATACTGTGCCTGTCTTCACGTTGCTTTAAAATGATCAAACTTGGTTCTGCCGACCTCAATATAATGCCAAACTGGGTTAAGAATAACCTACCAAGTAATTTAAAAGAATGCCATATGTTAAATAGCTTTAAAATACAGCTAAAAAAATTATATCAAGAATGCAGCCCATGAGTGAACGATACAGTGTTGGTGCTATAACTTGGTGATTGTGTATATTATTGTTTGTGTATTTTATTGTTGGTGTATTTTATTGTTTGTGTATTTATTGTTAATGGTTTTTAATTGTTATCGATATCTATGGATTTCATTATTTTATTGTTTTTTACTTTTGTAAAAGGCCCGGGTGTAAAACAGCTTCAGCTGATCTGGCTATCCTTTTAAAATATATTTGAAATATAAAGAAAAAATTATAAAATACAAAATGCCAAGCTAAATCCTGTTCTCTCACATTAGATTCCAGCATGTTTAAAAAGATCTTCAGAGAGTTTGAAACACTTAAGGATTTGGTTTATTAATTAGGCAAATTTTGCGCCTTTGATTACTCCTACGTGATAAACAAAAACTTTGATATAAATTTTGTTTATCATCAAAATGCGGGTGGAATTTATTTTGTTGCTAATTTTACATGCATTATATACAGTGACATGAATAGTGGCTATTTTTCTCTGTATTTAATAACCATGGCACCCATCAATCTAGCTATATTAGGATAACTATGGTTATTGACAGTTGCTATATGCAATTTTGGATCTAGTCACTGCATAAAAATTGGATGATGAAGGGAAACTCTGGTGAAGGGCCATCATTTGGTGGCAGGGCCATGGGTTTGCAGGTCATTCACCTGGACGAATGGCCCCAGCCCTGGAAGGCTAGCTGGCCCTTTTATGGCCCCAAACCAGGAAGACTGGCTCCTTTCCAGAAAGCACTAGCCCAAGGGAGGTTGGCAACTACACCTGATAAGTTGTACCGAGTAAGGAAGTTGACCCATATTGAAGCTAATTTGCACAGAGTTAGAAAGTTGGACTTTTATTCTTTGGTAACCTTCATATCTATTTTGTGCTTCTCCAAGACATAAGTGTAAAAAGAAGACCAGAGAATCAAGTGGACATTTTGTTTTGGATTATACGATCACCGGAGAGATTGGCCCGGGTTCAGGAACCATGGATTGTTGGGCTGTGGTCAACAAGGCTACCCCCTTCATCAAATGATAGCATGATGGCCCCTTCATCGAAGGTGCCTTTGCATCCAGTAAGTGTCAATAGCCAACATTTTCTGTACCCACATGCAGAGTCAGTAGCCAAACTGTTGTTGCTGCTGTATCTAGTGTCATTATAATAGCTTAATTTAATCTATGGACACTTCACTTGCACCTAGGACCAAAAGTTCTAAGGCTACCTTTTAAAAATCAAATATTGTAGAGTAAAAATCCAAAATAAGAATTATAAAGCAATGGCATTGGGGGAGCTGTAGCATTGCAGAGCTTTTTTAGTCAGGGGAACTAAGTTCCCCCAAGTTTCCCCCACTTCCATTACTGATTATACACGCACTTTATACGAATGGGGGAGAGGGTGGGTTTCTGGCAGGTTCACATTTACTCCATACCTAGAATATTGTACTTGCCAACCAAAGGGTAAATGTGTAGCATGGTGTGGACAACAAGCAGTATATCTTATCATTACATCTACCACAGATCTGAATTTGTCTTTAGACCAATACTTTTCAGGACATAATAAAAGTAGTGTTTCATGCATAATTTATTTTTTATTAATACAATGTCATCATCTCAACATATATTCATGAACAACTCGTAACTCCTTGGATAAAAATGTTATTGCGATATTTACAAATAATACAGTGATGCAATTGTAAATAAGCATCAAACAATAAATGCAAAATACTTTAATATTGGACAGTCTATATGGATTAATAAACAAAATATGACTATTATAATAATGTGATTAAAAATTAATATCAAATATCTGTCCATTTTCTGCTGCTCCATGCTTATGACAAAAATTCAATTTGAAACCGTTTATATAAAATAATGTGTTCATTTCGCAGAAACAAACTATCTAACATACATAATAATGCCCTCTCTCATTGCCTATTGTGCCCCAGGGTTTCAGTTACCATGGCAAAATGACAGACCCCCCCATCCCCGCTTTTTTCTACATTAAGATATTAAGAAAATACTGGTCAACCACACCACCCCTCCCCCGATATCAGTTTTCCCCAGACCCCCCCTCCCGATATCTGAAAAATCTTCAGGTCCCCCCCCCCCCTTTTTTAAATGGAACAGCCCTCAGAGAACAAAGTCCTACAAACAAGGCGGACTTAAATTTGGGTTGTCTTAATCAACAATCAATTGCAATCGTTTGATAGTGGCAACTGTAAGCCCACTCTATGCGATGTCCGAGCCCACAAAATCAAGCAATTGCAACACTTAATTCATGTCAAATATAAATTAAAAATCACCTGGCATGTATAATATTATCTATATATATATATATATATATCCATATAAAATAACTCAAAATACCATTTTCAAAAGCATAATGGCAAAAAATGTGATTTGATTAAACTGTAACAAACAATATATACTCAATAAGCTAACAAATAAAATTGTGCAGTATTTCACTGGTTTTTTTTTTTTTTTATACACTGAAAAGCATTGTAATTATACAGTGGCAATATTTCCAGGTAAAGCCAAATACACCCATTGGGTGTAAGGCTGCCTTTTTTTGTAACAATGTATTTATCTTTTGAGTGTATTTTTTGTTTAATGGCAATAAACAAACTTCGCAATTAATACTTTCAAAGTGAAATCTTATACAGTAGACCTCTATTGAGCATACATATCTATGGATAACAATCAGCTATATTTATAATAGAAATCTAAGCTACCTGCAGTTTCAGTAATATCAATAACAACATACATATTCAAGATATAAAACCTCTTCTCAGAATCACAAACATGCGTAATGACTAGTTGTCCGTGAACAAATTAGATTTAGCACTAAATAACAAAAGGTGGAATCCATAATTGAGAAAAAGATATATTGAGACACTTTTTACATTTATTGGATTCATGTCAACATTAAAAATCATAATTGAACACATAAAATACAATGTGGTAAAAATAAGAAAACAATAAAAAAAATCAAGAAATTTTTAATAAACAGTGATCACAATAGAGATCCTAGTCCTGAGTTTGACTATTGTACCCTATTACGGCTAACGGAGTATATCTATTGTCAGATTTCTATTCTTTGGAGGTAGGAAAATAGTATGTCTGCAATTATACGACGAGAGCGATTTAACAAGCATCATATTAGCGCATGGGAATTGTAGACACGAACATCAAGATTTTACAACAAATTTTTCATACAATAAAACTTGTATTATATATTGAGTAATACACTTCTTGCACATGATAGTTCAAATGTTGTTCTGAGGAAATACAACAACGTTAACAGTTTTTGCACCAAACCCGTTATTCGACATACACGACAGGTCAATCATTATGGCCACCTCTGAGGTCTAACACAGCTGCTTAGATTTCACAGACTTGGAAACGTCATGCGAATCCAATATTCCCATTGGATAATTAAGGCGGTCCGTCAGCCAATGGGAGTCCTGGATTCACATTATGTCGTCTGGACTTCGTTTTGTATTTCAGAGAGTTCTGTTGTAAAGTCAGGACAATGTAAAATTTGAAATGAGATGCTGCCAAGCTAGTAGTAGGAAAATTACACCAGTCAATCAATCTGTAACTCTTGACAAAAGCCAGTTTAGATGGAGAAATGTTGTTATATATACGACAATCGAATACAATAAATTCTGCTATAAATGACACAGAAGGCTGCATTCCAGAAATTCAGAGCATAATTTGTTATTACTGAGCTCGATGAACAGAAGAAAGTTTCAGATATGAATGTCTAATCTGAAAATAGTACATAATGTGTACCTACTCTCACAACCGCTGTTAGGATTATTGGTGAATTTTATCCCCATATTTTCAGGTAAAATCATGTGATACAGAAAAATAGCAATTTGTAAAACTTGGCAAAACCTGAAATACAAATTCTTAATACGAAAGTAAATCTTCATTGACTGCTTTTCAAGATTATGCATCAAATGCCATCAATGCAAATCCAGACTTCTCAGAAAAGATCTTTCTAAAATCTAAAAGTAGTTCTAACTTTCTTCCTGTGGAGTACGCAAAGTTCTTTTTCTCCCTGCTCATTTTACAAAGTAGTTTCTCTTCCGACAAAATCGGCATAAGTCGGAAGATCAGGTTCTTGTACCTGGAATTAAAGCAAATATAAAATCAAACTTTAAGTTGATACCTCGATCTGTTTTCACCACACGAAAATTCATGTGAAAAGATCATTAAATTTCCATTTAAATCTTCATTTCTAATCAGCTTTCATATCCTTTATGTTCAGATGTAAATATAACACGCTTGTCAGTATTTTATAAAATGTCATGTGGATGAATGATCATAATTTGCTCAATTCATGAAAAGGCTAATTAATGTAAATCATTTATATACATGTATTTATAATATAATTTTTCATTAGTTCGTTTTTTTTTTAAAGACTATGTTGTCCTACAAAGAAAAGAAACAAATATTTTTATTTATTCATTACTGTTGGTGATTGGCCACACCTCTCGAACATATTACAGTATTCACTCGCCCCCCTTTAAATACAAAAATAAAGGCCTCCCTCGAATATAAGCCACCCCTCCCCTGCATTTTATAAAAAAGCAAACATGTTTATCAAATTTTCATAACATTCTACATATTGAGCTTTACTATTAGTCCAATAATTTGATGTCTTTCAGATCACGATTTTTCAAAAGATCTTTACAGTTTTTTGGTGTCCTTCATTGCCCCATAACAATAGAAGTCCAGCAAGAATAGAGGGGGGAGGGGGGGGGCCTTTATTCGAGTAAATACAATAAGTATGGTTTATATTGCAGCAAATTATGCGTATTATACAATATGCAATAATATAAGAAGGTACTATTTGAACCATTGTGATATCAGAATTTCATGACAAGGTTCCTTTAAAATGGCAATTATTACATCATACCCCAAAAAATGGCATATTATTACATCATACCCCCAAAAAAAGGCAAATTATTACATGATACCCCAAAAAAAAAGGCAAATTATGACATCATACCCCAAAAATGGCAAATTATTACATCATACCCCATCTGAAGTTTCGTAAGTCTCGACCCGATTGAAGACTTCAAAATATGAGGGAGGGGGTTCAGTCGGGTTCTGTCCTATAGGTCCTATAGGTGGCACTGATGTAGGATGAAGTGGGTAGTGGGGTGAAGGAACGCGTTCCATGTGAATGTTGGACTCTATCGTCCTGATTGGCTCTTGTATGACATTATTCACGGACTGGTCCATTGTAACCCATACAGCCTGCAAAAGATGTATTTAAAAAACGTCAAAAATATTTTATTTGGACCACATATATGTTAATGTGTATTACATACTAAATACATGTCTGATGGCGCAAGCATCTTCATCTCATCATTACAGCTGCTGTCACAGCCACTCACACAGTAAATAAACATCAGAAAAGTTAAACTGATACAATACAAAAATATATAAGCATTTCTAAATGGTTGTTTGTATTTTTATTTTTACAGACAACCGTCATAGCCACGCAAAAAACTTGATTTCTTGAAGATTCATATCTATGACGAATGACGTAGAAAGCAAAAAAAAATTCCCTAATTGCAGTTATACTAGGATTCATAATAAATGTCCACTTGTTTTTTGGGCATATTTTTCATAAATGGCCTGGAGCAGAGCAAAATAAACAGAAATGTTATCAACAAGTCACAAGTCCAACTTTCTAGCTCATAAAAACAGAATTTGGTATATTGGCCGTAGCAATTTCTGTTGCTTCTGAGACCATAACAAATGGCCATAATCATGATAATGATGAGATAATGGCAAAAAAATTATTATTGCAAAGATAGGGAACTTGAATAAATTAATTGTACAGAGAGGGGTTTTTTATGGCTTAGAAAGTCAGCCTATAATCTTTTAGTAACACTTACATTCATTTTGTGCTACTCCATGACATATATATGTAGAAATAAGACCACAAAACAAGCAGACATTATTTTGGATTATACCAAAATATTTTCAAGAAGAAAGAGAAGAGAACATGTTCAACCAAAATTAATTACAATCCAGCAATTAAAACCCCCTTCCCATCTACAAGAACTTCTGCAAATTTTGCTTCAAACTCTTGAGAATTATGAGTGGAAAAAAATGCCTGGCAGTTCACCAGTGTCATCCGAAAACAGTCTAAATTTTTAATTAGCATAATTTTTTTAACTCAACGATATTTTTTCTTGAAATGTTAGGAACATCTACGATCTCAATATGAACTCCTACAACACACCCCTACGTATTTCTACGGACTTCTATGAAGTGCAAACAACCTCCTACGAAATGCTACGATGTACCTACGACATCCTACAATGTCCTAAGACATCCAACAAAGTTTTACTATTTCGTAGAAGGCTACGATGATTTTTGAATATATCCTAAGATTGTCACAGCCTTCCAGGAACTGTGAAGAACTCTGAAGAACTCTGATGAACTTTGGCGATTTGTTACAACCTATTACCATGTCTGACAAACTTTTTGACGAACTTGTAGTTTGTGGGAGTTCGACAAGCAGTTCGGCAAGTTGGGAAAGGGGAAAAAAGTGCAGTATAGCGGACCCAGATTAATGACCATTTTTAACCTATTTCACGAGCCTCATTGCCAGGCCTATGCGTAAAAAGGCTTGAAATCTCTTTATGACGTCACAAACTAATTTAGTTATGACGCGGTTTATATATTCACGGTAAAGATAGAGTTTATTTTTGCTTTTTCTAGGGAGCTGCCACCCCCAAACCCCCGCTACTTTACACAAAATGTTATTCTAATTGTGCAAGAACTTTAATCTTGTGAAATATTTTATAAACCTAACTTTTAATGGACGCTAAATATGGGCATAGATTTGGGTCCGCTATACTGCACTAAACCAGGAAAGGGTTTTCAGTCCAAATACATAACTTAAGGCAAGAAAAGATAGTTTTCAAGGCTTCATGATCCATACACAGGACTTGCCTCACAAATATTTTAAATTTTGGGATGCCACAGTCATGTTACAATCATTGTGAGCAAATTTAGATAAGCCACTCAATATTAAAACAAAAGTTGGATGGCAAGGAATCCAATATACAGTTCTATTCGATAAAGAAAAGCTATATGGAACGAGGCATTATCCGAGTCAAATATAGCTATTCTCAATCCAATAAACTTTGACAATTTTGCATCCAACTATTCTCAAATGTAATGTATCTACTGGGCTCTATTCACACCTTATTAGCCATTTGCACATCTTTAAGTTAAAATAGTGATGACATCCTCAAAATAATTGAGATGATGTCACAATTAATGTCGATTGTGGGCACGGCAAGTAACCAATATATAACTTTTCAGCCTTAAATACAGCTTTTTACAATCAAATACAACAAAGATTTGGAAAGTCACATGGTATAAATGAAAAGGCAAGGACATTTCATTGGAGAACATATTAAAAAATTACATGTATATAGCAATACCATTACCTCTGCAGACCCATAATCTTGACTGGAATTAAGCATAATGACTTGAGGCTGTTCGGTAGAACTCTGCGGTGGATAAACAAAAATTTCTGACGAGGGCATCCCTGATTCTTCGTCTTGTGAAGCTGCGTCATATTCACTCTCCTGGGGAGATCTCCGTTGCCATGGGGAATTGTCGACCTCTAATTGTTAAAAATTACAGATAATTACGATGAAAACTTTCAATACTTTTCCTCATTTTACAAGCAGAACTATTTTTAAAACAAATTGTTTTCACTGCATTTCTACACTTTTTAATGTGTAGTATTTTAGTATGAATAGTTTTTTCCTTCTTGTAAAATTACCCATAGATGGCACTTTGTATCTAGTTTGATGCACTCAAGATATTTTCTGCCGCTAGGGGTGCTGGTGTTGGTTGCAATATCCACCAGATGGCACTGACGACCAGTGCAGCCATCTAGCGGAAATTTAGAGAAGTTGCAGAATATTTTTAGCAAGAAACATTGTGCTGATAACTTGTATGGCTTTAATTAACAGCATATATTAATTTTCATGGGGAAATTCAATCACCATACCTTCTTTCTCTTCAGAACAACAGGCATCGTCCTCACAACACTCTTCGAATAACTTTCCACACGAATACATCCATCTCATTACTCGACATACCATAGCACAGACCGACAGAAAAAGGACAATAGGGGTGAGGATAAAGTAGAAATTCATTTCTGATGATGAACGCAATGCTACAAAAAAAAACAAATAAAGATTAGCAGGAATCAATATCAGTCACATTCAGCCATCATCAGATATAACAATTAATTTCAATTTAATTCAATTGCTGAAATTAATCAAAATTTTTATGGAATTGTTAAAATAACACCACAACTAAGTTAGTAAAACTTCATTTAACGTTGAGTAAAAGTACATTACAAAAACAAAAGCACAAGTGATTGTAATCCACACATGATGATTATAATTATATATGAAAGAATGGGTATGACCTTAATTTGTTGTTAGCTTATCAGTTGAATTGTAATATGATGCGACGGAAGTATATCATTTTTATATATATATATATACATTTTGTGAATGAATTCTTAGCAGTACAGAGTAAACCATTATCAATTTTGGACTCAAGTGAAGGCAGACCATGGTATTTTATCTCTCAATTAAGAATTTAAGACCACCTCACCATTAAGAACAATAAAATTAGTCCCAAGCATGGGTCTCAATGATGAGGTGCCACTTCATTTGCTCTGTAACAATTCTGCGAAAAGTAGGTACCAAAACCCAGAATGAATCGATTATTTTCTAGTACTTGGACATTCTTCATTATCAAACTTACCTGGTAGACAAACAAGAAAGTCATCTGTATTATTCTGAATGTACGCAACTACCCCATGCTTCAAGTAACACGTTGCGCCGTCCAGGGAATAAGAATAAAGTCGATCTTGGATTGTTTCTGAAATACAGACAAAAACATCACAGATTAGCAATTATTAAGTCTAACATTTCAAACAATGTCATATATCCAAGGAATAATAATCTGATCATGTAAAAATCATGCATGATTGTATTTGCACTACAGGTTGCACAGCAAACTATACTTCTAATCAGTTTGCAATTTGGGGTGGGGGTTGTATAGTCAAGTGCTCATCATGGCACAAATGTACAATTATAGAGGATAAACAAAGAATAGAATTAATATGATTTATTTTTATTTTGCGATATCAGATTTTTTTAGATTGATATACAGCATATCGGGGACAACCCTACATATTATATTACATTTATAAAGGTTTTTAAAATCATCATAATCATAATAGAATAATGATTAAAACATTTATTTACATCGCACACCTACATAAATCTGAGAGAAATCATTATCTTGATTATCTAGGCTGTGATGTCAACAACACAAAGTTTAATAGGGTGCATCACATTCCAAACAATACATATTCAAGATTGTCTAATTTTTAAATTTGTTGAGTAATTTTACTTACTCATATTAAGCATTCAGAGCACAGAATGATTCAGCAACAGATTAAGCAAGGATATTTTACTTACTTAACATCATATCAAGCATCAAGAGTACAGAATGATTCACAGAAACACATTCAGATTAAGCAAGGATATTTCGAAATAACATCATCAACATAATGCACATAAAGCAGTAAAAGGCACCAGTGTGTTTACAACTTAATACAAGCCAGATTTCGACATAACAACTCACCAAAGAACTAGACAAGGGTGGAATTTTGCACCAAAACACTTCTAAAACATGCAGGAAAGCCACGACAGCCATAATTCGGGCAGAATTACCGATACTATTCATTTGAAGTCGTCAGGATCGGACCATTTGCTGAACTGTCAAAAGATGTTTATGTCAGGTGTCGCACGTAGTGCGCAGCCCTGGAAATGTTTTTATATGCATGCGCCATCTACCGTAAAATGCACGCACTACATTTCAATTCATAACTGAATTTGCATTGTATCCATAGATATCACATTTATATGGCATTAAAATGAACACATCACTAAATTAGAAAAAAAAGACCTTTTTATTACACTGCTTTATCACAAATGAGATAATAAATGATTTCATAAAGGTGTATTTATAATCTAAGACAAATGGTCGTTCACTTTTCATTAGAAAAACCTTCTTTTTTTTCAGAGATATAGCCTATATCTAAGAGACCAAAAATCATTTTAACTTTGCGTGTATTTTTTAATTAATCTTCGATTGTATGAAAGAGTTTGAATAAATCATATTATATAGGCCTACATCATATTTGTATATAGGATTTATTTGGAACTATAACTGCAACTGTTACTACAACAGGAAACAAGATGATGTCCCCACGGGGCCCCAACCCCTGGTCAGGACTATCCTGCTCTTATATTTGCAGCGTACCCCCGCACCTACATGCATATAGGCACCTGGTCGGACTAATGACCTGTCGGACTAATGACCTGTCGGACTAATGACCTGTCGGACCAGTGACCCGTCGGACCAGTGAACTATCGGACCCGTGACCTGTGCTGTCGGAGTCGGACTAATCTGCTAATGAGCTGTCGGACTAATGGGCAGTCCCCCAGAGAAACTCCCTAAACAGTAAATCTACTGAGGGACACCATACCATGACATGAACTGTGTCCTTTCTGGCATGAGTTGAACCATGGAGACAAGATTAATCTTGTCTCCATGGTTGAACAAGCTTTTTGATTAAGCACTGCATGGGAAATCTTGTTTTTACTGCTCTTATAAATATGACTTGCAAGAGCTGTTGTTAATTAACTCGCCCTGTGGCTCAAGTCGTAGACACCCATCTAAATCCACAAATGCCATATATGTGGGGTTATTTAAGATCTGATAATAATATCATCTGCATCTGCATGATCTGGAGGAAGTTGCAGGAGATTCGAAAGTGGATTTTCAGGGAACGTTCTCTATGTATTTCATTCTTTAGGTGCTATAGATATGGGGTCTAGTCAAGTGGTCCGCCTGACAACTGGTCCTCTGACCAACTCGCCCGCCTGTACAGCTGGTCCGCCGGTCAGGTCAACTGGCCCGCTACCTACGGCCAACTGGCCCGCCAGAAAGTCAACTAGCCCGCCAGAAAAATCATCTGGTCCGCCACAAAAATTTGCTTGACTATACTCCCTTTTATTGACACTTTTTCATATCAGAAAAAGATACATATGTCACATATATCTATAAAAAAAGTGTCAATAAAAGCTATATAGGCCTATATATATTTCCACCAGGTGGCTATGAAAGAGTACTGCAATTCTATTGGCTGAAAAAGTTTCCACCCTTGGCTGTGATTGACTGAAGTAAAGTGCATCCCAGCAGCAGTATTTTTAGTTAATTTAAATTTATATTTGACACCTTATCGTTCAATTGATTTCTGTTATTTCCCTGAGAAAGTTGTATTTATTCGATAAGTTAATTATGACCTACTATGTCTGAAAAGCAAAATGAGTTATAAGAGCAGAAGAAAGACTTATGCATGTTTTGCTAAATTCAGGGCTGCTTAGTGAAAAGACTATTGGCTAGCTGACCCTGTTCTCTCTGGACAGCTAGGATCTTCATATGGTCCTACAGGTACCACAGTACATACTGCATGCCTGTCTAGGTTAAAAAATGATCATGTTTGGTCTTTGCAACCTAGCTCAAATGGTCATTCATAGTCACTGTCTCGTAGTATATACTACGTCAGGTTTCAAGCGCCCGGGGTGCCAAGGAACTGGCTTGCGAAGCGTGAGCTAACCACTCCAGCAAAGGCTCCAGTAAATAATTCGAGATAGGGCTCCAAACTAGCCAATCAGCAGAGAGCCAAACGTTATATTTAAATGAGTTGACCCTGCTGTGACATGCCTGACAACTACCCCTGGCCAATGAGGTCAAGCCTTCAACTCAAAAGGGTAAAATACCATTGCATTGGATACAACCACCATCAACCACGAGGGTGTTGTTTACTGGAAAAATGGTGTGGATACATCAATTGAAGCCATTAAAAGTTATTTTGAAGTATGAACATTGTTCTCACACTCCATATGAGTAAATATCATACATAATTTTTTCAGTATATTTATATTCAGAATACCATGTGACTCCCAGATAGCATTCCAAATCGCTTCAATGTGACCTGGCCTATATGAATATTATAGACTTATATTCTAAATTTCTAGTGACTCTACTAATTAACACAAGGTGGAGTAATTATAGCATTTGAGTTTGCCTCTGGACACCAGGTGGAGTGGCCTTACCACTTCTGCTTCCTCTTTGAGTTCTTGTACACAACATTTGATCAGCGGGAAGACATGTTAAATATAATCTCTCCGGAGAAATCTTGTGTCATCTAGCACACTGTGCTGTGCATAAGCACCACAAGGATAGTCTCAGCTCCTATATGTCACAGGAGGGAGAAGTTCAACATGTGTATATTGCCAGACAGGTTGTAAAGTGATTGCCACTGCCTTAAGCTTATTCTGTGTGACCACGATTTTACTTGCATTAAAAGATGTCAACTTCAAAACGACTCGTAGTTGTTCTAGACCCAATTTAAAATCCCAGTTACATCAACATTGGCGCGATGTCAGCGATGTCGTACCGATGGCGGCCAGACATACAAACGACGCTGGCCCGATTTGGAATGCTATCCGGGCTCCTAATCAGTCTATAAACACAGCATTTTCTCCAATCATTAAATCTCATGGATTTAGTTATCATGGCATTAAGGTAATTTTAATATAGATATAAATGATCACCAGCGAATGCATTCAAGAACATTATTCATTAAATTTGAACCACTAAAGATTATTCAGGCTTGCCAGCGTCTCTCGTCTCTTTGCCTCTTTTTATACTGTGTTATTGATTGATTGAATGTTAGATTGCTGGATTTTCATTATATTTCAATGAACAATTTAGGCTTGAATTGATCAACTAATGAATTGAACATGCTTAATTGTGATGATAACACTGACATTTTGACAATCAAATCAGAGATTGATTAACGTTTTGGCAGTTCATTAAACCATAGAATTAAACAAGTCTATTAAAAGCTTTGAGAGTTGATATGATATATGGCCTCTCTGGAGATTTGTTTATGGATAACAATAACACAAATATATAACACAATCTGTTCGATCCACAAATTTTTTTTTGCCGCCGCCAACCTAGCAGGTTATCAATATAGTTATGCCACGTGACAATCAAGGTTATTTGATTAATAATTTCATTGGGTGTCAAGTTTTGTCTTCCCTAGGCATCATGTCACTAATTGACCATAAGAGATACATTGGTAGTATGCATTTTCTGACTAGTAGGCACTATTATTAATGACAAAGCCCAATTAAATGCTCTGTCTCATCTTGCAAAAAGCTCATAATAAACTCACAGTACACTCATACTGTGAGCTCATTTTGATTTTGCAGAGTTTTAACTATACTCGTTTTATTTGGGGGTGCCTTGGTTTTCTTGTGATAAAAATGAATATTGTTGAAAGCATTAAGTCTTGAGTTTGAATTGTACACCTCATATCTTACATTTTTATATCACATAGCACAATTCTCAGTGACTTTATGATGTACTCACATTAACTCATGAAGTATCCTGTGATATTACTGTGTGAGAAACGTGTGTAAGATATCTGGTAACTGCACATGATAAAATGATAAGACAAGATCAGACAAGACACGATAAGATAAGATAAGATAAGGTGAGATATATTTTATTGCCAGGCGAAGTGCATGGAATTTGTTATAGCAACACTGACATTGCATAGTAAGATAGAAAACAGAAGGTCAAGATGGATGGTAACAGAAGTGAATGGAACACTATAACAAAGGGCATCACCCAGGGATCCTGCTCAGGACCAGTCATTTTCAATATCTTCATGAATGATATTTTCCACTTCATTGAGCAGTGTCGACTGACCAACTACGCAGATGATAACACTCTAAGCACCTCAGCGATGAACCTTGATGTCAACAGGTCAATAAACTGGTTCACGTCAAATTTTATGAGGGCCTACCCACAGATCGAAGTTCCAAATGATGTATACGGCACCCAAGAACAACAAGGATGAGACACCAGAGGTCGTAGTCATAAAGGATGCCACAGTAAAGACCCAAACCCATGTCACTCTGCTAGGAATCACCATTGATAACAAACTCACATTATATTGAAATTGTGTGTCGAAAGGCATCACAGCAACTCAATATTTTGAAAAGATGTAAAGGAGTGTTCCAGCTGAAAGAACTAAATATTATGCTTCTAACATTTTTTCTTGCAAATTTCAACTATTGTCCCATAGTATGGCACTTCTGTGGAGTTTGAAACCTGAAGAAAATTGAGAAGATACAGGAAAGGGCATTAAGACTGATGTATGATGATGCAACAACCTCTTACAGTGATCTACTTGCACAACATGGCCATGTGACTCCACATGCACAGCAACTCAGAACAATTGCCAGGGAAGTGTTTAAAAGCCTGAAAGACCTTAATCCTCCTTTTGTGAGGAATTATTTCAAGCCTAAGTCCTGCATCATAACTTTAGAGACAAATGCAATCTTCTCCAGCCTAGATATAAGACAATAAGATACGGAAGAAACTCCTTCAGCTACGATGGTGCTCACCTCTAGAACCTGCTACCTCATGACTTGAAGCGGTGTGATATTAATTTTTTTTTTAATTATGTCACAATCCTGGGATATTTTGATGATTTGTTTATACTCAAAGTGATTTTAATGCAATTATTTTATGTTTAACTCTCCCTACAAATGTTATTGTTATACATATTTTTGTGTTTTTATCAAATAGCCGATGGCTAATGTTTATTGTTATTTTAATAGTCGATGTAAAATAAAATGTTATCTCTCTTATCTTATCTTATCTTATCTTATCTTTAGTACAGTATATGGAACTATGAGCCATGACTTAATCAGTGCCCAACAGACCTCAGCGAAATGTTAATTAACACTGTGATAGTGATGAATTTGAACATTTACTCCAGGTTAATGCAATCATTTGTTTAGCACTTGGCCATCAGACATACAAGCCACAAGGGCATAGGCTCTGCTAAAGACTTATACTCCATTAGGCATATTTACTTATTTGTTGTATACCGAGATAATTTTCCTATTGTTCTGTGCGATAGCCTGGAGGGGACTTCTTACTTCTTACTTCTTAGCTCTTACTTCTTAGCTCTTACTTCTTAGTTCTTACTTCTTAGTTCCTAGTTCTCACTTCTTACTTCTGATTGGTTATCACTTCTTAGCTCTCTCTACTTCTTGACAAAATCAGTCACCCACTGAGTGAGTGTGTACTGCCAGTGTGTGTTACTTCACTGGGGTCACTGTGGTCACTGGATATGTACATATTATAAGCCATGGAATATTTAGATTTTTCATAATTATAAAGGGCATGCCTCCATGGCCTCCCCAGTAGCCCCGTCGCTGTAAGAGCAAACACGGGTCTTGCCTTTTGGCTGAGTGTATGATCAGATAGGACTGTCTTATATGATCAAAGCCAAGCACCCAACGTGATAATGAAATTGAACCCCATGGTACAAAAAAAATTGTCTTCCAGCAGAAGTACTGAACAGCCCATCCATCAAATGCTTCGAAGCTAGACTAGACAGATGGTGGAAAAACCAACCTATTAGAACAGACTAAGCTAGACTACAAGGCAGAACTAGATCTCAGGCCACAGTCAAGACTCAAGACTCAAAAATATTTTATTTTGACCATACATTTACATAAATAAATGTCTGGTACAACTATATATAAATTATTATATACTATATGGTCAAGGAGGCAGTGACTAAGTTGTGGTAACAACGCTATCATCACTCCCCCTTGTGGTTCTGTGTATCAGTTATATTGCTATGGATTTATAATTTAATCAATACATAGTAAAAACATAATAATAATAATAAACTAATTCTCAGTCCGAGTACCGAACCCAAGAAGACACACCAGATCTGGAAATAGTGGCATAAGCCAGCTTCCAGTATCATCCATAGGTATCCATAGGTAGGTATAACCAGCAAAAATGTTAGTTAATTCCCTCCTTCTCGGGATATAACTTTTACTGATTGTTTGTGTTTTGTTTTGAAATGCTCTTATTACTCAAGAAACGTGGTCTACATAGAATGTAAATTTGAACCTATTACTGAAAATGTACAACAATTATCATTTAGAGTAATTTGGCTGATACATTTATAAATGTTTATCAGCCCCCCCCCCCCCCCCAGATAGACATAGACCACCAGACTACCTGTTGAGGCCAAGTATGTTAGGCTCTATATATAGCTACGTGTCGGTCATTGGTAAATAGAGTCTTTTCACTGAGCAGCCCTGAATTCAGCCAGATTTGAGTCTTTCCTCTCCTCTTATTACTCATTTTGCTTTTCAGATAGAAAACCATAACCCACAGATTCAATAAATCTAACTTTCTCAGGCAAATAACAAAAATTATGTGAATGATATACATTAAAATGCAGTAAAAATGCTACTGCTTCGATGCACTTTGCTTCGACCAATCACAGTCAAGGGCGGCAACATTTTCAGTAATAGCCACCTGGTGGAAATACAGAGAACCTTCCGTGAAAATCCACTATTGGTGCCTCCAACTGTTTTGCGCTCAGTATCTGTGCTGGGGCAGGTAAAAGTTCCCATGGCCTATGGGCAAAATTCCAACTACATGGATGTCTTTCGGATGAGACCACTTGAGGCGGTAGCCAGAGCTTAAATCAGACTGGGCGACCTCCATAAAAATAGTAAAAATAGTAGGACGGTGTTATTGCCTTAATCGGCATGACAACAAAGAATTGTACCCACACCAGACGAGGCGGCGGGCTCCTCGGTCTCATGTTGGCTATGGCCTTGTTAATCAGCGGTCCCTTGCACTCTATGTGTCTATGCTGAGGCAAGCAAACAAATCCCACCCATGCGGTACATGTGTAACATGGGTGGACTCCTCATCTTGCTGCACTTTCCATATCTATCCCATCTATCCTTCTAGCCATCTATCCATCTATCTGTCTGTCTGTTTAGCTGTCTAGCTGTCTAGCTGTCTGTCTGTCTATCTGTCTATCTATCTATCTATCTATCTATCTATCTATCTATCTATCTATCTATCTGTCTGTCTATCTGTCTATCCATCTGCTGTTTAAGCCGCAGTCCTCGGCCATGCTGAAACATACATCACCAGTGTCATCCAGACATGTAGACAGTGTGAGAAATGCGAGCATGGTGTAATAATATATGTAGATTACAAGGTAATCAAAGTTACAAACTTCTGCACGACAATATATAATAAAATATGAAAAGAATTCGAAAACATAAAAAATAACAAAAAAATAAAGAATCATTAAAAAATAGAGTCCATCAGAAAAAAAAAATTCCATCAAATATATATTTAGTAAAATTCAATGCATCGAAAATATCCTAGTTTGAATGTTCAACAGAAATGAATCCATCTCCTGATCTTGCATCTGAAGGTAAATCAAAGTGTCAATCCTATTTTTAAACAAAATAACCAACGACCCTGCGCTGTCTTTGGTGTAATGGTCATTTTTGTACTGATTTTTCTGTCTTCCTTTTTTTTTTGATCGGGGATGTATGCATATATGGTGATAAGATCAGTGGGAGGGAAATATACTTTGAAAGAAATAAAAACCTAAACCACTGGAGGACAAAGTTGTTGGTGAAACAATCTGCAAAGTGAGATGCAATGTCTCGTAAGTTTTCTTTTGGGACTTAGAATTCTCAAAAGCGTCTCTGAGTGGAAACAAAAAAAGTCAAAACGGCTGAACCAGATAACACTGGGGTCTGAGATCGACCTCTAATGTGTCAGGGGAGCAACGAGACACCAACTAATAGAATATTCTTACTGGTTTTGTTGCAGCATTTCTGTGAATAAAACAGGTTAAAGCCCCGTTCTCACCTACAAGAACTGCTACGAACTTTGCAACGAGCTCTGACAAATTCTGAGTGGTCAAAATTCCTGGCAGTTCGCCAATGTCACCTGAACTTATGTCTAATATTTAATTGGCAATTTTTACGATTCTACGGTATTTTTTTATGAGATGCGACGAACTGTTAGGACTCTCTATGATCTCTTCTCTGAACCATTCAGGTTAGAACCTCGATATATATAATAGTGGCAAAAAATTGCCTTAGAGGTGTCATCCTGCACCATGTAGTCTTGAGTCATCGAAATAGTTGATTTTCACGGAAGGTTCTCTGTATTTCCACCAGGTAGCTACGACAGAATACTGCAATTCTATTGGCTGAAAAAGTTCCCGCCATTGACTCTGATTGGCTGAAACAAAGTGCATCCAAGCAACAGTATCTTTAGTGCATTTTATTGCATTTTTCACATCTTATCATTTAGTTGATTTCTGTTATTTCCCAGAGAAACTTGTATTTATGGAAACGGTCAGTTATGACCTACTTTGCCTGTAAGGCAAAATGAGTAACAAGAGGAAGAGAAAGACTTATGTCTTGCTGAATTCAGGGCTGCTCAGTGAAAAGAATCTTATTGTTTACACGACGAGACCAGTTTCGTAACAATTAATTAAATTTGATGAGTCTGTATCTGCTTCAATTAACCAGTGTCTAGTAATGCCCAACCACAGATGGTGGGATAAACAGATAAATACTTTATTTTTATGGAAATAGGTACAAAAATTATTATATAGTGAGACATTTACATGATACTAACTATGCATTGTAAACTATTGCAAATATGGAGTCCATCAGGAAACCACCTTAGCATTAGCTGTAATGGTGGCACCTTCAATAAAAAGAAAGAAAATGTTTCTATCCCCTATATAAAAAAGTCTTATGGCGGCATGTCATTAAGCCTTTGGGAAGAGTAGCTTTATTCAATTAACAATATAAGCAGGTTACCTCAGTCTGGGTTTTCCCTAAGAGGATTGTGGGAGAGAAATAAGTTAAATTTTCGAGACAAACAAGCTCATTACATAGCTTTTTCTTTAAACAAACCAACAGACACATAAAATAGGAGTGAGCCTCAAGTGTTTAAAACAAACCTAGCTCAAGCCTCGCATGAGACCCTTGACAAAGTAAATTAAGATGCTAGTTACAGGAAACATCCAAAAGTAGCCTAATTCAAAGACAGTACTTATCCAATTTGCTGCACAGAGAAATATTGCAAAGATATAGGGTGAAAGTAAACACACACTAGAAAATTACAAGTGCGACAAGGATGAACCTTGGAACGATTTCAGACCAATGGTGGGCCTTACATATCGAGATTAATTCCACAGTGTATAAAACGTATATCCCAGATAGCATCTGACATCGGATTGACGCCGGCCCCATGTGGGCGATGTCGGACCAGCATCGGGCTAAATTAACATAGGGCCGACAGCCCGACGTAGCATGTTATCAGGGATATATATATATATCAATTCAGTGGGTATTGCTTTGATAAAAATAGGCTTAGGTCAAGGGCTTTCAAGGGCCTTTTTAATTTTAAAACAACCAATATCACTTACTGCCCAAATGGCTGATCTGGCAGGTATTTGCTCTTCGGCATGTCAAAAGGTCTTTTATGCAGTGTGTCACTCTGAGAGCATCTTGTGGGCCTATTTCAAATCAATTCATCTCTAGATGGCACTAACATGCAATGTGAGATTTATAATCTGCAAATACTGTGGTTGCGTTATTTGTTAGGGAATGCTATGTACACTCACCGTATGTTGTTGAGCTAAGTTTGCAGAGGTTGGATACTATTATTAGCAAAGCTTTGTGGATTTAGGATGGGAACCTCATAGTCGTGAGTTAACTAACATTTTTATTAGTTATATCCTGTCGCCTTTGGGGTCGTGATATAACCAACAAAAGTGTTAGTTAACTCCCGACTATTCGGGATATAACTGTTACTTGTCGAAAGTCATCATGGGAATATCAATTATTGGCATCGAATCAAGATTTTTGATGGATAAAACCATTTAGTGTGTACAAGCATTTTTACCCAGCTATAAAATATAGCAACACAAATTCTAGAGTAGCATAGAACAGTAGATGGTGTCACGCAAATTTGCGCGATGTTATTCTCTGCGATTTGGTTGATTTTGCGAAAATAATTAGCAAGGTTAATATAGAAGAATACCTTAAACTGTTCTGGAACTGTAAATTTTGCACGAGATTGGACAGGATTACTTCAGAGAAGCTGCTAAGTAATTCTACTAGTCTGTTTCGAGTTTAACCAGACTGTTATTCAGCAATTCCACCTCAAAGATTGGCCCAATAGGTGGGCAATGGTGGACGTTGTACTCAAGATATCCCACAACTCCCTATTGCTGTACTCGCGAAAAGTCTTTTGGCAGATCGCGCCATTTTTCTTTTATTGGATTCTTTATGGGATTCTTTATACATGGCCCCAGCTTAATGTACATATGCACTGTGGGGTTGATGTAAAGGGAGGTTTACATGCCCACGTGGAAGCAGCCAACCTTGGTCTGCGACTTCATGACAAGAAGCACTCGTGCATGAAAAGGCAGGCTGTAATATTTGATGCTTCATTTTATAGTGATGACAAACTTTGCTTACATGATATTTTTAGTAGCTCCTATGCAAAAGTACAGGTCTCTTCTGGTAGAAAACCCAATGCTAGATATCAAGTAAGTTGACAAGAGATGATGTAGTTATCAATAGAGAAAAACCATATATATATATATATACTAGAAAGCCCACTACAATACACAAAATTTGAAACATTTTTGCATCTGTCATTTTGACTTCTTTCCATTTTGTGAGGATGTTCTGAACTATACAGTTAGTTCATAAAATACGGTCTCTAGACAGCTGTGGCAACCTATTCTTGACTGTAGCTGTAACTGGCTAAAGTCAGCCGCCTCTGTCTACTCCTAGCTTATAGTCAGCATGCATTTACCACCACTGAAAAAGATATAAACCATGGTGAATACAAGACATATATCTAATATATAAAAATATCTCTTTACAATAGACATGCATCTTTTAAAAAAAAAAAGACAAAAATACTACATCCCAGCTGGATGTCGTTCGAATGAAAACATTAAATTGGTGGTCCCTTTTACCCAGTGTCCATGCTGAGGCAAGTAAAAGACGCCACCCATCCACCCATGGGGTAAATGTGTAACATGGGTGGACTCCTCTGTCTCTCTCTCTCTCTCTCTCTCTCTCTCTCTCTCTCTCTCTCTCTCTCTCTCTCTCTCTCTCTCTCTCTCTCTCTCTCTCTCTCTCCTTAGAGGGCTGCCCTTTCCATACCACACTATACCATTGTAATACCAAATTGTAATTTTAGATCTGGCTTTGAGTAGCCAGCTATAGCCAAACTGTTATTTAGTGGCAGGTAGTCTTGTATAACAAAAGTTTTCTAGCTTTGTCTAGGTTCAAGTTGACATTCCTTTTTAAAAAAAACTAATTTTATTTCAGTGTAAAGGGTAACTCAGTGTGTTCAGCATCAGAGATTAAAGATGCACAATACTAAGGATACACCTTACATTGAATGTATATATTTGGATGTGAAAACTATCTTAGCTGAAATCCTTTGCGAGAGACGTTGTATCAGAAACAATCTACGATGCCTCCTAAGTCGGCTCTGGGAGATGGGATTCTCAAATTGTCTCACAGTGAATAGAAACGGCTTGAAGATATGAAGATGCAAAAGACATCTGTGTATCAGATTCATTATTTAATGTGACAAGGGACCAAAGAACTGTCAAGGTAAATTATATCCTTGTTTTGTTTCAGCTGTTGTTGTAGAATTGTTGTTACTGATATGGCATTTCCAAAAGAGGGGTCAGTAACAGATAATGACTTACAGAAAAATATATGTAGGACATAACAAACATTGTAAAAAATGTCCTGTAGTTCTTACAGTATTTTATATATAATTTTGCTGGCAAATTTTGCAGTATTTTCACGATATTTTCCAGTAAAATATACGGTAATAAGGGTAGCATGCTGCATAAAAACATAACAGTATTTAGCTGTAAAAACTATGGTTAAATTGCAAGACAACTACGGAAACTCGTTACAGTGAAGACATAACTCATAGATTTACAGTATTTATGAGTATTTTCATATTAGTACAACTGAACCATTCCCCATCCTATATGCCCTAGTAATGAAGAGTCATGCACTTGAATCAACTCTCTGATTACATGCATATTCACAAATTTTGTTAGGGTAAGCTTATAAGTGGTAGAGTTCTGCTCCAGGAACAAAATGTTGTGCCCGCCAGCCGGATGGACACTGGTGATAACAATAACCCTCTGTAAACTTTGTTTGCTGAGAGACAAAAACGTGATCAAATTAGGACCACCTGATGTTTGTAATATGTCGTTGGGTGTGGACTTCAGTTCTATGGAAATCATTTACCCACATTGATGAATTCTTGTGAAGCTGATACAGTTCTTATATATAGGTCTAAAAATTGCCAAAAGGTAGTCAGGATTTTTGTGATGTGTGTCAGTCAGTCAGTGAGTCAGTGAGTCAGTCTCATCTTGATCATTATATTCATAAATTCTCCACTCAGCTGTTGTGATGCTGTGAACTTCATTGTCATCCAACATAAGTGTATGTTGGATGACTAGAGCATATGTAGGACAGCTGCAGTGTATATTGAATGGTTGCAGTGTATGTTGGATGGGTGGACAGTATGTTAGAGAGTGTATGGTGTACAATGAATGCAGAATACAAGCAATGGTGGACAGGTGTCATCCAACATAGTCTGCTCAACATCCACTATTGCTATATTGTCTCAGTGTGACAGCTGCATGATCCCAAGGATAGAGATTGAGAAAGTTCAAAAGTTGGATATTGCATGTAAATGTGCTGTACAGTATGTTACTGTAAGACACACTGAAAAGTAGCCATATTCTGAGACAGTTATCATCCAATTCTGCGGCTCAGAAATACCATAAGTCTGTAATAGGCATCCACTGGAAAGACAGCAGCTAAGGTAATATCTCATAGTGTAAATAGTACACAATATTCAAGACTGTTATTTTGCCATTATTATAACAAAAATCTGTCAGTGAGTGAAATACGTATTGGCCTGTTGTTAGAGTGCCTGGCATGAGCTACATCTCGGTTAGGCTGTTTGCCAGCAGCATTCAGGTGAAAAAGGATACATCTCAGTTGAATCTCAGTTGTTTAAGATACTGACCTACATGTCCTGCCAAGCCAAATCCACATGGTGTCTGTAACACTTGGTCATTGGCATGACCTTCGTGATTGAAGTACCTAATAGACATTGATCTATAATGGACTCCCCAGAGAGACCATTGTTCAAAGAGTATTTTTTTGTGATCAACTTACCAAGTGACATGTGTTCAGAATGGACTCCCAAGAGGGAGACACTTCTTCCATTAGAAGCAAGGTGTTACTCTTACGTCTGGCTGGAAGGGAACCAATTAGCAGCTAAAAGAACCCTTAATAACAGGTTGCATAAATGTCATGCTTTTTTTACCACATTGCTTGTATTGCCAACTTCGTAAAATAGGCCCATCTGCATCACATCGGATTTGTGTTGCATGTGCAATTTTTTTATTTTGTATGTTGCATTGTTACATGGTTGCATAGCATATGCATATCATTGTATTATTGTTGCTATACTCATGCAACAAAATGTTACAGTTTCCTCTGTATAAATGATATTTGTCGATCATCGCTATCTCTTGAAACACATGTTTGTAGTAATAGTATAATCCATACAAAGTTATTGAGCTTTATGGCTGAATATGATAACGATTTTGATGAGGTAAACCCAATGTAGATAATTGGGCCAATTAATCAAATCTTCCATTGTGGTATAATTGCAACTGGTAATTGGGCTCATTTTATGTTGCTTATCTCTTGGCTCAGTCTAATGTTGTTTGTCATTAGATGATTTACAATCAAGCAGTCTTTTTTCCAGCAATTGCCCTTAAAAGTCCTGGGCCTCCTGGTGGCAATAAAAGGAACACTGTGGGTGAAGACCACAAACCCCAGTGGCCGACACAGGGCTCTTTGTAATGTATCCCTGCCTAACTGTCCCATACCTGGCACTGAAATGAATGATTAGTTAACATGCCGTTAATCTTAAAATAACTAACTAATGTTAGCGTAAATCCAGAAATACCAAAATACATATTTTCATGAACCATGCATGTTTATTGGAAGCTGTCGCTTTAACCAAGTTGTCTAATAAACTTAATGTCAACGCTGGGGTTCATCATCGATTCTCATCAAATCAGCCCGTAACAGGTATAATCTTCATTGTTGAAAGTCATCATGGAACATCAATTATTAGCATCAAATCCGACTTTTGATTGATAAAACCCTTTAGTGTGACACAAGCATTCTGACACTGCTATAAAATATAAAAGGGCGGACTGCGCTTCTTGTTGCAATGTGACATATATTACATGTCACCAGCTCATAGCCAAATTCATAGAGTTGGAAACCAATCTCATAGACTTGGAACCTAAACTGCAGACAGATGACATCATGCGAATGTAGGACTCTCATTGACTGAGGGATTGCTTTAACCAATGGGTGTCCTGGATTCACATGACATGCTCTGGAGTTTAACTTCCAAGTCCAAGAGATTGGTTTCTAACTCAAGGAATTTGGCTGTATGTAAGCACTATGGGGCTGATGTAAAGGGAGGTTTAGATTCTCACTTGGATGCAGTTAAGCTTGGTCTGCTACTTATTGACAAGAAACACTCATGCACGAAAAGGCAATCTGTAATTATTGGATGCTATTCTCATAGTGACGCCATTCTTTGCTTACATGATATTTTAGTAGCTCCTATGCCAAAGTACAGGTCTCTTGTGGTGGAAAACTCAATGCTAGATATCAAGTAAGTAAACAAAAGATAATGTGGCTATCAATAAATATATACATATTTGCAATTCATTATATATACAGTTTCATAGATTTGGAAATGTCATGGGATTCCAGGAATCTTCTTTAGTCAAATTTTCTAAGTCAATGTAATTCGGTGTAAAACAACAGCCAGCTGAGAGGTTTTTAAGACAGTCTGAACAACAGCTTTCCTACTCTAGAAAGGTAAATAAGATGTTTGACCTTGAACCCAGAGGTACTAATACACACTTTTCACAGAGCAACCATGTTGTCATTTTTGCCTCATTGACCTCTCTCTGCGCTCAGATATAATATTTTTATGTCATCAACAATGGCCATGGTGAGGTCACAGAGTGCAAGAACAATGGAGAAGAAAACATGTCATAATATATGATGTAATCAAAATGAGGTCAATAAGGAAAATTGTCAACATGGCTGCTGCACAAAAGGGTGTATATGACATCATCTAGCATTATGCATTGGTGATGTTATGTATTGTAATATTACCTCCAAACACACGAGAACTGGCCAATCCTGTCACGAGTGTCAGACCTTTAATATATAAGGCTCTGGGGTTCAGAATGAGGCTTTTGGTTAGCTACTAGGCAATGTGACTGGTCTTCTATACAACATTTTGTGAGGATATTCTGAACTATTTTAGTGTAGAAGACTAACTCAATGTGTTGAGCATCCGAGACTAATGATTTGCAATACTAAGGATACACCTTACAATGTATGTAGGCCTATATTTGGATGTGACAACAATCTTAGCTGATTGACTCAGGAAGCTGTATCAGAAAAAAATCTCCGAAGTGAGACAGGATGATTCCTAAGTCTGGGAGATTGAATTCTCAAAGTGTCTCACTGTGAAAGAAGGGGTTAAGAATATGCAGATCCCAAAGACATTCGTGTCTGAGATTCAGTGGTTAATGTGACAAGGGACCAAAGAACTGCCACCAGGTATAATATATCCTTGATTTGTTTCAGCTGTAGTTGTAGAATTGTTTTTACTGATATGGCATCTCCAGAAAAAGGGTCATTTCGAGATAGTGACTCACAAAAAAATATATGTAGGACATGACATACACTGTAAAAACTTTCCTGTATATTTTACAGTATTTTATATATAATTTTGCTGGCAAATTTTTGCACAATATCTTGCTGCAAAAATTAGAGTAAAAAGTTGGTCTACTGTAAAGTAGAACAAACGGATATTTGCTGTAAAATTTATGGTACATGCATGGTAAGTTTTGATGATCACTTACCATGAAATCCCTATAAAAATGGCACCTTGATGCTGTGAGCTTCATGGTATCATACTATGCTTGAACATCGCTTTATCTTACCATAAAATGCTGCGGTATCATGTTGGAGAGTATTTTCATGGTATTTTCCCGTAAAATATACAGTAATAAGGGTAGCATGCTGCATAAAAAATAAAAGGATTTAGCTGTACAAACTATGGTTAAATTGCAAGACAACTACGGCAAATCGTTACAGTGTAGACATTATTTTCATATTAGTACAACTGAACCATTCACCATCCTATATGCCCTAGTAATGAAGAGTCATGCACACAAATCAGCTGACTGATTACAGGCAAATTCAATGAATTAATTCACTTGAGTATTACTGTACAGAGTTTTTTTTAGGGTAAGCTTAGTAGTGTTAGAGTTCTGCTCTGGAAACGAAAATTTTACGCCCGCCCGCCAGATGGACACTGGTGATGACAATGACCCTCTTCAAACTTTGTTTGCTGAGCAATAAAAACGTGATTAAATCAAGACCACCCAATGTGTGTAATATGTCCTTAGGTGTGAACTCCAGTTTGGAAGTTTTCTCCAGAAATCATTTACCCACATTGATGGAATCTTGTTAGGCTGATACAGTTCTTATATATAAAAGGTCTAAACATTTCCAAATATAGTCAGGATTTTTTTGGTCAGTGAGTCAGTGATTCAGTCTGATCTTGATCATAAAGTTGATATGAGTTGGATATTACATGTAAATGTGTTGTACTGTATGTTACTGTAAGACACTGAAAATTGCCTGATTCTGAGACAGCCGTCATCCAAATCCGGGGGCTCAGAAATGCAATAAGTCTGTAATAGGCATCCACTGGAAAGACAGCAGCTAAGGTAATATCTCATCGTGTAAATAGTACAAAATAGTCAAGACTGTTATTCTGCCATTTACTGATTTACACAGAACATTATGATATTATTATTAAAAAAAAACTGTCAGTGAGTGAAATATGTATAGGCCTGTTGATACAGTGCCTGACCTCTCTGATCGCTGAAGGTCCTGGGTTTGATCGAGGCACTCGATCGTCATGCATGAGCTACATCTCGGTTAGCCTGTTTCCCAGAGTCATTCAGGGGAAACAGGATACATCTCAGTTGAATATCAGTTGCCTGAGATACTGACCTACATGTACTGCCAAGCCAAATCTACATGATGTCTGTAACAATTAGTCATTGGCATGACCTTTGCTTCTATAATGGACTCCCCAGAAGGAACTAGCACCCCCAATCTCAGGGCTAAAATCACCAGTGTCCCCAATAGAAGCATCTAGTCAGGAAGAACATTGGTCAAAGCCTGTTTTCTTGTGATCAACTTATCCAACTGACATGTGTTCAGAATGGACTCCCCGGAGGGAGACACTTCTTCCATTAGAAGCAAGGCGTTACTCTCATGTCTGGCTGGAAGGGAACCAATTAGCAGCTAAAAGAACCCTCAATAACAGGCATAAATGTCATTCTTTTTTTACCACATCGCTTGTATTTAACTTTTGTATTGCCAACTTCGTAAAATAAGCCCATCTGCATCACATCAGATTTGTGTTGCATGTGCAATTTATTTTTCTTTTGTATGTTGCATTGTTACATGGTAGCATAGCATATGCATATCATTGTATTATTGTTGCTATACTCATCCAACAAAATGTAAGTTTCTTCTGTATAAAAAATTTATTTTTTGGATCATCGCTATCTCTTGAATCACATGTTTGTAGTAATAGCATAATCCATACAAATTTATAAAACTTTATGGTTGAATATGATAACAATTTTAATGAGATAAACTCATTGTAGACCCATTGTGGTATAATTGCAACTCGTAATTGGGCTAATTGTGTGTTGGTTATCTCTTGGCTCAGTCTAATGTTGTTTGTCATTAGATGATTCACAGTCTTTTTCCAGCAATTGCCCTTGAAAGTCCTGGGCCTCCTGGTGGCAAGGGAAGTTACACTGTTGGGGAAGACCACAAACCCCAGGGCTCTTTGTAATGTAACCCTGCCTAACTGTCCCATACCTGGCACTGAAATGAAAGTTTAATTAACATGCTGTTAAACTTAAAATAACTACAGGGTGTGGAGGCAAAACTTTCAAAAATTGTTGCATCTCCGAAACTAGCTTATTATGCATGAATGGACCAATTGACTGAAAAAGGATATTAACTAGCAGGAAGATAAGACAAACATTTTTTTTTTTATTCAATACGGCCTTAATTATTTGCAATTAGACTTAACATGGCCCCAAAACAGTTGCGCAACTCTTTACATAAAGTCCTTGGACATCTTGATCTACCCCTTTTTGATGGCAGCCTTGATGGAGCCAACACTTGGGTGGGAGGTCTTGTTGGTGGCCTGCTCTAAAATTTCCCACATAGCATAGTCCAGCGGGTTCAGGTCCGGGGTGGAGGAGGGCCAGAAATCTGCCAGCCTGAAGTCAGGAAAGTCGGCTTGGCAGAATTACTGCACCTTCTTGGTCGTGTGGCAGGGAGCCCCATCCTGGATACCCACATAGTTACTCTCTGGGCAATTGGCCTTCAGTCATGAAAAGACGTGGTACCTCAGGACCTTGCAGTAAGCATCTGCACCAACTCTTTCTCCAGGCTTGAAGAAGAAGGGCAGCATCTTCTTGCCGTCAGAGGCCACTACACCCAAGACCATGACCTGGGCTGGATGCTTGGTCCTGAAGGTGTCCTTAACATCAGCTGTCAACTGTGCAAGGAATCAGTCATTTTGGTAGTTCAAAACAGCATCTACTGTTGTTGGGAATGCTTTTAGGATTTAATTTAGCACGGAACAAGTTTGCCACCCTTTGTCTTTTGTTCATCTGAGTGGCAATTTTACGCTCTAGGTCCATAACATTGACTCATTTTACAGCTGACTGGCTACAGTTTGTTATAATATTAGTTTCACAACATTTAGTCAAGTGGTTGTTGGTTTATTTGACTTAGGTTCATTGCAAGTTTCGCCTCCCCACCCTGTAGTTGTCTAATAAAAACTAATCTTTGTTGTCGAAATTCATCATGAGAACATCAATTATTAGCATCAAATCCAGACTTTTGGTTCATAAAACTCTTTGATGTGACATAAGCATTCTGACACTGCTTTTACATATAGCGACACAAAAGCTGGAGTAGCATAAAAGGGCGGACTGCTTCTTGTTGCATAGATCCTATTTACATGGCACCAGCTTATAGCCAAATTCATAGAGTGGCAAACCAATCTCATAGACTTGGAAGCTAAACTCCAGACATATGATATCATTTGAATGTAGGACTCTCATTGACTGAAGGATTCCTTGAACCAATGACTGTCCTGGATTCACATGACATGCTCTGGAGTTTAACTTCCAAGTCCAGAGATTAGTTTCTAAATCTAGGAATTTGGCTGTAATGTAAGCACTATGGGACTTATGTAAAGGGAGGTTTAGATGCTCACTTAGAAGCAGTTAAGCATGGTCTGCAACTTAATGACAAGAATCACTCGTGCATGAAAAGGCAAGCTAACTATTGGAAGCTATTCTCATAGTGATGCCATTCTTTGCAAACTTGACATTTTAGTAGCTCCTATGCCAAAGTACAGGTCTCTTATGGTGGAAAACTCAATGATAGATATCAAATAAGTAAACCAAGATAATGTGGCTGTCAATAAAATTAATATATACATATTTTGCAATTCATTATATGTCACAGTTTCATAGATTTGGAAACAACACTTCAGAGATGTCATGTAAATCCAGGACTCCTCTTTAGTCAACTTTTCTAAGTCAATGGAATTCGGTGTAAAACAACAGCCAGCTGAGGAACAACTTCAGGAACAATTTCAGGAGCACATCTCAAGACAGTCTGAACAACAGCTTTCTACCCTACTACTAGGGTTATTGCTCCCCATGAAAGAAAGGAAATGTTAAATGAGATGTGTGACCTGGAACCCAGAGGTACTAATACACTCTTTTCACAGAGCAACCATGTTTTCATTTTTGCCTCATTGACTTCTCTTTGTACTCAGATATAGTATTGTGACATCATTAATAGACAATGGTAGGTGAGGTCACAGAGTGCAAGAACAATGGAGAAGTAATGATGTCATAATATGTGATGTAATCAAAATGAGGTCAATAAGGAAAATTGTCAACATGGCTGCTGCACAAAAGGGTGTATATGACATCATCTAGCATTATGCATTGATGATGTCATGTATTGTATTATTACTTCCAGACACACGAGAACTGGCCAATCCTGTCACGAGTGTCAGACCCTTAATATATAAGGCTCTGGGGTTCAGAATGAGGCTTTTGGTTAGCTATTAGGCAATGTGACTGGTTTTCTATACAACATTTTGTGAGGATGTTCTGAACTATTTTAGTGTAGAAGACTAACTCAGTGTGTTGAGCATCCGAGACTAATGATTTGCAATACTAAGGATACACCTTACAATGTATGTAGGCCTTTATATTTGGATGTGAAAACAATCTTAGCTGACATTCTTTGAGAGAAGCTGTATCAGACACAATTGACAAGTCTGCTCTGGGAGATAAAATTCTCAGTGTCTCACTGAAAAAAGAAAGGGCTTAAAGATTTGAAGATGCAAAAGACATCTGTGTGTGAGATTTGCCGTTTAATGTGACAAGGGACCAAAGAACTGCCAAGGTAAATGACATCCTTGTTTTGTTTCAGCTGTTGTAGAATTGTTGTCACTGATCTGGAGTTCAGCTTCCAAAAATATAAGATTTGTTTCCAAGTCAATATGAATTTGGCTGTAGTAGTAACATTGCTTTCAATGAAATATTCTGATAAATCAACCTAAATAATGGAAGACAAACAATCACTTCGGCAGTCAATCAATAAGTTAGTTCCATGTAAGTTGAGAATTTCATTGGTCAAAATGTGTGTTCTAGATATTATGCATATTTATTTCTAAAGCTAAGCATTTCCCAGAGTTTTTTTTTTTATTCCATTGGCCTTGGCCATTGAGACCTACTTATCCTTAATTCATATGTCAAAACCATTCACTAATCTCAAAACACCGGAAAAATTCCTTTTTTGATAAAATTTCAAAATCAACTGTTTAATAGCATTCAAAACATCCTTTTACAAAAAAACAGGTAAATGTATTTCGAGGGGGTCAAAACAAATAATAACTTTCTTTTGTATTATATAAAACATTGGTTACTGGAAAGTGGTACAAGATATACGTAAAGTCTTCAACAATCTCCTCCAACAAAGCCAAATATAGTTTAAAATGGAACAATATGACAATGGTTTCAGTAAATCTATTTCAAGGTCCGAACTAATTACTTTCTTTTGTCTATGTATCATTATTGCATATTGTTCTAGTACAACTTCATTTATCGTGACAATCTTTAGTCCACATGGTGTTTTTGCATTAATGACTTGATAACAAGTGTTGATATCGCTGAACTAATGGAATTCTTGGCAATATTTAATGCCATGGCTGAGGCACAAAATGCAATAACGTCTTGTTTCCTGATCGCCAGGAGACTACTTCATTAATGCATATTTTTCTATGAACCATTACAAACTCCACAGCTTAAGAAGATGACTGCAAGACTAAAGAAATCTATGACTTAAATTTCCAAGAAATGTTTATTTCATACTCATTGATAAGTCATCACATAGTGGTTATACTCTTATGTATTCAGCCTGTTTCATTCACTTGGAAGCACACTGGGCTTCCAAACACTGGGTCCCAGTTTCAATTCCCGGTCGAGCCAAAGTTGGATGTCTGTTTCATCCTGCTTTGCATTGCCATGGTCCCTACCTGTCCTGATAAACCCAACAGGTGCAGAAATAAAGGACCTAAAGCCATAATCCTCCATGTGGAAAACACAATGGCAAATCCGATTAATTGGCTTAGTCATGTTCTTAAGTCTCTTGAAAAACACCATTGTTTTTGTTCAAATTAATGTTGCATTATGTTTTGTTATTTTATGTCTGCGAGCATGTTTCATCATAATACGACTATAATCATAACATTTTTATTAAGCACAAAAAGCATTGTACAAAATTAGTACACCTACATTCACTCGGTGATCTTCCGCAGAATGTTTATAGCGAATTCTAATTCTCAAAATTAACAAAAATTCAATAGGCCTAAGGAAGTTTGAGTAGGCCCTATGTCTCTGAAACACATGGTGGTCTCTGAAGAGGTTTTTGAGAAACAAAGATTCCTGTGACTGTCACAGTCTAATTTGTATGTAGCACTTAATGTTATACGTTTGACATCCATGGAAGCTGAGATGTTGCTTAATAAGAGCGACCCGGCTGGCATTTTCACTGACAGCAGTCATCCAATTTACTCTGAAACAAAGCAAATATGTAGTAGGGCTAATAGACACCAAATAGAGAATTGTCAGTGAAGATAGGATGATTTCATGATGGGAAACGTACGCAGTAGTCGTGACATTTATTCTGTCAGTTAAAGCCTTACACTACCTGATATTCTACCTGATGGTGTTCCTCTATAACACACATATTATCAATGACATTCTAACAAAAAAAGGGGGGAGGAAGGTCATGGTGGCATCTGTTCTATATACGTACTTGTGGATTATATTATCTGTACTTCAATGATATGTACAGATTAATTTTTTGGTATATTAACATACATATTTAAAAACATAACTGTATTATTGGTTTTTTTTTTCTTTATTTATTTATCATAATATGAATTTAATTTCAATCAAATTTAAATAGTCTATTTTTCTTCTAATTTATTATGTAAGGGGTGTGCACAGCTTTTTATTAAGCTAGTGCACCCCCCCCCCCCCCCCCCCACAGTATGTTTATGTCTTTTATTGTTTATGCCATGCACTAACTGTATTGAACAACTACATACTGTGTAAAAATAAAAAATCTTGAAATCTTACAGCCAAATTCATTGACTTGGAAACAAATCCTGTAGGCTTGGAAGCTAAACTCTAGATGATGTCATGTGAATCCAGGACTCCCATTGGCTGAGTGACTCCTTCAACCAATGGGAGTCCTGGATTCACATGACATCATCTGGCATTTAGTTTCCAAGACTATAAGATTTGTTCTAAGTCAACAAATTTGGCTGTGATTGATTGATTGCCAGTTCAACAGCTAGATTGCTTTATATAACAGTCCTATACACTATACAGATAGAACTCATTCAGAATATTTTTATTAAAATTACGTATATATGCATATACTTGTACAGAAATCATTAAGATACACATGGTGAACATGACATATCTATGTAATAAGGGTGACAATATGTATCGCTACTGAGGTGCCTCCAATGATTTCAGCGGATCCCCTTCCAATTTATTTGATTGAGATTATTGTCAAGAAAATCCATAAAACAAATGAATAAGTTAGAGACATAAATTATATATATTGTTGAATGCACAGTGCTAGATTTGAAAATGATATTTAGAATATAAGATAATCAAATGGAATGATATTGAGACAAAAGTAAAGAAATCCCAATAGATTAAAATATGAACAAAATTAAGAAGGGGTGAAACAGAATACTGCAAAAACCATAGACCCGAAAGGCGAAAAAGGGTCGAGGACCAAAGAGACAGAAAGCCGGGCATAACCTATTACAACTAAAATTTCACAAAATTAAAGTCTTGAATTATTGTTGCATACATGTGCATATAACAATCATTAATAAAACATTGTATCGGATATTTTTCTAATTTAAAAAAGATTTTCTTGATATATTTTGTTTAACCACTTAGTACGCTTATTATAAATTGTTTGTATCATGGTCAATTGTTTAAAATGCCAGGAATACGATAGCAAATACTTTTCTATGTAAAAGCATGGCAACTTAAAATGGTCTGCAATTCTTGTACCATATGTTTGCAGGTCAGAATGTCTCAAATACAGTCTTTTCTCCAGCTTATAGATGAACTTCAACTCTTGGAGAGCATATGAAGCATGTATTTTCAATAACTGTAGGTCCCTAATATGATAATGCAATGTGCATGAGAGGCCGCAGGAGTTGTGATTTACATACATGTGGGTAATATCACGTAGATCTACTTAATTGGGTACAAAATGCTGAAAAATAAAGTTGTTTATTTTCCGTTTTTTCGATATAAAATCAAGAGCTGTAGCCCACATCTGAATCAATCTAAATCCGTGTTGGAAAGACTTTGTTGTCCTGGAGGCTTTGATTGCTAATTAGTTACAATTCATTTAATTGACTAGGATATCGATACTGACTAATTCAAGCCACTAAACTACAATAAATAAATTGCCACTCCTATTCATTTGTAAGAACACAGTATTTAGGCCTGGAGGAATGAGCCAAGAAGTGTCAGATGTAAAGTGCAATTAACAAAAAAAGCATATCACATACATTGTGATTTATCTTATAGCAATTACGTAACAGTCTGAGGCAACCAAAGGCATTCCCTGTGATGTCATCAAAACAAGTTAGTTGAGACGTTTTGGCCTATTTTCATCGGCGTGCATCATGACCTCATTATGACCGCGTATTGATTTATAACGTTCATTAATTTTAGTTTGGCTAGTTTCATGTTAAATCATGCTTGTCTTGAATCACATAGAAATGATCATTACCAGTGTTCTAATAAGTTTCTTCAAATTTGTCGAGAAGATCGTAAGTTAAGAACGATTTTTGTGTAAGTAGGTCATTATAAGTTTGTGCACATCATGGCCGCGCAGATTAGGTAGGACAACAAAGTTCTGATCTGGTCATTACACAAGCTTGTCAGTAGATTCCATTTCTGGCCAAACTCTAGCCTGCAGCCTAAAAATTGGATTGGTATGAGAATTATATTTAGCATTAATCTCACTGATCTTTTTTGTAATTTATATAATTGTCCACATTGTATAACCCAGATTATTAACCCATAGCTTAAGGTAAGTAACAACGAATTATATAATGTTAGCAGAACACTGGTAGGGAGAAATATTTTTAATTTTCCCAAAATTCCAATTGTTTTAGCTAGTTTATGAGAGATTACAGTCACTTGACAAGTATTATGCCAGTTGATATTGAGAGATAGTCATATCTGTTTTGTGAAATTCCACGTATTGTAAAAAAAAAGAGATTTACCAGCCACTCCATAAAAATTTAATTTATACAGCAATATTTCATGGTCAACATTTGATTTTTATCCATTTGTCTAACTATTATATCAATAATCTCTAAGGCTGCTAACCCTGTTGCATGCTTGTTTCAAAAGTCATACAGGCTGATATAAAATAAATTCAAACTATTAAAGTGTTCATACAGTTGAATATGAATAACCTTTTCAAAAACTTTTGATAAGATAGGTAATAATGACACTGGTCAATATTTATCAAATAAATAATTCTCTTTCTATTTAAGAAGTGGCAGCACTTTAGCTATCTTTAGACTTTGTGGAAATAAACCAGTATGAAGACTTTGGTTAATAATAAGTGTTAAAGGATGAACAATTTCATTTTTAACAAATTTTATTAACTTATTGGATGTCATGTCAACTCTGCAACTAGATTTAGGCTATAGATCTTCAATTGTTTTCAGTATTTGGTTTGAGTCCACATCTTTAAAAGAAACATTTGTATACACATGATTTTGTAAGTGATTGATTTGGCAGCATTGCGATAGAATTTGCAAGTCTGGGACCAATATTCGTAAAATATAAATTAAAATTATTAGCAATGATTTTTGGATCACTCTCATGTTAAAGTCATTTATCGAAAATACGGGATGCGGCATAAAAACTTCCATCAGCAGCTACTGCTACCTCTTTTGTTATTACCTCAATTGACAGTGATCGCATGCAGCTGCAATCATACACATGAAAGTAATAATAGTCTTAAATTATCTTTATGAATATATTTTCTTGTTTCCTCAAGCATTATACATAATATAGATCTAATATAGCACATGCACACTTATCACACCTTCGGGTCATTTTCACCTCGGCCTTTGCAATAGTGGTGGTGGATTATGGCTTTACGTCCTGTATTTCTGCATCTGATGGGCTAATTAGGACAGGCAGGGCCCGTGGCAATGAGATGGTGGAGGGCCTTTGCAATACAAGCATTAGATTATGTCACTGATCATACAGATATATTATAAACACCTATCTTGACCTTTGCCCACACAAATAAGGCAAATAGATTCATGTTAGAGGCAGAGAGTCCAATTTTGGGTTCAGGTAAATTTTCTGTATTTTCTGTCTAATTAACTGGCCCATCCTCCTGAAAATCATGTGATTATTTCCAGATTAGTCGGAGATTCAAATAGTCCCTTTGGAATGCCATAATATTTCTTTGTCTCAATTTTATGACCTTGCTGGATCAAAACTGGAACCTACCTTTTTATCATCTAATACCATATAATTTATATGCACATATAAAAAACACTGAGGATGCTGTGCAAATATTATATTTTCTTTGGCTTCAGGGGTGTAGTTACTAGGAAATCTCTTATTTTTAAACTTTTATACAACTAGAGACACCATGCAAGCAGACAGAAATCTGACTTCTGTGGTATGTGTCATCCAGAACAAGCCCTGTAGCATGCACCCACTCAATGATTTAGATACTGATATTGTCTGACATTATAAGATCAAAAATATCACTATGACTAATTCCTTAATATACCCCTGACTAAGTGTGACAAAACTTTAAAAGACGTCATAAGCATTTGAGTAACCTAGAGCTAACCTAAAGAGGAGATGCCTAGTGCAAGTTTTTAGGTCACACCCTGTATGTTGGAGATGACTGAGCTTTCTACATGCACAGGCACCATTTGCCAAACAGGCTGTGCTTACGTACCAGCACTGTAAACATTACAGCCAATTTCATAGAATTGGAAAGTAAACGCCAGACGACTCCATGTGAGTACAGGACTCTTATTGGTTGAGGAACTGCTTAAGTTTAACCAATGGGATTCCTGAATTCATATAAATGTCTCTGGAGTTTAGTTTCCAAGTCTCTGAGATAGTTTCCGACTTATTCTATTGGGCAAATGCATAATTTACAAGGCAAGAGCTCATTCTCTTGATCTTTCATCTCATCAATCAAACCTCTAGTGATAAATACAGTAACAATGTGCCTTAGAAAGTTGGACTATCTTAATTCATGACATGGAGACCTCAGCAGATGTTGAATATGCTTTTAACCAATATCAATATAATGCCAAACATAGAATGTGTAGATTATTCACTTTAAATCACCAAATGTCTGCTTTGCATGTCACAGATTTGAGCTATACTTAGACAGATGCAGTGAGAACTTTTTTCATTTGAAACTTTTTCAAAGATATGCTAAGGGTGACAGATGAAAGATAAGATCGACAATTTTGTCATTTTGTTTGAATTGAAAAAAGGATCTCCCCATATAAAGATGAAGCTGTAGTTGCTTCAAGGCCTACATTAAGGCGCTATATATATGCCAAGCGGTAAGTAATGTTTCCTGTTGAGCCTTACCGTGCGACAAATGGAAAGTCCTCAATTATTCAAGGCAAGGCTAAGTGCACTGAGGTTGAAAAGCTGAAAGGTAAACATAGATTTAAAGTTTAAAGCTTTTTTTCGATAGACATGTTAAATTAAACCCTTTGGCAGACCTGTTCAAACATGAGTTTGTCTCATCTCTCTGGTTGAAATAAATGTGATAAACAATATATTTTTAATAGTTTTTTTGATTGTGATAAATTGTCTTTCAGCATAGAGTGAATAAAGGAGAAATACAGACATTTTAAGTGCATTTATTTCAACTCCTGTGAGCAATATTAATTAATAGTGTACCTACCAGAGTTTTCATACACCAAGAAATCCAAAGAAATCAACACAGCCCAGAAGATTGCCCCACCGGCCAGCCTACTAGATGCCACCCGCATAGCTGCCACAGTTGCCCAGATAATAAGCAACATCCTCCAACCTCTCCATCCTGGAATATCGGAGGCCTCCATCTTGAACATCACAGCTACCACAGTGTCTAACATGTATAAAGTCAGTATGTTCCCCTCCCAAATTTCGGATTTTTATTAAGTAGTGATTAGCATCCCTACCCCAAGCTAAGCTTCCTATTCAATTATCACAAATATTCTTTATTTCTCCCTCACAACCAACACCTTCTCCTTCTTTCCTTTCCAGACCTCCTGCCTTGAAGCGAATGATGTGGTGCTGAATCCAGATCCTGAACCAATCGGGTCGTCTGGCCATGATGTCCAGGATTCATCACAAGACACCAGAAGCGATGAAGCTGCCTCATGTAGGACCTCGCTATTGCTCACACTCTACTACTGCTACAGAGTTTTCATAAATTCATACTGAGAAAGCAGAGATCAAACAATGAAACTAAATACTATATGATGGTCATTATTAATTGTAAGAAACCATGCAACCAAGATTAAAATAGGATTTGTCAAGCTCAATCCATAAAAGACTTATTTAATCCAGAGGAATAACTTCTGCATGCCGTTAGAAACCGAAATCATCTGAGGTAAATTCTTTGTGGACTCATTTGATGGAGGAATCATTCACAATGATGTCATTGCCTAGGAATACATTGCCACAAGCAGGCATAGAAACTATTTTCGATCATATTCTTTTCTATGTAATTAGTCGGACATAAAACCTACCAAATATTTCTTTTCTTTTGAATTATTGCAATTATAGTTGTACTGTCCTCAAGATTACAATTTTGGCCAGATATACATATTTTTTGCGAACTGATATTTGGCATTGCCTCTTTCGGTTGCATTTCAGTCCATATGTATATATAGGTGTATTAATTTTGTGCAATGCTTGCAGACAGAAAATAAAAAATCATAATGCAACATTTATTTGGACAAAAACATGATTTTTGAGACGTCAGAACATGACAATTAACCAGATTGGTCTTCTTGTTTTTCACATGATGGATTCGATTTTTACATACAGTATTTCTGCACCTGAGGGGCTTATTAGAAGAGAGAGGGACCACAGCAATGAGATGATGGATGAAACAGCCACCCAACTTGGGATCAACTGGGAATTGAACCCAGGACTCAGTGGTTGGAAGCCCAGGGAGCTACCACTGAGGTAGGCCCCCACCAGCAGTCATATTTCATAAAAAGCTTTGAGCAGCACAATATGGACAGAAATGTTTCTAATAATTAACTAAACTTTCTAACCTGTAAAATGGGCTGGTAAGTTGGGGATAGATCGACTAGTTGCCAACATTTTTGTCCATTTTAGGCTCACCCAGCTACAACACATAGCATAGCAAAATAGCTGAAAAGAGCATACGCCCAGGCAATGCCCTTTTCTCTAATGCGACCAATAGATGAAAGGCCTTTTGGCATGTGATGCAAATGGAGAGGGATGTAAACACTCACTTGGAGGCAGTCAACCTTGGTCTGCGACTTAATGACAAGGGGGTACTCGGCCATGAGACAAAAACCACTCATTATTCACTCATCTGGTTTGTGGGCTAGGTGCTGTTTTCCAGGACCCGGATGCTGCTGCTGTTTCTGTTTTATAGAAAGAGCAAAAATAAGTTGTACAAATTGGCATAGACAACTAAGCATAGAACTACAGAGAAGTAGGGCATTACACCCAACAGGCGTTTCCTCTTAGGCCAACAAATAATTCACAACAGATCAAGTTTCACAAAAGCTCACTACATATGCCTATGTTATGCACATTGCCATGACACAATGATAGATAGCATGCATGTGCATATTTAACCTAGTACATTCAGTGATTAAAAAATGTATTTTGTATTGTACCTGTATGTATATCTGTTGGAATATATTACATGGTAACAAGATATAAATGTAACAAGATTTAGATTGTAATTTAATTGTAGTCCAGAGGTGCTTTGGATTATTCCTTTCTGTCATTTCTCTGACTGCATACACACAAGTAAATTTTGTTCCAGTTTATTCAATTTGGTGCTTCATGTTTTATTTTCATTTAATTGGCTATAAACAGTTCGGATTTCTAGTCATGCTCTGCATCACGTACTAACATACCAACCAGTTACCAGCAACTGTTTTGCTTATGTATCAACCTGGATTCGAGATTAATTTAGTAATGAACAGCTTTGAGGGCAGCATCCAATTGGATCAATGAATTTGACTTGTTGGAGCTGTCTCATTGCTTATAAATGACTCTGATCATGCGGAGACAATTTCATTAAGTCAGTGTATGCCAACAATGTAGTTTCTGCCAAATACTTTGATGATCAAACAAAATTACATATGAAATATCCAACTTGATACCATTGCCAGTTTGATTATAATTGTGTCATCACAATGACAGTGGCACCCCCCCCCCCCCTCCCCCAATTAATAACATTAGATTGCACGAAAGGCTTCTGTCAAGTAGGCAATTCTAAAGCAGATCAATTTGTTGAGCCCATTCTGTTTGCAGACTAATATTTTTTTTAAACGGTAGGCTTTGTTTTGCTACCAAGCATGTAAATTGAAATTTTGTGAGGGTTCTGCAATAAATTGTAGGGGGTGTTATATTATGACATGCAGTTTTGATTGATTAAATTGGCTTCGTTCGTGGAGGCACTTGGTACAACATTTTCAGACTCATTGTCTAATCTGGAGTTTAGTTCCATGGACTTCAAAATAATTAATTCTCAAGTCCAAATCTCAAGAAAATGAGGATGTATACATCAGCTAATCTTCGAAAAGAGTAGACTATATATTTTTGCATTATAATAGAACATTTGGACATATTGCCTGGAAAAAAAAAGAAATGATGCCATGGCGTTGGCGTGGAAACTATTTTTAATCATATTATTTCCTATGTAATTAGTCTGACATATAAACTATCAAATGTATTTATTGAAACATTGCAATTCTAGATTTTAGTTGTATTGTCCTCAAGATTACAATCTTGGTCACATATGCATATTTTTTAGCAAACTGATATTTGGCATTGCCTGTATTGTTTAACTGCATTTCAGTGAATCTATGTTGGTGATTAATTTTGTGCATAGCATTGTGTGCTCTATAAAGATTTTCTAATAAGAATCGTGATATGCTGGAAATAACAATTCGGAAACATGCACGTAGGCATAAAAAAACAATACACAATGCGACATTATTATCCCAGAAATAATTACAAATAATTCCAATTGAAATTTTGGGCGGAGTCAGAACATGACGTCACTTCATGTATTGTCTGCTTATCCTTTTTTAACACCTGTTTTATTTCACAGATTGGAAAACTTGGTAAACAATTTAAAGAGTACAAAAGAATTAAAACATTTCTAAATGAAATAACTACAAGCAATCAAACAGAAAACAACTGTGTACAATGAAACAACACAACAAACCACATGATTGGTCAAACTCTGTACTTGTCATGTTCAGTTCTTTATATCAGAAATGTTGAGAGTGGCCAATCACATGCCTTGAAGTGCATGATGTCAGCTGTCAACTGAGAGCAAAAAATATTGTTGTTGCAAGTTGTTGTTTTTTCAGTAACTGCAGCCAATTAACCAAATTTTCCATTGTTTTTCCACATTGTAATAACAATTTATTGTAAGACTTCTTATGTCACTTGTTAGCCGAGCATAGCATGGCTTTTTCTTACTTTTTCAAAATGTTGAACTACTCAGGTGCACATTTCATATTTCATATGACTTAAAGACAGAGGGCAGTTAATGTAATTGTAGTCCCGAGGTATTTTGGATTTATCATTTCTGTCATTTTTCTGACTACATACACACAAGCAAATTTTCAGTTTAATCAGTTTGGTACTTCATGTTTTAGCTTCATTTAATTGGCTATTAACAGTTGCAATTCTAGATTTTAGTTGTACTGTTCTCAAGATTACAATTTTGGTCACATATATATATTTTTAGCGAACTGATATTTGGAATTGCCTCTTTTGGTTACCTGCATTTCATTGCATCTATGTAGGTGTATTAATTTTGTGCAATGCTTTGTGTGCATTGGGTATAGTGCAGTATAGCGGACCCAAATTTATGGCCATATTGCTATATTTAGATCTAATGACGTCATCAGCAGTGCACATGTTCTTTGAGGGGCTGATGACGTCATTGTTGCGCGCACTTGTCAATCGACATTTTCAAGGCAAAGCCGATCACGATCGATCTTTCTTGGATTTAAGAAACACTTTTTGGATTTTAAAGGACCATTGTCATTTTAAAACTGGACATTGTGAAATTTGAATGATGGAATATTTTCTCTTCTGCAAGTTATGGGAACTGGATTGACTTGTTTTTCTGGCAATTTTGGCATGTATGTTCTTGTGATCAAATCTAGGAATTTGATTAACTTATCAGGTGAGTGTTTCAGATACTTTTATTGGACACTGTGCGCCGCGAAATAGTTGTTGATGAGCCCGTTGCTCGAGCTATTCTGGGGGATACCAAAATAGTCCCTTTGGAATGCCATAATATTTCTTTGTCTCAATTTTATGACCTTGCTGGATCAAAACTGGAACCAACCTTTTTATCATCAAATATCATACATATGCACATATAAAAAACACTTAGGATTCTGTGCAAATATTATATTTTCTTTGGCTTCAGGGGTGTAGTTACTGGGAAATTTCTTATTTTTAAACTTTTATACAACTAGAGACACCATGCAAGCAGACAGAAATCTGACTTCTGTGGTATGTGTCACCCAGAACAAGCCCTGTAGCATGCACCCACTCAATGATTTAGATACTGATATTGTCTGAAATTATAAGATCAAAAATATCACTATGACTAATTCCTTAATATACCCCTGACTAAGTGTGACAAAACTTTAAAAGACTTCATAAGCATTTGAGTAACCTAGAGCTAACCTAAAGAGGAGATGCCTAGTGCAAGTATTTAGGTCACACCCTGTATGTAGGAGATGACTTAGCTTTCTACATACACAGGCACCATTTGCCAAACTGGCTGTGCTTACGTACCAGCACTGTAAACATTACAGCCAATTTCATAGAATTGGAAACTAAACGCCAGACGACTCCATGTGAGTCCAGGACTCTTATTGGTTGAGGGACTGCTTAAGTTTAACCAATGGGATTCCTGAATTCATATAATGTCTCTGGAGTTTAGTTTCCAAGTCTCTGAGATAGTTTCCGACTTATTCTATTGGGCAAATGCATAATTTACAAGGCAAGAGCTCATTCTCTTGATCTTTCATCTCATCAATCAAACCTCGAGTGATAAATACAGTAACAATGTGCCTTAGAAAGTTGGACTATCTTAATTCATGACATGGAGACCTCAGCAGATGTTGAATATGCTTTTAACCAATATCGAAATAATGCCAAACATAGAATGTGTAAAATATTCACTTTAAATCACCAAAATGTCTGTTTTGCATGTCACAGATTTGAGCTATACTTAGACAGGTGCAGTGAGAACTTTTGTCGTTTGAAACTTTTTCAAAGATATGCTTAGTGTGACAGATGAAAGATAAGATTGACAATTTCGTCATTTTGTTTGAATTGAAAAAAGGATCTCCCCATATAAAGATGAAGCTGTAGTTGCTTCAAGGCCTACATTAAGGTGCTATATATATGCCAAGCGGGAAGTAATGTTTCCTGTTGAGCCTTACCGTGCGACAAATTGAAAGTCCTCAATTAATCAAGGCAAGGCTAAGTGCACTGAGGTTAAAAAGCTGAAAGGTAAACATAGATTTAAAGTTGAGCTTTTTTTTTCGATAGACATGTTAAATTAAACCCCTTGGCAGACCTGTTCAAACATGAGTCCGTCTCATCTCTCTGGTTGAAATAAATGTGATAAACAATATATTTTTAATAGTTTTTTTGATTGTGATAAATTGTCTTTCAGCATAGAGTAAATAAAGGAGAAATACAGACATTTTAAGTGCATTTATTTCAACTCCTGTGAGCAATATTAATTGATAGTGTACCTACCAGAGTTTTCATACACCAAGAAATCCAAAGAAAATCAACACAGCCCAGAAGATTGCCCCACCGGCCAGCCTACTAGATGCCACCCGCATAGCTGCCACAGTTGCCCAGATAATAAGCAACATCCTCCAACCTCTCCATCCTGGAATATCGGAGGCCTCCATCTTGAACATCACAGCTACCACAGTGTCTAACATGTATAAAGTCAGTATGTTCCCCTCCCAAATTTCGGATTTTTATTAAGTAGTGATTAGCATCCCTACCCCAAGGTAAGCTTCCTATTCAATTATCACAAATATTCTTTATTTCTCCCTCACAACCAACACCTCCTTCTTTCCTTTCCAGACCTCCTCCCTTGAAGCGAATGACGTGGTGCTGAATCCAGATCCTGAACCAATCGGTTCGTCTGGCCATGATGTCCAGGATTCATCACAAGACACCAGAAGTGATGAAGCTGCCTCATGTAGGACCTCGCTATTGCTCACACTCTACTACTGCTACAGAGTTTTCATAAATTCATACTGAGAAAGCAGAGATCAAACAATGAAACTAAATATTATATGATGGTCATTATTAATTGTAAGAAACCATGCAACCAAGATTAAAATAGGATTTGTCAAGCTCAATCCATTAAAGACTTATTTAATCCAGAGGAATAACTTCTGCATGCCGTTAGAAACCGAAATCATCTGAGGTAAATTCTTTGTGGACTCATTTGATGGAGGAATCATTCACAATGATGTCATTGCCTAGGCATACATTGCCACAAGCAGGCATAGAAACTATTTTCGATCATATTATTTTCTATGTAATTAGTCGGACATAAAACCTACCAAATATTTCTTTTCTTTTGAATTATTGCAATTATAGTTGTACTGTCCTCAAGATTACAATTTTGGCCAGATATACATATTTTTTGCAAACTGATATTTGGCATTGCCTCTTTCAGTTGCATTTCAGTCCATATGTATATATAGGTGTATTAATTTTATGCAATGCTTGCAGACAGAAAATAAAAAATCATAATGCAACATTTATTTGGACAAAAACATGATTTTTGAGACGTCAGAACATGACAATTAACCAGATTGGTCTTCTTGTTTTTCACATGATGGATTCGATTTTTACATACAGTATTTCTGCACCTGAGGGGCTTATTAGAAGAGAGAGGGACCACAGCAATGAGATGATGGATGAAACAGCCACCCAACTTGGGATCAACTGGGAATTGAACCCAGGACTCAGTGGTTGGAAGCCCAGGGAGCTACCACTGAGGTAGGCCCCCACCAGCAGTCATATTTCATAAAAAGCTTTGAGCAGCACAATGTTACTTATAATTAACTAAACTTTCTAACCCGTAAAATGGGCTGGTAAGTTGGGGATTGATCGACTAGTTGCCAACATTTTTGTCCATTTTAGGCTCACCCAGCTACAACACATAGCATAGCAAAATAGCTGAAAAGAGCATACGCCCAGGCAATGCCCTTTTCTCTAATGCGACCAATAGATGAAAGGCCTTTTGGCATGTGATGCAAATGGAGAGGGATGTAAACACTCATTTGGAGGCAGTCAACCTTAGTCTGTGACTTAATGACAAGGGGGCACTCGGCTATGAGACAACAACTCATTATTCACTCATTTGGTTTATAGACTAGGCGCTGTTTTCCAGGACCCTGATGCTGCAGCTGATCCGATTCACAAAGCTCACTACATATGTCTAAGTAATACACATTGCCATGACACAATGTATTTTGTGTGTACCTGCATGTATATTGCAGTATATACCCATGCAGTAAAAAATATACAAATGCTAGGTTGCATCATGTAATCATAGCCTGGGTGTGCTTTGCATGACTACTGCCATTTCACTAACTTCATTATACTTGTACACAGGTTTTGGTATGTTATGTTTTAACTTCATTGTATTGGCTAATAACAGTTAGGACGTCATGCTCTTAATTGCATCATGCACCGAAGTGTTCTTCACCAATTACCACCAACTGTTTTTGCTTACGTATCAACCTGGATTTGAGTGCAATTTAGTTATGAAAAGCTTTGTGGGCAGCATCCAAGCAGATCACTACATTTGACTTGTCGGAGCTGGTCCATTGCTAATAAATGACTCTGATTGTGCGGTGACAATTTGATTCTGCCAAATGTTTTGATGATCAAATAAAATCTACATATAATATATTCAAATTTACACCATTGCATGTTTGATTATAATTGTGCCATCACAATGTCAGTGCCACCCCCCCCCCCCATCACCCAATTAACTGCAGAATAACATTCAATTCTACAGCAGATCAATTTGTTTAGCCCGTTTTGGAGACTAATCGTTTTCTAAAATGGTAGGCATCTAATTTACACATTTTTAAATCCAGGTTGATACTTAAAGGTGATCAGCTGACTTGGTGGAGAGCACTTGGGAATGTCAGGTTGGCCAATTAAACTGCCTACTGAAGTGGGACCAGACATCAGCAGGGCAAGAGCATGACATGAAATTTAAACCTGACATATCAAGCCAATTTAACTGAAGCATAATTAACCTGTTGTGCATAGTTAGTGAAATGGCAGTAAGTACAGTTAATGCCATTTCATTAACCAAATACACAGAGCTTTCTTTGTTAAATTTCACTGATATCCAGGTTTGTACGTAGTAGAAATAGCCTGGTGTACTTGGTGGGGAGCATTTAATTATTTCAGGTTGGCAACTTCGCATATTTCAGATTCAGATTCATTCATTTTATTTCACATTCATAAACCATATATTATAAAACTTATTTTCAAAACATTTTGTACATATTGTGAGGAGACCCCACTAACAGGTATCCCTTCGCTATCATGGGGCCACCTACAGGGATTAAAGACTCACAAAATATTTTCTATACTATTTAAAATTAACAAAACAAAAATATAAACAGTGCTCTTCATTTGCAACGAGCTGTTTGATAGGCTTATCAACATCAAGGAACCACTGATGTGGAACCAGACATCTGATCAGTTGCAACAGAGATAAATTAAAACATGACCTACCAAGCCAGTTAGACTGAACAAATTAACATTTGTACGTGGTTAGTGATATTTCGGTAAAAAATGATGTATCAAGCCCGTATCAAGCCATTTACTGAAGCATGATTAACCTGTGGGTGCGTAGTTAGTGAAATGGCAGTAAGTACAGTCTTAGTGTGTGTCCTAGGTTCAATTTCCAGTCAAGCCTAAGTTGGATGGCTGTTTCATCCATCTCATTGCCATGGTCCCTGCCTGTCCTAATTAGCCCAACAGTTGCACAAATACAGGACGTAAAGCCCTATTCTACCCACCACCCGCCATGCAAAAGTTTTCAAAGCTGTGGAAAGTGGAATTTGTTGTATGGGCAAATGATTGATTACTGTATAGTTCAATACATACAACTCCGAAAAATAAATAAAGAAATAAAGGGAGATATTGCGCATATCCCTAGCGGCCTCCCTTAGATTCAAAGAAATCTTGAACTGTGGAGAAGCACGGCTTCATGTAATAGAGGGTTTCCATGGCAACAACAAGCACACCATGGCAACGGAAACCAACGTGAGAGACATAAAGCACTAAAAGAATCACAGCCACACCTCTCTGTTCAAACACTGGCTGGGGAATCATGCAGTGGTTGCCTCACACTGAGAGTCCATTGATTATGTCAAACGGTTTACTTAAGATAGGATTATAAATTAATGTCAAAGCCAAAGTCAAAGATATTCAGTTGTACACTATTTTTTCCATGAAGCCCTGACTATTAACAATAAACGAGCAATGATATAAATAAATGTATATGTTAAAAACGTATGTACATATGAAGTTTAAGAAGTTAAAATTACAGGAGAGATTGATATTCATAATAAAAAATTTGACAAAATGAGATAACACAAAGTTAAACCCTCCAAAGTGAAAGTATGAACACACATAGCAACAAGGAACTTGCAAATTTTTTTTAGCCATGAGATATGCAAGTACGAAGTATCTGCTGCTGAATTTGAGATATTTTGATATTGGCATCAGCTAGAGAGACGTTATTGTTCTTATAGCGATTGCATCTGAAGACTGTAATTACAGCTTTGTCCTCAAGAATCATTTCCCCATCCCTGTGACACTAGGATGGTGCATGAGGGATAAATATTTGTGCCCATGAAATTAATCTGTAGAAGTATATAGTACAGTGGGATTATGATTAAGATTAGTAACTAGATGTTGTGAAGACCACTGAGAAGTAAGAAGGGATATAGTACTCTGGATTTTTGGTACGCTTTGCAAGCACAACTTACATTAAGCCAAAAGACGGAGCACATTTTGTATGACATGCTTAAGCCATGGTGGATCAGTTTTCAATTATTTCTCTCTTTCTAGTTTGTACATAGACCAGCAATCCTACATGCACTATAATAGGAGTTGCATTTCACTGATGCATACTTTTAATGGAAAAAGTGCAGTATAGCAGACCCAGATTTATGACCATATTTAACGAGCCTCTTTGCCAGGCCTGTGACATAAAAGTGCTTGAAATCAATTTATAACGTCACAAACTAATGTAGTTATGACGGCGGTTTTCATATTCACGGTAAAGACAGTTTGTTTTTGCTTTTCTAGAGGGCTATCGCCCCCAAACCCCCGCTATACTACACCAAATGTTATTTTAATTGTGCTAAAACTTCAAACTTGTGAAATATTTGATAAAAAGTTAATTTTTCATGGACGCTAAATACGGGCATAGATTTGGGTCCGCTATACTGCACTAAACCCCTTTTAATATTTAATAAATCAACAATGCAGCTGGTGTCACAGCCATTTTCCTTCAGCTGCACAAGGGGAGTAAGTGGCTGTATACCTCTGTGGACACATGACCATTAGAAGCACAGGAGTTTTCAAAAATGCTATCAAATGATTTTGGCAGTTTTATATTAGCAAACTTGTATAACTGGAACATCTTATTTTGAAAGCCAACACAACTCCATAACCTTTAATACCGTTGAGATGTCAGGCCAAAACACTATGCAAGAAATCTTTCCCTCAATATGTACTGCACACCTGACCAGAGGCCACACCTAAACTAAGAATATTATTGATGGGTACAGTTTAATCAAGCCAGTTAGCTGACATAAAAGTGCTACACCACTTCAGGAAATACTACACTGGCCAGGAAATCATCGTGTATATAACATAGGGCAAGAGCAACTATTTCACTATTTTTTCAGTTCAGCAAGGAGTTCAATATCTAAGGCTATTTGATTACTCTTTCTATCATTGCTGTCCAAATCAAATATGGCTACGAAATGTAGAGCCTCGTTTGCATAAGAAATTGATTATTTATTGACAGACAGATTTTGTCCTTGTACAGGCCCTTCCTGTGGGAAGTCATTGCTTGAATTATTCTTTTGCGTAGTTTACATTTCTCATGCCAATTTGCTTCATGCTATAAAAATGAACTTCAAAGCCAATTCCCATCATTAAGTCTTATGAGTGCTACAGATTTGGCAATGCGCCTTTCTTATCAAAGCTCATGCTAATGATCTGTAACCAGCACAATTTTTATTTCTTTTGGAATCTGTTACACATGTAAAAGAATCTGAGGTGTTCTTTTGACACATGACAAAAGTTCCCAATATTTCTGATAAAGATGATCGAGCAGATGGTTCATAAAATCCTGACCACACCTAACGAAAAGCAGAAAGTTTAATATGTGTTCAGCAGTTAGTGGGTATGAATCATTAGCCATGAATGATTTAATTACCATATGATGGCAAATGTATATAAAATGACAGTGCCCCCTTCCTTTAAGATACTAATGATATTGGTAGGTGCAACACATCATAATGATGAAATACTGTGCATTTTCTTAGTAATCAATGAATAAGTTAGAGTGCAATAAGAAAATTCAAACATTTCTAGTTGTTCGAAAGTTAAAAACTATGTGTGTGGTATATTCCAAATTTGAAAGTACCAGAAGGCCTTATGATTATTTAAGACTGATTTTAATGCTTCACCTACATGCTCCCTATTCCATTCCTTTATCATGTAAATAAAATTCCAGCAGTATAAACTTGTAATAAAAAATAAACTTCCCATTGAAAATCTGCTCTTTCACAGATTCATAAAAAGGTGTCTAAACTTTCAAAGGTTGCCAATCAGCACCAGAAAAAGATATGAAATATCTCAAAATGTTCCTTTTGTCCAGATCTTTCACAAGTTTCTTCCAAAAATGCGCAATTAGTTTGTTATAATGCTGCGCTATTTCTGGCGCTTGAGTGTCGATGTGCCAGCCCCCACAGAGACATTTGCTGGCAGGAAAATGAGCTGCTCCATACTTGGTATGAACGTGTCCCTCCACCCAAAAAAAGGGTGAAATTAAACAAATAGTGGAAATTTGTTTTTGATGTGACTACATCAGCTATTTTATGGTGTCAAGAAAGACATGCTATACATGGCTTTATGCAAGTGTATAACAGTCAGTCAGCCTTAACTAAAGTCCTGGCAGTTGCATTCGCTCAAGATTTCTTGCCCCAGTGAGGGTACTTATGCACCTGTATATTTGCATAACATGGACCCAGTGATTAGTTGCATATATTCATGATGGCAAATTAGCATAACATGGATTTATTGTTGACAAGTCAAGTAAGAGGCAAAACAAATACAGGCCATGTCAGTATGCACCTTGACTTCAGGACTATGTACTAGTTTCTTTCCCTCTCTCTTCCTATTTTAGTGTACGATACTTCCCAGATAGCATTCCAAATCGGCCCTGCATCTTTTCCATATAGGCCACTGTCGCTACAACATCGTATTAACATCGCCGACATCGTGCCAACGTTGAAACGATTTGCAATGCTATCTTGGTTTTAGTTAGAAAAATCGAGTAAAATCTAGTATTTTTGTGCCATAGACATTTACAATGACAGATTCCCCGATTCAAATGCAGGACTTATAGAGTTGTTCAAACTTCAGAGAGAAAATAATCTTTATAGTACGTTTGCCATTATATTTACAGTGTCGACAATTCGCTTGCTTCGTAAAGTCTTCCATCTTATTGGTAATTCATTTGCTGCTCGTGGGGGGCCTAGCTCAGAGGTAGCGCTCTGGGCTTTTAACTGCCTGGTCCCGGGTTCGATTCCCGGTCGAGCCTAAGTTGGATGGCTGTTTCATCCTTTGTCTCATTGCCATGGTCTCTGCCTGTCCTAATTAGCCCAACTGGTGCAGAAATACAGGACGTAAAGCCCTAAACACACACACACACTTGCCGCTTGTGGTAAAATTACATGTACACACAAATCACAAAATGTACACCTCCCCAGTGACACTCGAGAACAAAAGAGGAGACACAGATAAGTCAGAGCACTCTGTTTGAAGTCACTCTGGCACCAAGCTCAATGTTTCATAGTGGCCTGACAGAAATACCAACTGCGGAAATGTATTTCCCACCACCTAGGCAACATAGTGCTACTGGGAGGGTCTGACATTCAATTATGTCGTACAGCAGTAAGATGATATTGTTTGGACCCGTCAAGAGCAAAAGAAAAGGATACAAATCTCACATGGTAAGTAGTGATGGTCCCTACCTGTCCCAGTTAGCCCATCAGGTGCAGAAATACAGGACGTAAAGCCCTAATCTACCACCACCACATTGCCTTTTTCTTTGTACTACTGGCCTGCAGCTAAGTCCTGTCTGAAGCTTAGTCAGCTTTAAAAAGGTTTAGCTTCTAAAGGCAGTCATAATGATGAGATTACATTAAGGGTGGGGTTTGTTACTAGCCTCAGCATAGACACCAAGAAGGCTTACAAGCCCCCGACAAGCTCAGGTCTCAACTGACGTCCAGCTTAGGTGTAGCTGCCTGAACTGCTGACCGTCAGTAGAACTGTTGCTGTATTTGTGCAGCAATGAGGTCAGCGGGTCTATGAAACACCCTCATTATTACCAAAATACTGCACCACTGCTGACTCTATAATTTATTCAGCTTAATGACAGGGGTTATTAGTAATTGTACAGTACAGTGGCTTTGCAAGCACACAGAGCTGCCACTTGCTGACGTGGGGATAAAACATTGGCCATTTATTTATTGACTTAGGATAAGGTCAGGCCCAACAAAAACTGTCAGCAATGGATTAAAATGTTGCCATCTACTGATGTTGGAACATGGTCAAATGTGCCATGTGCGTTTTCCATGCGTTTGGATGAACGCACGGATAACGCATGGTTTTTGCCTCATTATAATTAGCTAAAAACCATACGTTTTCCATGCGTTTCCATGCGTTATCCTTCCCATGGAAAACGCACGTGGCATATTTGGCCATGTACTGTGCCTGTATTCACTTGGGGCGACCGCACAAGGGTAATCCGGATTACCCTTGGTCCTGTGGCATCCATTTAACCTGTCGATTCACAGGTTTTTCATCGTGTTTTACCCATTTCTAGGAGGAACTGATGCCTGGAAAATGACGAAACAAGTGATTAAACGGTAAGTATAATTGTCGCATAGAATGGTCTGATTTGCGAGAAATATGACAAAAATTGGTCCGATAATTTCGAGGGCTATCCAAACTTTTAATCCCTACTTATTGAAATATGGATTACCCTCAAATCAACGTTGCAGTAATTGTATTAATTCCAGTGAACACAGTACCTTAAAACCATCGGATGCATCCCACATGTGAACTGAACAACTTTCAACATAAATATCTACAACTAATTAGTAGTTTTAGTCTTATTAACAGTGCTATTAGCTTGAATTATTGTGAATCGACAGTTAAAATGGACGCCACAGGATCAAGGGTAATCTGAATAACCCTGTGCGGTCGCCTCCAGTGGTAAATACTTTACTTTTGAAAGTTGCAGACATCAGCAGTTGGCAGATATATAACTACTAATAACACTGTAGCCTAGATACGTCAGTAACAAGCCAATATTTAAAGCCTGCCGACAGTCGGCAAATGCTCCACTTTTAGAAGCTGCTGACATCTGCAGTCACAGGTTTCCTGGCCACTTCTGAAGCTCTAGATGTCAGTAAAAAAACCGATTTTCTGTCCGTTTCAAAGCTCCTAAGTGCACCATTAAAAAAAAATCTGTTGTGCTAGGATACACTTATCAGCCAATCACAATCAAGGGCAGGAACTTTTTCAGCCAATAGAATTGCAGTGTTGTGTGAGCCCCCGTTTCAGCATTAAGAAACTCCTTGCTGTGATTTACAGTTTAATGTACATAACCCAGGCTTGTGAGCTTGTAGTAAGATTTCCAGCAATCGCTAATTCTATGCAATCTTAGATTATTGGAATTAGTGTTTCTGAAGTACGGTCATTCACCCTGACAAACAAACAACGGCCAGAATCTCTCTCAATCGCCCCAAATACCCAGCCAATTCCATCAACATTTCTTCTTCCTCTGTTATATTTTCTTTTTCTCAAATTTTGACTCATCGATTTCTACAACAATTCCTGGGCCTTCAAGTTTTTCCTTGTCATTTATTAAGGTTTCACAACAGACTTCACAGCAGAACTTGTACCAGTCAACCATAGTGTTTTGTGATCCTAATTTTAGTTCATCTTTGCTGACTTGACTGCTTGTTTTTTCAAACCCAGTCGGTTAATTTCAAGATAGTTTCTATGGGGAGCTTTAAGTTTTCGACCATGTGCCATGTCTAATTGAAATTTCCACCTGCACTTGTTGCACCGCCAACAAACTCCGTCAGTAGAGAAACTTTGGTCTATAATCAAGTGCAATTTTCCGGTTTCACAGCGTCCACAGTTACAATTTTTGAAATTTCCAAGCAATTCCCTGCTCTGAAGTTAAGATGTCAAATTGTTTTTCTCACTACAAAATCCTGATAACTTGCCATAAACGATAGGCATTTTGGACACTGATGATCAAACTTTGTATACGAACAAACAGCTGTAAAATTTTATTGTGACCTCACGCATTGTTTTTAATCATATGAGGTTATAGGCAAGGCAACTAGGCTCGCTAAATATGGGTCCACTATACTGCACTTTTTCCTAAAGATTTTCTAATAAGAATCGTGATATTATGAAACAATAACAATTCTGAAACATGCACGCAGGCAATAACAATACACAATGCGAGATTATTATCCCAGTAATAATTAATTCAATTTGTTTAGCCCATTCTTTTTGGAGACAAATTCATTCCAATTGAAATTTTGGGTGGAATCAAAACATGACGTCACTTCATGTCTTGTCTGCTAATACTATTTTAATCCCTATTTTGCTGTCAGGTTTCATGGAAACCTTAGTAAACAATTTGAAGAGTACAAAAGAATTAAAACATATCTCAAGGGAATAACTACAAGCAATCAAACAGAAAACAACTATGTACAATAAAACAACCTAACAAAGCACATGATTGGTCAAACTCTGTACTTGTCATGTTCAGTTCTTTATATCAGAAAAGTTGAGAGTGGCCAATCACATGTCTTGGAAAGTGTGATGTCAGTAGACTGCAGAACAAGACCAATTGACCAGATTTGCCATATTTTTCCACATTGTGGTGAAATAATTCACTTATTAGCTGAGCAAAGCATGGCTTTTTTTACTTTTTTTTAAATGTTGGACTACACAGATGCGCATTTCATATTTCATAAAAAGCTTCAGCAGCAGAACTTACAATGTAGAATATAGCAAAATTTAAGTTCTTCCCCAGAAGTGTCTTTATGAGCTGGTAAGTTGGGGTTTGATCGACTTGGTGCTAACATTTCTGTCCATTTTATTCTGCTCCATGCAGTTATGGCAAAAATGTGAAAAAACTTTAATTTAGAATTCTCTACGTCGTTTTATATCTCAATGAATTATTTAGTGAAATACTTAATTGATAATATTTTTTGTCTGAAAAGTGGGTGTTATTATTATCATTGCGAATACCAATGCCACATTACCATGAAATATACAGTAGTTCAGAACAACAAGACCATTCTACCAGATACTTAGAGTAGCCAATCACGTCTTGGAAAGTGTGATGTCAGCTGTCAACTGAGAGCAAAAAAAAATATAATATGATTATAAAGATAACTTAGAACTAATATTACTTTTGTGTGTATGATTGCAGCTGCTTTCGATCACTGTCAATTGAGGTAATTACAAAAGAGGTAGGTGTAGCTGCTGGTAAAAGTTTTTATGCCGCACCCTGTTCATCCAATTTTACTCCGTTGCTAGTTTGATTGTAATTGAGCCATCACAATGACAGTGGCACCCCCCCCCCCTGTCAATTTACTGCTGTCAAGTAAGCAATTCTAAAGAAGATCAATTTTAGCCCATTCTGTTTGGAGACTAATCATTTTATAAAACGGTAGGTAGTCTTTGTTTTGCTACCAAGCATGATAACAGAAATTTTGTGAGGGTTCTGAAATAAATTGTAATGCAGTTTTGAGTGATTAAATTTGCTTAGTTCGTAGAGGCACTTGGTACAACATTTCCAGTCTCATTGTTTAATCTGGAGCTTAGTTCCATGGACTTCAAAAGAATTCTCAAGGCCTAATCTCAAGAAAATGAGGATGTATACATCAGCCAATCTTCGAAAAGAGTAAACTATATATTTTTGCATTATAATAGAACATTTGGACATATTGCCTGGAAAAAAAAAAGAATGATGCCATGGCGTTGGCGTGGAAACTATTTTTAATCATATTATTTCCTATGTAATTAGTCTGACATATAAACTATCAAATATATTTATTGAAACAGTGCAATTCTAGATTTAGTTGTATTGTCCTCAATATTACAATCTTGGTCACGTATGCATATTTTTAGCGACCTGATATTTGGCATTGCTGTTTTGTTTAACTGCATTTTTTTGGTGTATTAATTTTGTGCATAGCTTTGTGTGCTCTATAAAGATTTTCTAACAAGAATCGTGATATGCTGGAAATAACAATTCGGAAACATGCACGTAGGCATAAAATAACAATACACAATGCGACATTATTATCCCAGAAATAATTACAAATAATTCCAATTGAAATTTTGGGCGGAGTCAGAACATGACGTCACTTCATGTATTGTCTGCTTATCCTTTTTTAACACCTGTTTTATTTCACAGATTGGAAAACTTGGTAAACAATTTAAAGAGTACAAAAGAATTAAAACCTTTCTAAACGAAATAACTACAAGCAATCAAACAGAAAACAACTGTGTACAATGAAACAACACAAACCACATGATTGGTCAAACTCTGTACTTGTCATGTTCAGTTCTTTACATCAGAAATGTTGAGACTGTCCAATCACATGACTTGAAATGCATGATGTCAGCTGTCAACAGAGAGCAAAAAATATTGTTGTAGCAAGTTGTTGTTTTTTCAGTAACCAGATTTTCCATTGTTTTTCCACATTGTGGTGAAATAACAAATTATTGTAAGACTTCTTATGTCACTTGTTAGCCGAGCATAGCATGGCTTTTTCTTACTTTTTCAAAATGTTGAACTACTCAGGTGCATATTTCATATTTCATAAAAAGCTTGGAGCAGCACAAAATAGACAGAAATGTTACTAATAAGTCAAATACCAATTTTCTAACCAATAAAAACCCTCTCTGTAACCAATTTAATTAATGTCAAGTTTTCTATCAGCAGCAGAACTTACAATGTAGAATATAACAAAATTTAAGTTCTTCCCCAGAAGTGTCTTTATGAGCTGGTAAGTTGGGGTTTGATCGACTTGTTGCTAACATTTCTGTCCATTTTATTCTGCTCCATGCCGTTATGGCAAAAATGTGACCCGAAATCATTTATTTAGAATTCTCTAAGTTTTATATCTCAATGAATTATTCAGTGAAATACTTAATTGATAATATTTTTTGTCTGAATTTTCTGAAAGTCAACACTCTTTGCTCTAATGCCACCAATAGATGAAGGGCCTTTTTACATGTGATGCAAATGGAGAAGGGTGACATACATAATTGAGAATATTTTTTGTCTGAAATGTGGGTCTTATTATTATCAAAAACCAATGCCACATTACAATGAAAGCTTCTCTAATTCAGAATAACAAAATCATTCTATTTGATAAAAATGATGTATACAAGCATTTTTACCCAACAACACGTAGCATAGCAAAATTACTGAAAAGAGCATACGACCAGGCAACGCTCTTTGCTCTAATGCGACCAAAAGATGAAGGGCCTTTTTACATGTGATGCAAATGGAGAGGGATATAAACACTCACTTGGAGGTAGTCAACCTTGGTCTGCGACTTAATGACAAGGGGGCACTCGGCTATGAGACAACAACTCATTATTCACTCATTTGGTTTATAGACTAGGCACTGTTTTCCAGGACCCTGATGCTGCAGCTGATCACGATTCACAAAGCTCACTACATATGTCTAAGTAATACACATTGCCATGACGTATTTTGTGTTTACCTGCATGTATATTGCAGTATATACCCATGCAGTAAAAAATATACAAATGCTAGGTTGCATCATGTAATCATAGCCTGGGTGTGCTTTGCATGACTACTGCCATTTCACTAACTACATTGTACTTGTACACAGGTTTTGGTATGTTATGTTTTAACTTCATTGTATTGGCTAATAACAGTTAGGATGTCATGCTCTTAATTGCATCATGCACCAAAGTGTTCTTCACCAATTACCACCAACTGTTTTTGCTTACGTATCAACCTGGATTTGAGTGCAATTTAGTAGTGAAAAGCTTTGTGGGCAGCATCCAAGCAGATCACTGCATTTGACTTGTCGGAGCTGGTCCATTGCTAATAAATGACTCTGATTGTGCGGTGACAATTTGATTCTGCCAAATGTTTTGATGATCAAATAAAATCTACATATAATATATTCAAATTTACACCATTGCATGTTTAATTATAATTGTGCCATCACAATGTCAGTGCCATCCCCCCCCCCCCATCACCCAATTAACTGCAGAATAACATTCAATTCTACAGCAGATCAATTTGTTTTGCCCGTTTTGGAGACTAATTGTTTTCTAAAATGGTAGGCATCTAATTTACACATTTTTAAATCCAGGTTGATACTTAAAGGTGATCAGCTGACTTGGTGGAGAGCACTTGGGAATGTCAGGTTGGCCAATTAAACTGCCTACTGAAGTGGGACCAGACATCAGCAGGGCAAGAGCATGACATGAAATTTAAACCTGACATATCAAGCCAATTTAACTGAAGCATAATTAACCTGTTGTGCATAGTTAGTGAAATGGCAGTAGGTACAGTTAATGCCATTTCATTAACCAAATACACAGAGCTTTATTTGTTAAATTTCACCCATATCCAGGTTTTTACGTAGTAGAAATAGCCTGGTGTACTTGGTGGGGAGCATTTAATTATTTCAGGTTGGCAACTTCGCATATTTCAGATTCAGATTCATTCATTTTATTTCACATTCATAAACCATATATAAAACTTATTTTCAAAACATTTTGTACATATTGTGAGGAGACCCCACTAACAGGTATCCCTTCGCTATCATGGGGCCACCTACAGGGATTAAAGACTCACAAAATATTTTCTATACTATTTAAAATTAACAAAACAAAAATATAAACAGTGCTCTTCATTTGCAACGAGCTGTTTGATAGGCTTATCAACATCAAGGAACCACTGATGTGGAACCAGACATCTGATCAGTTGCAACAGAGATAAATTAAAACATGACCTACCAAGCCAGTTAGACTGAAAAAATTAACATTTGTACGTGGTTAGTGATATTTCGGTAAAAAAATGATGTATCAAGCCCGTATCAAGCCATTTACTGAAGCATGATTAACCTGTGGGTGCGTAGTTAGTGAAATGGCAGTAAGTACAGTCTTAGTGTGTGTCCCAGGTTCAATTTCCAGTCAAGCCTAAGTTAGATGGCTGTTTCATCCATCTCATTGCCATGGTCCCTGCCTGTCCTAATTAGCCCAACAGTTGCACGAATACAGGACGTAAAGCCCTATTCTACCCACCACCCGCCATGCAAAAGTTTTCAAAGCTGTGGAAAGTGGAATTTGTTGTATGGGCAAATGATTGATTACTGTACAGTTCAATACATACAACTCCGAAAAATAAATAAAGGGAGATATTGCGCATATCCCTAGCGGCCTCCCTTAGATTCAAAGAAATCGTGAACTGTGGAGAAGCACGGCTTCATGTAATAGAGGGTTTCCATGGCAACAACAAGCACACCATGGCAACGGAAACCAACGTGAGAGACATAAAGCACTAAAAGAATCACTGCCACACCTCTCTGTTCAAACACTGGCTGGGGAATCATGCAGTGGTTGCCTCACACTGAGAGTCCATTGATTATGTCAAACGGTTTACTTAAGATAGGATTATAAATTAATGTCAAAGCCAAAGTCAAAGATATTCAGTTGTACACTATATTTTCCATGAAGCCCTGACTATTAACAATAAACGAGCAATGATATAAATAAATGTATATGTTAAAAAAGTATGTACATATGAAGTTTAAGAAGTTAAAATTACAGGAGAGATTGATATTCATAATAAAAAATTTGACAAAATGAGATAACACAAAGTTAAACCCTCCAAAGTGAAAGTATGAACAAACATAGCAACAAGGAACTTGCAAATTTTTTTTAGCCATGAGATATGCAAGTGCGAAGTATCTGCTGCTGAATTTGAGATATTTTGATATTGGCATCAGCTAGAGAGACTTTATTGTTCTTATAGCAAATGCATCTGCAGACTGTAATTACAGCTTTGTCCTCAAGAATCATTTCCCCTTCCCTATGACACTAGGATGGTGCATGAGGGATAAATATTTGTGCCCATGAAATTAATCTGTAGAAGTATATAGTACAGTGGGATTATGATTAAGATTAGTAACTAGATGTTGTGAAGACCACTGAGAAGTAAGAAGGGATATAGTACTCTGGATTTTTGGTACGCTTTGCAAGCACAACTTACATTTAGCCAAAAGACGGAGCACATTTTGTATGACATGCTTAAGCCATGGTGGATCAGTTTTCAATTATTTCTCTCTTTCTAGTTTGTACATAGACCAGCAATCCTACATGCACTATAATAGGAGTTGCATTTCACTGATGCATACTTTTAATGGAAAAAGTGCAGTATAGCAGACCCAGATTTATGACCATATTTAACGAGCCTCTTTGCCAGGCCTGTGACATAAAAGTGCTTGAAATCAATTTATAACGTCACAAACTAATGTAGTTATGACGGCGGTTTTCATATTCACGGTAAAGACAGTTTGTTTTTGCTTTTCTAGAGGGCTATCGCCCCCAAACCCCCGCTATACTACACCAAATGTTATTTTAATTGTGCTAAAACTTCAAACTTGTGAAATATTTGATAAAAATTTAATTTTTCATGGACGCTAAATACGGGCATAGATTTGGGTCCGCTATACTGCACTAAACCCCTTTTAATATTTAATAAATCAACAATGCAGCTGGTGTCACAGCCATTTTCCTTCAGCTGCACAAGGGGAGTAAGTGGCTGTATACCTCTGTGGACACATGACCATTAGAAGCACAGGAGTTTTCAAAAATGCTATCAAATGATTTTGGCAGTTTTATATTAGCAAACTTGTATAACTGGAACATCTTATTTTGAAAGCCAACACAACTCCATAACCTTTAATATCGTTGTGATGTCAGGCCAAAACACTATGCAAGAAATCTTTCCCTCAATATGTACTGCACACCTGACCAGAGGCCACACCTAAACTAAGAATATTATTGATGGGTACAGTTTAATCAAGCCAGTTAGCTGACATAAAAGTGCTACACCACTTCAGGAAATACTACACTGGCCAGGAAATCATCGTGTATATAACATAGGGCAAGAGCAACTATTTCACTATTTTTTCAGTTCAGCAAGGAGTTCAATATCTAAGGCTATTTGATTACTCTTTCTATCATTGCTGTCCAAATCAAATATGGCTACGAAATGTAGAGCCTCGTTTGCATAAGAAATTGATTATTTATTGACAGACAGATTTTGTCCTTGTACAGGCCCTTCCTGTGGGAAGTCATTGCTTGAATTATTCTTTTGCGTAGTTTACATTTCTCATGCCAATTTGCTTCATGCTATAAAAATGAACTTCAAAGCCAATTCCCATCATTAAGTCTTGTGAGTGCTACATATTTGGCAATGCACCTTTCTTATCAAAGCTCATGCTAATGATCTGTAACCAGCACAATTTTTATTTCTTTTGGAATCTGTTACACATGTAAAAGAATCTGAGGTGTTCTTTTGACACATGACAAAAGTTCCCAATATTTCTGATAAAGATGATCGAGCAGATGGTTCATAAAATCCTGACCACACCTAACGAAAAGCAGAAAGTTTAATATGTGTTCAGCAGTTAGTGGGTATGAATCATTAGCCATGAATGATTTAATTACCATATGATGGCAAATGTATATAAAATGACAGTGCCCCCTTCCTTTAAGATACTAATGATATTGGTAGGTGCAACACATCATAATGATGAAATACTGTGCATTTTCTTAGTAATCAATGAATAAGTTAGAGTGCAATAAGAAAATTCAAACATTTCTAGTTGTTCGAAAGTTAAAACTATGTGTGTGGTATATTCCAAATTTGAAAGTACCAGAAGGCCTTATGATTGTTTAAGACTGATTTTAATGCTTCACCTACATGCTCCCTATTCCATTCCTTTATCATGTAAATAAAATTCCAGCAGTATAAACTTGTAATAAAAAATAAACTTCCCATTGAAAATCTGCTCTTTCACAGATTCATAAAAAGGTGTCTAAACTTTCAAAGGTTGCCAATCAGCACCAGAAAAAGATATGAAATATCTCAAAATGTTCCTTTTGTCCAGATCTTTCACAAGTTTCTTCCAAAAATGCGCAATTAGTTTGTTATAATGCTGCGCTATTTCTGGCGCTTGAGCGTCGATGTGCCAGCCCCCACAGAGACATTTGCTGGCAGGAAAATGAGCTGCTCCATACTTGGTATGAAGGTGTCCCTCCACCCAAAAAAAGGGTGAAATTAAACAAATAGTGGAAATTTGTTTTTGATGTGACTACATCAGCTATTTTATGGTGTCAAGAAAGACATGCTATACATGGCTTTATGCAAGTGTATAACAGTCAGTCAGCCTTAACTAAAGTCCTGGCAGTTGCATTCGCTCAAGATTTCTTGCCCCAGTGAGGGTACTTATGCACCTGTATATTTGCATAACGTGGACCCAGTGATTAGTTGCATATATTCATGATGGCAAATTAGCATAACATGGATTTATTGTTGACAAGTCAAGTAAGAGGCAAAACAAATACAGGCCATGTCAGTATGCACCTTGACTTCAGGACTACGTACTAGTTTCTTTCCCTCTCTCTTCCTATTTTAGTGTACGATACTTCCCAGATAGCATTCCAAATCGGCACTGCATCTTTTCCATATAGGCCACTGTCGCTACAACATCGTATTAACATCGCCGACATCGTGCCAACGTTGAAACGATTTGCAATGCTATCTTGGTTTTAGTTAGAAAAATCTAGTAAAATCTAGTATTTTTGTGCCATAGACATTTACAATGACAGATTCCCGATTCAAATGCAGGACTTATCTATAGAGTAGTTCAAACTTCAGAGAGAAAATAATCTTTATAGTACGTTTGCCATTATATTTACAGTGTCAACAATTCACTTGCTTCGTAAAGTCTTCCGTCTTATTGGTAATTCATTTGCCGCTCGTGGGGGGCCTAGCTCAGAGGTAGCGCTCTGGGCTTTTAACCGCTTGGTCCCGGGTTCGATTCCCAGTCGAGCCCAAGTTGGATGGCTGTTTCATCCTTCGTCTCATTGCCATGGTCTCTGCCTGTCCTAATTAGCCCAACTGGTGCAGAAATACAGGACGTAAAGCCCTAAACACACACACACACTTGCCGCTTGTGGTAAAATTACATGTAGTGTAAAAACACGATCTTATGAGCTGTAATAAGCTGACCAAGCTGCCAAATAAACACAAATCACAAAATGTACACCTCCCCAGTGACACTCGAGAACAAAAGAGGAGACACAGATAAGTCAGAGCACTCTGTTTGAAGTCACTCTGGCACCAAGCTCAATGTTTCATAGTGGCCTGACGGAACTACCAACTGCGGAAATGTATTTCCCACCACCTAGGCAACATAGTGCTACTGGGAGGGTCTGACATTCAATTATGTCGTACAGCAGTAAGATGATATTGTTTGGACCCGTCAAGAGCAAAAGAAAAGGATACAAATCTCACATGGTAAGTAGTGTGATGAATGGCGTAGTGTGGGGGCCTAGCTCAGTGGTAGTGCGCTGGGCTTCCAACCACTGGGTCCTTGGTTCAATTCCCGGTCGAGCCTATGTTGGATGGCTGTTTCATCCTTCGTCGCATCGCCATGGTCCCTACCTGTCCCAGTTAGCCCATCAGGTGCAGAAATACAGGACGTAAAGCCCTAATCTACCACCACCACATTGCCTTTTTCTTTGTACTACTGGCCTGCAGCTAAGTACTGGTCTGAAGCTTAGTCAGCTTAAAAATGTTTAGCTTCTAAAGGCATAATGATGAGATTACATTAAGGGTGGGGTTTGTTACTAGCCTCAGCATAGACACCAAGAAGGCTTACAAGACCCCGACAAGCTCAGGTCTCAACTGACGTCCAGCTTAGGTGTAGCTGCCTGAACTGCTGACCGTCAGTAGTTGCTGTATTTGTGCAGCAATGAGGTCAGCAGGTCTATGAAACACCCTCATTATTACCAAAATACTGCACCACTGCTGACTCTATAATTTATTCAGCTTAATGACAGGGGTTATTAGTAATTGTACAGTACAGTGGCTTTGCAAGCACACAGAGCTGCCACTTGCTGACGTGGGGATAAAACATTGGCCATTTATTTATTGACTTAGGATAAGGTCAGGCCCAACAAAAACTGTCAGCAATGGATTAAAATTTTGCCATCTACTGATGTTGGAACATGGTCAAATGTGCCATGTGCGTTTTCCATGCGTTTGGATAAACGCACGGATAACGCATGGTTTTGGTCTACCTTAAAACCATCGGATGCATCCCACATGTGAACTGAACAACATTCAACATAAATATCTACAACTAATTAGTAGTTTTAGTCTTATCAACAATACTATTAGCTTGAATTATTGTGAATCGACAGTTAAAATGGACGCCACAGGATCAAGGGTAATCTGAATAACCCCTGTGCGGTCGCCCCCAGTGGTATTTAAGGTTGGTAAATACTACACTTTTGAAAGTTGCAGACATCAGCAGTTGGCAGATATATAACTACTAATAACACTGTAGCCTAGATACGTCAGTAACAAGCCAATATTTAAAGCCTGCAGACAGTCGGCAAATGATCCACTTTTGGAAGCTGCTGACATCTGCAGTCACAGGTTTCCTGGCCACTTCTGAAGCTCTAGAAGTCAGAAAACCGATTTTCTGTCCGTTTCAAAGCTCCTAAGTGCACCATTAAAAAAAAATCTGTTGTGCTAGGATACACTTGTCAGCCAATCACAATCAAGGGCAGGAACTTTTTCAGCCAATAGAATTGCAGTGTTATGTACTTGTAGTAGCCACCTGGTGGAAATATAGCGAACCTACATTCATGATATTACATGACTTATCTAAGGACACTTGTGACAAATAACAGGTCGCTGTTGTACCATTGTACCATTGTGTACCGAAACCTTGGATCTTATATTTTGTCAGAAGTCTTTTTAGAGTTTGGGGTCCATCCACAAAATGAAAACCACACCAAGCTTATTAAAACGTATTAAAGATGACTTAACAAACATGAATATGAAGCAATTGAGGCATTTTATAACAGTAGCAGACTAATCTGGACCTTTATATTTATATTGGGAGGTTTTAAATCAAAATGGTCAATAATGGCAATAACGTGGAATATCCAGCAATCTTATAACCATGTCAACTAGAAGCAGACATAATGATGAGATGATAAGACTTGGAGTCCATATCATGCTACACATCATCTGGTACAGTATTAGTACACACTGATGATCTTTTATTTGCCTCAGCATAGATACTAAGTTCCACCTGTTAAATTGGAGATGACTGTACTCAATGTCTATGCTGAGGCAAGCAAAAGACCCCAACCATGGGGTAAATGTGTAACAAGGCGCGGACTCCAAGCCTTATCATGCTGTTATTAAGTCTGCCTCATGCATAAGCTGACTGAGCTTTAGACTTGTAGCATTGAGGCATATAGACAAAGACTTCAGGAGCGTTCACACTAAGGTCCACGTATGACGACGGATGGAATTTTTGTTTTACTCTTGCTCATCCTTGCCCATACGTGATTCACACACTGAGCATTTTACGTATACTCGCGCTAATGCGTAGATCACTCCTGGTTGCGCTTGACCACTCACGGACATACGAGTGAATTGTTTATATTAGTTACGTAGCCATCCTTAGCCATACGTGGCCAAAAAGTAGCCATATGTAGCCATACGTAGTCACTGTCCATCTGTATATACACCATTCACTCGCACAGGTGATCTACGTGCGATCTACGAGTGCCCCCCTGATGCCTACCGATGCCTCACGGATGCCTCACGGATGGCGACGGACGTTTGACGAGAATTTTATCGACGTTTGGCAAGTGTTTTACCGACGGCTGGCGTGTGATCTACAATTGTCCCACGTACACTCATAGAAAGAAGTTATTAAAAGAGCCACAAGTGAGCATGTATAGCCAAGTTTTGACGTACGTGGTCATACCTAGATCTCTCTTTTGATACGCTGGACCATCAAATCCTTCTGAAAAAGCTAAAATATTATGGATTAAGGGGAACTTCTTTAAATCTAATGCAAAATTACCTTCATGGCAGAAAACAATATGTTCTGTTTAATGAAATTACCTCAGATTTACTTCCCATTAAAACTGGAGTGCCTCAAGGCTCTATTCTGGGGCCTTTACTTTTTGTAATTTATATGAATGATATTACAAATGCCTGCAATATGTTTAAGCTAGTTATCTATGCAGATGATACTGCTCTCTGTGCAGTTTTAGAAGCTTTTGGAAGTGATAAACAAGTGCTAGAAACAAACATTAATAGAGAACTTAACTTGATAAATGAATGGTTTAAAATCAATAAATTATGTATCACTCAATAGTAACAAAACTAAGGCTATGATTTTTCATACACCACAAAAGAAAGTCAATAAGATTAAGCTACAAATAAATGACACTGTAATAGAAAATGTTGATCAATTTGATTATTTAGGCATCATTTTTGATTCAAATCTGACTTGGAAACCTCATTTGAATAAAGTATCCAACAAAATTTCCAGGTCAATTGGTGTCTTGAACAGACTTAAGCATTTTTTACCGGGCGCTATATTAAAGACTCTCTAAAATTCTCTTATTGATCCTTAATTAAAGTATGGTATCATGGTATGGGGAATGAGTGCTACACGCTTGTGAAAATTACAAAAAAAAGGCAATACAAATAATTTCAAATTAAAAAATTTAGAAATTCTAAACATTAATGATATACTGAAATCACAAGAGTGGACATTTTTATATAAAATGGAAAATCATCTTTGCAAGAAAATGCTTGGTATACATGGCATGTGAATTTCATACACAAGTTTTGGTGATTTTGCCTCTCCATAAAGGCGCAACTGTTAAATTTCTGTGATGGAATATGCTGTCTAGTTCTTGGTGATCTTATTTGAAATGTTTTTCCAATTTCTTGCCAGGAAAATGCTTAGTATACATACGTAAATTCTTTATATTCTTACCTTAAAATAGGGCGGAGGCCTAGCTCAGAGGTAGCGCTCTGGGCTTCCAACCGCTGGGTCCCGGGTTCGATTCCCGGTCAAGCCTAAGTTGGATGGCTGTTTCATCCTTCATCTCATTGCCATGGTCTCTGCCTGTCCCAATTAGCCCAACAGGTGCAGAAATACAGGACGTAAAGCCCTAACAATGCAAATGTTGAGGCATTATAACTATTTTAGTGTATTCAGAAACAGACAACAGCATGGCGTCTTGCTCAACTGATGACGAACGTTCTTTATTTAGTGCGCATGCTCAGTAGGTCACAGAAACGTCTACAGTACAAAGCGTCTACACAAACACTACACTCTCCCCCGCGTAATTACAAAGTTGACTTTAACTTTACAGACTTAATGCTGCATATTTTATTTGAGCATGTAAGGAAAGGGGAGGTTCACCTTACTTTATATTAACATAAGAACACATGTTGAACGTTCAGCAACAAGAACTCAAATTATCAAGTCATCTTACACAGGAACAAGATCCTCAAGAACTCTCAATTGATTAATTGCAACAAACTAAGATTTAATTGTTTACTCTTGGATTACAGTTATTTACAATATCTGAAACCTTAGATTACAATATCCAAACTTTACACCAGAAATGTAATTTTACCAAATTGTGATCAATAAATCTTTAGAGTAATTTTGTACCAGGAAATGTGAGATTTACCAAGGAATTTACTACAGCATATTAAAGTTACTGATAACAAAAGTTAAACCACTTATATAAATTTAACATATGTACAATAGTCCATTGTTTTGTACTCAATAGTCCATAACAGTTCCAGGTTGTTATCATTAAATTCATATCTGATACCGTGACATCACTTCATTTCCAAATTTCAAAATCATAGTCCAAATAACATTTTTCCAAGTTCAGGTACCATTTTGAGTCAATCCATAAACTAAAATTGTTATAAAAATGCAGTTTCATTAAAATTGTGAGTGTTACAAACTAAAAATGATTCATGATTTGACATTAACATTTGACTGTTCACATTGAATGATATAAACAAATTCACAATAAGCAGTCCATTTCTGTATTCTCTCCGCACACAAATTTTAAAAAGTCAATTTCTCAGCAGTCACTCTCTCACATTTTCTCAATTAAACGTTCCGGACGTTTCACTTGTCTTCTGGATCTTCTTGGACTGTTAACTTGAACAGGAATTCTTGGACTGTTCGATTTGATAGGTGTGTCTACTGCAGGGCGAGCCACACTAGGCACAGCAACAGGTGACTTTGTTGCTGGAGGAATAGACACAGGCTCATTACAAGTCTCTGTGTTCGGCACTACTGGCGGGCAGGGTCTTTCAATTGCCAGAGCACCAGTAAGGGGGAAGTCACCGTCTTCGAAGTTAAGGGGGTAAGAATCCATTACACTGGGTGTCTGGTCAAGGTGTAATTCACCAGTTTTACGAAGGTGTTCGATATGGACGTAACGACATCTGTTTCCAATTTTGACCAGAAAACGGTAAGGTCCTAGGATCTTTGTAATAACGCCTTTTACAAAGAGCTCGATTCCAGAGTGCACATTTTTCACTCTCACAATTTCACCAACATTGTAAACACTAGGGACCTGGGAAGATGAACTGTGATTTCTCACTTGTACTTCTTGTTTCTGATGCACGGTACTTGTGACATCAGGCTTCAACAGACTGAAACGAGTACGAGGGCTGCGTTTTAAGAACATTTTTGCAGGAGCCCTTCCGGTTGTAGCATGGGGTGTTACGCGGTAATGTAACAGGAAATTCTGTAATGCATGACTCAGATCTGTCGCTTGCTTGTCACACAACAAATGCTTCTTCAGAGCACTTTTCACTGTTTGAACGCATCTTTCAGCAGCGCCATTCGTTGCAGGATGATACGGTGGACTAAGCGAATGGTGAATTCCATTGTTACGGAAGAACTTCTTCATTTCTTCACTGATAAGTTGTGGACCGTTATCTGAGACCACACACTCAGGTAATCCATATTTGGCAAATAACTTTCTCAGTTCTTTGATTGTCTTCATTGTGGTTGTTGTAGACATCTCAATTACTTCCAACCACTTCGAGTGGGCATCAACCACAATGAGATAGTATTGCTTGTTCAGCTCTGCGAAATTGATATGTATCCTTTCCCAACACTTTCCCGGAAAATTCATGTAACGAGTGGTACGGTTTGTAGGTTCTTCTGCATTGCCTGACAAACACTGCAAGCATTTACCAGAGATTCAATTGCTGAGTCGATACCAGGAAATCACAAATACGATCGTGCCAGAGACTTCATCCTAACGATCCCTGGATGAGTCATATGCAAATCTTCCAGTAGTTTCTCTCTGTAACAGGGAGGTATCACCACACAATTTCCCCAAAGTACACATCCTTGATCCACGGTCAATTCATTTCTTCTGTTGAAGAAAGGTTTCAAATCATCACTGGGACAATGCGACGGCCAACCAGACATAAAAAAGTTCAGAACTTGGGCTAACACTGGATCATTCCGAGTGGCACTTGCGATGTGCTTTGCTTCGATTGGCAGTTCATCCACAAAAGAAAAGTAGTTTACTGGTAACTCTTGTGCAAAATAATTATCAGTACCAGCTGGCAATCTACTCAGTCCGTCGCAATTTGCATGGTCCTTGGAACTTCTGAATCTCAATTCGTAATCATGTGCCATTAAGATCAAAGACCAGCGTTGTAATCTGGAGGCTGCCAAACTTGGCACACCAACTTTCGAGCCAAGAATCCGTGAAATTGGCTTGTTGTCTGTCACAATTGTAAAATGTCTACCGTAGATGTACTTGTGGAATTTGGTAAGACCGTAGATTATTGCTAATCCCTCTCGCTCTAATTGACAATAGTTCTGTTCAGCGGGCGATAAGCTTCGAGAAGCGAAAGCGATGGGTTTCTCTACTCCATCCACTAAATGGGACAACACACAGCCAAGCCCAACTGGGCTAGCATCACATGCCAAGATGATCTCTTTCTTCGGGTCATAATGCACAAGTAACTCGTCACTTGTCAGTAGCTTCTTCATATTGCACCAGACTTCTTGACATGCCTTGGACCAATGGAAAGGCGTTTCTTTCCGAAGCAAATTGTACCATGGTGCCAGTAGAGTGGCTTGATTTGGGATAAACTTTGAATAGTAGTTGACCATCCCAAGCAATACACGTAATTCATGCAAATCTGTAGGTGCTCTCATGTTCTGGAGAGCCTCAATTTTGTCTTGGGTAGGCTGAATTCCGTTTGAACTGATTTCGTGACCAAGGTAAGTCACCCGGTCCATCATGAATGAACATTTTGTTAACTTCAATTGAACACCATATTTCTGCAATCGTTCAAGTACAAGCCGAATTTTAGCCATGTGATTGGCTTTCTTTGATGCAATCAAAATGTCATCGAGATAACACTATACACCCTCGATTCCTTGCAAAATTTGGTCCATTGTTCTTTGAAAAATACTTGGTGCAGTTGAGACACCATAACTGAACCTATGGTACTTGTACAGGCCTTTCAATGTGTTAACCACCAAGTACTGCTTAGATTCTTCTGTCAGTTCCAACTGTTGGTCCGCAGCACTTAAATCTAACTTTGTGAATACTTCACCGCCCGAAAGAGAAGCAAACAAGTCCTCGGCATTTGGCAGGGGATAAACATCTGACTGCACAACTTGGTTTACTGTCACCTTGTAATCCCCACATAATCTCAAACTTTGGTCCCTTTTCCGCACAACAACAAGCGGAGCAGCCCAATCTGAGCTGTCAATTTTCGAGATCACTCCCTTACTTTCCAGTTTGTCCAATTCTGCTGACACTTGATCTCTGAGGGAGTATGGTACAGGTCTTGCTTTGTGAAATAAAGGCTTAGCTCCATCCTTCACTCGGATATCAGCCTTGAAGTTGCGAATTGATCCTGGCTTTCCGTCAAAAACACCTTGGAACTCCTTCAGAAGACCCTTGACGTCTGGGGGTTCCTGGACCTTGAACACCTTGTGCCAATTTAGACGAATCTTCTCAAGCCATTGTCGACCCAGCAGACAAGCTTCATCACCTTCTGTCACGTACAATGGCAACCGATACGGGACACTGCGATAGAGAACTTCAACCTCTATAAAGCCATTGACAGGAACACTGTGCTTCGAGTAGCTACTAAGCCTCAACTGAGCAGGATGCAACGGAATGTTCTTGAAATGTTTCTTGTACACATTCAATGGAATCAATGCGACAGGACAAGCTGTGTCAATAACAAAGTTGACAGGTACACCATTCACATACAACACTTCTTCATACTCAGGAGGGACCCGAGCAGGTGCCTCGGAAGACTCTGAGACACAGAATAACTTGTGAAATGAACCAGCTAAATCATCACATGTTTCACAATTGTCACCATGATCATGGTAATTGTCAGTGTAACTTTCATCAGCATTGTCAACATAATGATCATAGTCATAGTTCTCATCAGGTTCATTCACATACCTGACACGTTGCCTGTTTGTTTTATCATTCCATGCATTTGAACGTGAATTTGACCTGTAATTTCGACGTTGTGATGGGCAATTTCTTCTCAAATGTCCACGTTGCCCACAATGATAGCATGTTACGTTCGAGTAATCATTTGTGCGATTTTGTGGCTGACTTGAGCACTCACTTGTACAAGATTGTGGCTGACTCGAATGACCACGAGTTGATTGTGACTGATTTCCTCCTCCGCTACTTGAGAAATTCGAGTTTTTCCGGTATCCTTGGAACTGTGTCTGCGACCTGACATGATGAACATCAGCTGCTCTTCCTTGTGCTTGAGCAGAAGCACCAGATTCAGTGTGGTGTAATCCTTGCACATCTTGGTCAACAACTTCCATGGCAAGAGCCAAAGCAGTGGCCCTAGTCCAGGTGAAGTTGTCTCTCTGGGACTCCTCCAGGAGCCGTTTCATAATCTTAGAATTGCGAATTCCAAATGTAAATGAGTCCCTGAGATGATTTTCCAGTTCTGCTCCATAGTCACAATTGGCAGAAATTCTTTTCAAAGCAGCTATGTAGTCTGACAGTGATTCTCTTTCCATTTGTTTGCGATTGTGCAGCTTCAATCTGTCAACCATTGGAGTCCTAGTAGTCTTGAAATGAGCTCTGAGTAATCCAAGGAGTTCATCATACGATTTGTTAGTCACTAACTGTGGAAATGACAAGTCTTTCAAAATGGCAAAAGCATCAGGCCCAATCTCAGCTATCAATGCAGCACTTTTCTTGGGGGCTGTTTCAATGTCATTTACTGCAAGCCAGGCAGAAAGACGCACCTCATAATTCTCCCACACCTCCTTCTCAGGGTTAAAAGGGTCAATGGATGAAGTGTAAGCCATATTTAAGGCCTCGTCGCCAATTTAGTGTATACAGAAACAGACAACAACATGGCGTCTTGCTCAACTGATGACGAACGTTTTTTATTTAGTGCGCATGCTCAGTAGGTCACAGAAACGTCTACAGTACAAAGCGTCTACACAAACACTACAACTATCAACATTGTTTTCAATGGTTCGGGTGGGGGCCTAGCTCAGTGGTAGGGCGCTGAGCTTCCAGCCACTGGGCCCGGGTTCAATTCCCGGTCGAGCCTATGTTGGATGGCTGTTTCTATATCCCTACGTGTCCTAATTAGCCCATCAGGTTCAGAAATACAGGACGTAAAGCCCTAATCCACCACCACACCACTCTTCAATGGTTCACTAGAAAGGGTTTATGATACCTAATAAAAATAACTGAATAAATAACATATCATTCCCATGATCACATGCATAATCATTTGCTGAGGTCTCTTTGGAACCCAGGTGGGCACTCGCTAGCGTTACCCTCCGGTTTCTTAGAGTGCTCTCCTGATCTGCCCGTACATAATATGTACATTTGTGAATTTTTTTTAATAATAGATCAATATGTTTGTTAAATAATATTAATTTTTTATGAAATATGTATTGTGCATGAAATAAAGTGTCTTGTCTTGTCTTATATGTGATAGTGTGAACGCCCCTTTAGATCCGTTTATGCAGTTGGCTCCTGTCTGGAAAAAATCTCAAATCAAATTTTGATATGGATATAAATCTAACATCGACGACATTTTTGTAATTACTTTTAAAACTAACATTTCATTGTAATTCAGCTCTTTTTGACAATAATAATAATAGTTTTGATGGTATTTTCATGATGTCGTGTGGGAAGTTTTTGCTGCCCATTTCTCATAATTCTAAGAACATTTGACATGTGATGCCAATACGATATGAATTATTACAAGTGTATTTTTATGGGATATTATATATATGAAGAGGCGTGGAATGGCATTATTGAGCGAAAATAGAGAAAGAAATCTGTTTATCTGAATCGTGTCTCCTAAACCAATTTTAAATTTAATGAATATTTGCAAGTTAGTTCTTTACATTTAGAGTCGGTCCCATATATCAATTTCACGAGACGTCATTCTTTTGTAATTGAGTATTCATTTCACTGCCTACATGTTTTCTCATCTTTCATTCAAATCCTTTTAAGCAAAAACCAACCAGAGAAAAATGAAACATTGTTAGATTTTCAAAGACTCTAAACATTATAATAATCGAAGTTATTTATAACAAATGTCGTCATGTCATTGACTATGTGTGACTGTGTGTTCATCTTATACATCATTGTCATATTTACGAGTTAGGTATTGTAGATTGTATAAATATATATTTTATTGGTAAGTATCAAAGGTATTACTTAGTATGATCATCTATGTTAACCTGTTTGTTCAAGTCATGATCTCACTGTCACCTTATATATAGAAAAAAAGTATTTTCTTAAGAATAAGCATATCACTGTTTTCAAAGGAGTAAGTTCAATGCTTGCTGTTAGGTGGTGGGAGGTGGTTACTACAATCCCCAATAGTCTATTTGAATCACCATCATTTTTTTCATCATTGTTTGATTTGGTTCACGATTACCCAGCCCTTCCTCTGTATACACTGTGCAAAACATACAGCCTTGGCCAAAATAAAAATCAGACCAAACTTCTGGTCATGACTGTATAAGACCTTATTTTTAGAATAAATTTCCTTGAATAGTAGTGAAGCCGCAGTATCTTGAGATGCACAATTTAGCGGGCCAACTTATCCAGGATAGGAGTGAAGTTGAATGATGACATACTGTATAATGGCATTTGCCAAGGACACTAATAGACCCTGCACTTAACCACTGCATTTCAATATTTTCTTGTTACTACCCTTGACATGAGAAGGCCGGAAATTACTGCAATTACTATTAATTTGTTAAGCAGTAACATCTGCTTTCTGTTGATATGTATACAGTTTTTTCTTGTCTAATTGTTGGTAACTTCATAATAAACTATTGAAAGGAAAAGCTTTTCAACAATGGTGTGATATATATGAGTGAGCTTTATTCAGTTGAAAACTATTTATAATTCACAGATTCCTTGCAAACAAAGAGCTGAGTAAGAAATCCCGAGCTTCTGTCAGGCACCAATTGTAGATCCTATCAGTGCTCCAGACTACAATCTCAGAAATGTCACAGAAGCAAGTACAAATGGCTCAGAAGCCAAAAGTCAGAGAAGGGTGCCTTGCAGTAGTTATAAATAGCTGTAGAAGGTGTTTCAGAATGTGCAGTTGTGGAGAAAGGTCTTTTGATAAATTTGACAACACAAGATTTGATTATGGTTGGATTAAGGGTTACTCCACCACAAAAGGCACCAAATAAAGACATATTAGACATATTTTTATCCAAGTAAATATTGGATATCTGTCTGAAAAAGGGGTCACTTAAAGAGAAGTATGGGAACCATTGAGATTGATAGTTCTCTCTTTGCTGACAAGAAATTTTTCATGGAATCTATACTTTACATATAAAGGACAAGAAAAGCCTTTCCTTGGTTTTCTCTGTCAGTTATACAGTTAGTTTCATAAAATATGGTTGACTCTAGCTGTCTGTAGCGACCTGTACCTGGCTGTGGTCTAAACATGCTGAAGCCAGCTGCTTCTGTCCACTTATATGGCTAATAATCGACTGACATCTATCACCAGATAAAGATAAACCTTGGTAAATGTAAGAAATTAATCTTAATATATCATAAATATGTACATTTTGATCCGGTTTTGATTAGCCAGCTATGATAGCGTATCTAGTTTCAATTTGTCATTTTTAATGAAACTAATGGTATTAGTTTTTGTGTTGGAGCATCTTAAACATTTTTGTTTTAGCCCTAAAAAGAGTGCATTAAAATTTTCTTTCATTTTCGAAGTCCTGTAGCATCGCTAATATCAGTATTAAATTTGGTGTATGAATTGTCGTACGTGTGTATATTAGGATCATGGATTCTATATCTGATCACAGTTGTTCAGCTGACCTGGAGTTTCAAGTAAATCTGAAGACATGGCCTAGGATTTTTTTCTTTCTGGTCCATTTCACACGGAATGTCCCAGCAGCAAAGCGTGTGATTCTGGAAAGAACACATTGGCCAGCTCTTTAGAAAGTCTGGGGGTCAATGCTAGGATGGGTCCTTTGTTGTGTACTTGGTGAGTTATGTCACGGCAAGTAAAAGACGTCACCTTAGGGTAAATTTGTAACAGGGTGTGGAATCCAAGCCGCTGGAAGCTATTCATATAAGCTTATTAAGGCTCCAAGTTTAAAATGGAGTCGGTTTTAGTTATCAGATTCGGATTCATTTATTTCGCCCACTATTATTAAGAAACATGATACAAATACAGTGATTTTTATAAAACAAAACATTGCTCAGAGTGACCCGTCTAAGATGACCATTTCATCGCTGCCGAAGGGCCACCCACAAATCAACACTAACTGTAGAAAATTACAATAATGTCAGTGCCTGGAGACAGGCTGGAATCCATGCTAACAATGAAGTATATGGAGTGCTATGCCTTTTTGAGGTAACTAACAAGTATAATTATCAACAAAAAAAAGTTATGACACACAAAACAGTCTGAAATTTTACATTGGCTTAAATAATCATCAATAACTTTTTTTTATGTAAATTTTAAAATTAGATATAAGTATAAAGTTTTTTCTGAATATCAATTTTCATATTAATAAAGTTAATAGGGAACCTGTAGCTTATAGATTGTCTTGCGAACTCGTGCCTCTCAGCAGGCACTCGACGATTCCCTCTTGCTAGAGTTAAGTATTCATGAATGTAACCATCACTCAAACTTTTAAATAATTAGTTTGGTAAGAATTATTTTTCATCGTTACAACAGAATAAGTAGTCATGGCGATCCCTCACCAGCAGCAGTTTTATGGATGCCTTTGAAGGATTTCTAGCACTATACACTCCCATGCAAAAGTTTGAAAACGTATTAGATTTTGCAATGGTGGTGATGGATTAGGGCTTTACGTCCTGTATTTCTGCACCTGATGGGCTTATTAGGACAGGTAGGGACCATGACAATGAGACGAAGGATGAAACAGTCATCCAACATAGGCTCGACTGGGAATTGAACCCCGTGGTTGGAAGCCCAGCACGCTACCACTGAGCTAGGCCCCCACCCCTGGATTTTGCAATGAAAATATCAGCTAAATCTCTGCCCAGGTCATAAAAGACATGAATAATTTATGAAATCAACGAAAGATACATATAATCAAATTATTATGTAACATTATACAATCATATTCATGCTGGATCACTTTAATCAGGCAATTTCATTATATGGTTATAATTTGTTTTATAGACTCATAGCTATTGTTGGACCCAGGGCTCTTTTTATTCAGACGTACTCTTCCAGTCATAAAGTGGTTATATTGGAGAAATTTCATTTGATATTATTGGCACTTTCCGGAATAACACAGCTTTACCTCATGTCCTAAATTCAAGAAAATCCTATAATTTACACATGTTCACTTTGCAAAATCCAATCCGTTTCCAAACTTTTGTACGGCAGTGTAAAGATAACAAAGCTTATTACCAGTGGAAGTGCTTTTATCTTTAATGAATGAAAACACTCGAAAAGAGTTGCTTGTTCACTGCACTTTCTTTACTAATCTGTTTTTCAGCTAAAAAGATTAACCTCACCAAACATCTTCACAATATTGTCTTTCCTTGCTTTCATCAATCTGTTCCTTCACTTACAAAAAATCCCTAGATCGCATGTTAATAGATTCCGTGCAAGACACATAGCATGCATGCAGCCCTTAATTGTTTGTCTCGATTTAGCAATATTGTTTCTCGCGTGCAATAACAAGGAGCTCCACTTCCACCTTAACCTAAAGCATGCTGAGCATCTGAGTAAGGCAGGCGAGACATCTGAACAGTGCTTGCTGTTTGCTGCAGCTCAGAGATAACAAGTATTTACACGAAACTGTTGCAACTATGCTGACTCAATAGGAAGTGTTGCAACTGTGCTGACACAAGACATTTACTGTTTCCAGTTTACTAGCCTGAAACACTCTAATTGACAAAATTCCCACTGATTTTATCAAAGTACATAACGTGAATTACGAATTAGTTCACTATGATCATGCTCATTCAATGGTGTACAGAAACATTTTCCCACCCCTGTGTGTTTGTCTCATTGTGTTACCCTTTTCTACATCCCAATCAAAATATTTATTTTATGCATCTACATTTTCATAGATGTGTTCAACAACTCTAGCTCATTAAAACTTGGTAGGTAAGCATATTGCATTTCCCAACATTTTCACCAGTGAAGGCATTATTGGTTCCATTGGTTCCCATTGGTTACCATTCAACATGTTCACTCTCTTTTATACGCTAATTAGATTGATGTTGTTATATTTTTCTCTTCCCCAAAAACTGTGCGTGTGTCACTCCACTGGCTCCATGTATTTAGTACATAACTTTGTATAAGGCATTTGGGTGGCTCCTCAGTAGCGATGTACCTTAGCGTCATAGAGGGGTCATCCAGCTCTACTCAATAATAATAGTATTATTTATATGTTATAATTATGTAAGCTGAGCAAAATAAATAAATGAAATTGAAATTGTCTGCACTTTGATATGTGCCGACTGGACCTCTTTGGTATAAGACCAATGTTGCTGAAACAAGACAAACACAAGGCAAGAGTGGGGTGTGTTTCATGCAGGGCCCTGTGTTGGCCACTGAAGTTCAAGGTCAAGTTTGTAGGACTTACACCAATCTGAAATAGGTTTAGAGGATTAGTCTGTAATAGTGAAAAGCGTTGAACCATTACTTGTATCTATCAGGACAGGGACCGTGGAAAAATCCATTTAACTTTTCATCCCATGAGAATCATTAGTCACACGCCTATCCACAGGCAGTGTATTTTCTCTCTGCTTCCTATGTTAAGGTGTATTGCTGTGGGTTTTGTGAACACACACAGACAAAATGTAGCTGCAGTACTTCCTTATTAGGGCATGCATAAATCGTGAATCCCACGTCAGCACAAAAACTGTTCATCATGAAAATATAGACCATTTTTACGTATTTCTTGTAAAGGGAAAGACAGCTACATGTTCAGTTAGCCTAAGTGACAAAAAGTAGACACATACAAGTATTAGGATGTGGTGATAGACCGTAAAATGAGCTGTTTTGAGGAAAACAAGAGACTATTTTATACACAAACTGTGTATTTCCTAAATGCTGATTCCACAATTAGATAACTGAATGATAATGAAAAAGTTCTATGTTTCAAAACTTAGGTGTGGTGAAATTTTATATATTGATATATGTGTGTTTGGCATGACAATCTTATCTTATCTTAGCTCATCTCATATCGCCATGTCCTGTTTTGTCTTATTTTGTCTTTTTGTGGTGTCATCTCGTCTCGGCGTTGTCGTGTCTTGTCTTGTCTTATCTCATCTCATCTTATCTCATCTTGTCTCATCATGGCGTTTCTTGTCTTGCATGTCTTGTCTTGTCTTATCTCATGTCATCTTATCTTATCTTGTCTCATCTCGTATCTTCATGTCATGTCTCGTCTTGCATGTCTTGTCTTGTCTTATCTTATCTCTTGTCTTATCTTATCCCATCTCTTCAGATAAGAAAGCTGACGTATTGCATGGTGTCATTTATATTTCAAATGTACAAGCTTAGCCATTCAAAAAGAAATGTCATGATAATGGAACCAGTGGCCCAATTTGAAACTGCAATTTTACAACAATAAAAAGTAATCTCGCCAATTGGACAGTTATTTTGGTTGTGTCCTTTTAAAATAGCATCATTATATTCATACAAAATGCCAGGATTTTCACAGATTATCTTGTCACTATCCTTGCAGTTTTTTAGTATATACTAAGGAGATGTTTATGCACTGAGACTGAATAATGGCTCACACCGAAAAAAGAACTTCATGACCGTCGTGATCAAAATTATTTAACGAACTCGATGTGGTTGAAAACGAATGTTATTCATGCAATTAATTATTAGGGGTTCCTTCAGCTGCTATAAACAATTGGTTTCCTAGCCTAATCATGATGAATGCAATATTGATCTATTCAATTCATTCATTCCAATGTAACTTACATATGTCACTGGTTTTGCTGACGTCTTTGCATTGTTCGGCCTAATAATTGAATATGAGTAATGCCGAATGTTAATTTTGGGTTGGTCACCTTCACCTAGTTACCATAACAGAAAAATTGTTTATGGTTCCCCAAAGCGAACTTGATTTATGAAAAGCAAGGGGATGATATCAAATGTATTTGGAAAGTAAGATAGTAAGAATTTCAGCTCTTGAACATCCATTGCCTCCCTCCCAAACCTTTCTTAGCCTAAGTGTACTTGTAAAACTTATTTGGAATGTACGATTTTCAGTCCATTGCCTCCCAAACAAACTTTCTTAACCTAAGTATACTTAGCTGTGGCAGGATTAAATAGAGACTCAACAACCAAACACAACTTCCCACTCCTCGGATGTAATTTCCTAATGCAAGTCTTAAACCAACATCAGAGCCTTTTTAATAAGGAAAACAAACTGTGTTGCTGCTTGATACACACATTAGGGTTCTTATCTTAAAGCCTCCCTCATAAACTCAATAAAAACTGATGGGTTTGAACATAAATTTGCAGTTTGGTCTTATGACCTATGCATACTTCCAGGCAATACAGAAGCACCCTGAGGTATAATATTTTTTTCATAGGCAAATGCTAGAAGAAATTTCTTGACCTTTTTTGTGCCTTTTAAATTATGGTATATTTGGCTTCACATTAATTGCATTCCATTAGATCGAGGTCTACTGTTCAGTTATATCTTTGTGGCATTTCTGAGCCACCGAATTGGATTAGGACTGTCTCTGAATCAGGCTACATTTCAATGTATTCTATAACTGGCATCTCAATCAGAGACTACATGGCTTGGATTTCGTATTTTTAGATTTTTTTTTTATTATCGTATAGTGTTCGATAAGCATCAGAGATAGCAGACAGATTTGCACTGCGAATTACGTTTTAATTAACCTAATGTTAACCCACTAGAACATGAAGACTACACAAGTTTTACAACCTGACAAAAATAAGAATATTTAATTCACTACAAAGATTACACACAAAGAAGTCTCATAACATGAATCAAAATCTGAAAAAATAGCATCAGAATATTTGCACAATTAAATTAAATTTCTACTGCATGAACTCTGCTCATGGCTGTCATGCAGTAAAAATTTAATTTAATTGTGCAAATATTCTGATTCCCTTCTAGATGATCTTTGAATTGAAAATAATTTATTTGGCAATTAAACCAGTATACAGCTTGATATTTTGTTATTTTTGGCATGAAAAATTTTATATATATTCTATTAGTGTTAAACTTGCCAGGAGACCCCAAAGAACCTCAGTGGGTTGTGTTAGGGGCCACCTTAAATTGATACAATATTAATATTATAATACTAAAAAAATAAATAATAACAATAATAGTATAAGTTATAACAAAAAAAATAGAAAGGAGAGAGTAAAAATGATAATGAAAATAATAATGATAATAATATATGACAAACGATTTAGCAATACAGGTGAAATTTCTATTATTAAATAGATTGATTACAATGTATACAACTATTATGTTAAGGGACAAAGATTATAGGAAAAATAATAAAACAAATACACGTATTTACATTAGAATGATTAATAATGGCTGATGAATGATGTTGGACTGTGGAATTCTATTGTCATGATTTAAGAAGGCTATTGTTTTGTTTCTTGGCTACATGCATAGCAAGTTTTTGCATAGCATACTGATGGGTATTGCTGTTTCATCACAAATAAAATACTTCCAATATTTACCTTGCTAGTATTAGACCGACTGTAATATTCGGAACTTACAGCATGTAAGCTTTTGGATAAGATTCTAAACTTGAGAAAATGTATATATTGTGGTTATATTATGGCAATCAATCAATCAATCAGTTAGACAATCAAGCATTATATTCTTTATTGTAATTTTCTACAGTTAGTGTTGGTTTGCGGGTGGCCCCTCGGCAGCAATGATATGATCATCTTAGAGGGATCACCCTGCGCAATGTTTTGTTTAATAAAAAGCATTTCACTGACTAGACACTTGTTTGACTACATTAGATTGGGCATTGGGTTTTACTGTAGTCATCATAGTTAATTGGTCATACTAGGCCTATAGCATCCATGGACTAAGTGTATATCCAATTATTTCCATACATCCTAGAGCAAACAAAAAGTTCAATGTTTTTGCATTTTTCTTTATTTGTTACAGGAAACTCACCTGTTTTACCTTTTCTGGAGATGCCACGTGAATTTCTGACACTGATATATGTTCATTTCTAACCATATGTTTTCTCTTTCTTTTTTTATTCTTTCGGTGACACTTTTGAGAATTCCCACAGCAGGCTTAGGAGGGACCGCATCTTACTTTCTAATACAATTCCTGATAAAACTTCTACCCTCAATACGCTTCAGCCAAGAATGCTTTTAGACTCCTATTATACATTTCTCTTATCTTATCCCTAAATATACACACAATGTAAGGATTGGTGTTTTTTTTTCTCATTGAAATATAAGTCAGCCCATACAGTGTTCAGAGCAAGTTGTGATTTCCATCTCAACTATTGGCTGAACTGTGTTGGCCAGCTTTGTGTTGGTCAGCTCTGTGGATCCATGAGGAGCCAGCCCAGCAACCTAATTATGTACATGGTTTGCCAGTTCACTCATCTAAAGTAAATTAATCAATTTCTCTTATAGCCTATGGACTAGCTTATGGTATTAAAGTTCCAATAATGACAATAATGAAATTAAGGAATAATTAGATGTCTATGTGCTGAGTTTACACAATTCTTGTTCTGACAAGCAGGCGAATAAAAATAATTGCCAAAACTCAAATAAAATTTCCATTTCTCTTGAATTTTTATGAGAAGATTTCTTAAGTCTATTTTCAGCCTATCGGCTACATAGTTTAACCAATCATTTTGTTTAACTAGGTAAACTAGCAAAGAATGTCCCTACTTAGGTCGCTTGGCCTTATAGATGATGACACACAGTGGTAATGTACACGGTTTGTTTTTACCAGGTCTGCGACAAAAGCCAACAAGTGCATGAATATTTTGTCTGGTTCCCTTGGTAAGTATTTATTGCAAAGAGAATCCAATTTAGACTCTCATAATATCATGTCGGAAAAGAATGTCTCTCGCATAAACTATAGCGCAGATAATTACAGCATGCCATCCATGCATGAGTGCATCTTGTCATTACGTCGCAGACCTGGGCTAGCAGCTTCCAAGTGAGCACTCCCGATTAGCATCACATGTGAAAAGGCTCTGCATCACCTGGTCACATTAAAGCAAAGAGGGTTGGCTGCCCTTGTGCTAACAGTAATTTTGCCATGCTATTTGTTGCAGTTGGTTCAAAATGTGTGTATTAATGTTGCATACAATATAGAATTCTGACATCATGAGTGTGGCCTCTGTACTGATGTGCCGCTGGTGCTCTCATACTTCCAACGGTATAGTTTCTGTGTATGCAATGCAGTGTGGTGTATTCTTTCAGTAAATTGGCTTAGTTATCGGGTGCAGTGAATCTCGTGTGAAATTTATAACTTTGCGACAGATGTATTCTAGTCACAATTTACAAGAAACATCCCTAGGGTGGGGGCCTAGCTCAGTGGTAGAGCGCTGGGCTTCCAACCACTGGGTCCCGGGTTCAATTCCCGGTCGAGCCTAGGTTGGACGGCTGTTTCATCCTTCGTCTCATTGCCATGGTCCCTACCTGTCCTAATTAGCCCATCAGGTGAAGAAATACAGGACGTAAAGCCCTAATCCACCACCACCACAAGAAACATCCTCGGTTCATTGATAAATGTTTTTCTTAAAATAAAAAATAAAAACTTTTCTTCTGTAATGTGAGCTTGCCAAAGAAAGACTGTGCACTCGATAAATACACAAGCAAAGTCACAAAGAGCTAGGCTACTGAGCTAATAAGCAACAGAAGAAGTCCAATTATACCAACTGTAATATCACCAGTAAGTGAAAACAACAAAATGGCAGATCTGATAAATTGGCTTTGTTATCTGGTGCAGTCTCTTGGCAATCATCACTGTATTTTCAAACAACTGATTCATCCTGTTGTTATCTTTTCTCCACATAACACAAGTTTCATCATGTTCAACGTACTATGTATTACAGTGATTAGTATTTGGTACTAAAAAGATAGCATGGCATAAAATTGGGTTAGCATGGAAGCATTGCAAGCAATAATTAATGCAATGACATGCATGTAGAAAAAGAAATAATCGTATGCAAAAATTACATGATCTATAACTATATGTGCGGCATATGAACAGTGAGAGTTTTCGTGTAAAATGTGTAATAAAATTGAATTTAAGTTCCGAAGAAAACTGGATTAGCTGCTTGTAACAGAAATGCAATACAAACTATATTAGAAATTTTATTTCATTTTAATTTTGTGAGGTCTTCGTAAACACCTGTGGATAATCAATGTTTTTTTTTTTTATCGTTTTAGCTATGCTTCTTAACTATCACTGTTATTTTTAGTAAACCTCTTTGACATTGTTTATATTGTTCCACCTGCCCATCAGACGGTGGATATTTATAGGTTATTACCTGAGACTCTGTATCATCCCGAGACCCGTAGGCAATTGTGTAAATCAAGTATTGGGATGATACAGGTCGAGGGTGATGATACCTGAGAGATACAGCCTCTTGCCATTGTGATAACCTATTTATCCCATGAATTATTTTTCAAAGCTAAAAATTTTAAATTATTGGAAATATTTTACCAATAATAACATAGCAGTTACATTTCCTTCACTTCAACACGCTACTATGGCTAAAGTAAATTATCTTTTGCTTAATGCTTTATATGATGATAACACATTACTTGAAATAACTTTCCCCTACAGTTTGGTAAATATTGATGAACCGGACTCAGCGGGGTAATCACTGTCAAGAGCAGCCTACAAATTCAGATTTACAACTGTAGCTGAGGCTATATTTAGCACAGCAGGCCTATGACGTCACTGATGACGTCACAAAAACGTCACAATTCTAGTTCACTAAAAGCAACTGTCGGAACCAGAATGACACTTATATGCACTTTCAAGCTTTGTGGATACCTTGGGATGCCTTTTAGGAATATTTTGGGAAGTTTAACGACTTCCTACTGATCAGAGGTGCAGAAAATCTTATTTTTAAGATTCACAAGATTATATGTTAATGCCAAAGCATGATGCCGAAGGCCACTATGTCGCTGAATGCAATGCATATACATAAATATATAATTATATTTGATATCAATGCATTAAAAGCAAATTTATAGCATTAAATGAAAGGCAGAACGTCATAGAATTCATTTCTGAAGAGAAACGGTATCCATTTGCTCTCGAAACTGCAAAATTTGCCATAGGTACCATTTGACAGCTGACCTTATGAAAGCCAACGTTCACTGACCACGACGACCGGAGCGCATAACTTCATAAAAAATTGATCAAATCTCTCAAAGGATACATTAAATAAAAGCCAGAAAGTCATAGAATACCTTTCTGAACAAATACGGTATCCAGTCCCTGTGAAAACGGCAAAATTTGCAGTGTTATGCGGCAATTTGCACGGCCATTTCGTTCTGTTGTAGCAGTGACCTAGACCGATACATTAGTCCCTACATGTAGATGAAGGGACTGATTCCAAACCATACATTTTTTCAGCCCATAAGGCTTTTTAAAGAAGTCACTTTGTAAACAATCGTTATTTGAAGAATAATGCCAAATTTCGGACACAATCACTCTAGTCATAATTGTAGGCAACATATTTCTTTACATTCGTGTGTGATAACTTGCCACAGAGCTGACTTAGTTATCCAAAATAAGAGCAAGTTTAAGGAAATCACACTAAAAAAGTTGTGATGGTCACGCCGTCCTCAAAAAAAATCAGAGAAAACGAATAGCCACCAATGATGTCACAGGCCATTCCTCATAAATTGCAAGTATATAACCATCCTAACATGTTAAACACATCAATTATAGCATCAACACATCATAACATACCTGAAAATTCAATGATGATCAATTTTAAGTTGCCAGTCAGTTTAATTTTCGATCTTGTTTACTTGCTCATGACGCAACGTCGTGGTTGCACGTGCTTGATCGTTAGAGATTATTTGAGTTTAAAACAACAAATAAGTCATTTTATGTATTAAATTGCGCAAGAGATCAACATATAAAACTTTCTTAAGCTGTTATAAAATCGAATTTGATGCAAAAAACATACAGTAAAGCTTTTGTAAAAAAATACAATAGAGATTATCTTTTACCAGAGGGAGCCGCAGTGTAGTGACAGATGCGCCATCACGCATGCAATAAATATCCTGAAATATACGATTTTTAGCACCTAAATGTGTGAAGTAGCACTAATATAGTGGATTTATTGTATTGTAACAATTCTAGATCAAAATAAAACAAAAACAAGGTCCGTTTCTAAAAAAAAAACAGCATTCAAGTTTGTTTTAACATGTTTCATGTTAGATGAATTGTGTGTGGACGATTTGTACGACGTCAACAAATCACGGATTTTGCTAGGCCTGAATTTGTACTATAATCAAACTTTTCTCAGCTTCTACTAGTCGGATCTTCACCAAATTTGGTTTGTAAGCTGCGCTTTTGTATCACGGTTCTAATGGTGTGCCATTTATAGCTGTACTCCCAAAACTGTACAAAAGCCCGAACATGCACGAAGCTGTACAACGCACTTCAGTCATTTCCGTCGGAGTTCGCCATCTTGTGACTGGAAACAGCCGAGGGACTCGCATAGGCAACAAACAACGATTTTAAAAAAATTTATGGAACACTGCGTGCCAATAATAACTAGTACCTAGATAAATAATGTCATAAAAAACACATGTTACCAAATCTCGTAACCAACGTTAGGAAAACTTTGTTTGTATACAATTGCACATGGGTGAGATTTACATTCCAGAAAAGGCTCAGTCAAAATTATCGTGCTGGTGCTGCCACCTGTCGCTGGTTTCGTAGTGAGTGCTGCCACCTAGCTCCTGCAACCTTGTACATACAACCTACGGCCTCTGGCCTTCGGCTATTACACTTGAGAGTGGTGATTTTGATGTGGATCAACATAGGGCAGCCTTGAAGTCACAGCAACAAATCACAAGGTATTTTTACACCAAGTAATGTTATTTGTTTATAAATTACTGAAAGAAAATTTATTTGTGTAAGTTTAGGACACTGAAAATTCATCAGAATTCCATTTGTGCACAAAATACTGTTTGAGCTGGTGACGTTCATGACACTGCTGAAGATCCAAATTTGTCAATGTTTTGAAATCAAAACAATGCAGAATGCTTTGATTTCATTGGTCACTTCAATTTGGAGATGTGTCCCAGATATTGTTGCTGATTGGTTGAAATTGATATCATCCCTGTTTATTTGTTGCTCATTGGTTAAAATTTAAAAAGCTGTATCGTCCCTGCAGTTCTTGTCGATAATTGGCTGAATCTTGTATCATCCCTCGAAAAGCCGTATCGTCCCTCCAAGCCTTTGATATCTGAAATCAATATCACCCAGGGAAAAACACCAGTATTAGGGAAAAAACATGCTCAGTCATGGGATAAACCTGACTTATACCTGACTCTGCATAACTGGAAGAGATATCATAGAGCCTAAAAGTGCTTTCATTAGAAGCCCACAACATGTGAGCTTCTAATGAGCTGGCATATCACAGTTGGGGTGCAAGGCTATAACTGACCAGATAAATGTCACAACCATTATTGGTCTCATTTTCCATCATCAAAAATGATTTGCTCCTTTTCAGCAGGAGTTTATAACCCTTCTCAGTTTGGTAATTGGATGTGCCAGATATATCAAATTAGTAGGCTACTTCTGGAAATGTCTTAAAACTGTACCTTAATTTGCTTTCTCGTGTACTTTATGGAGGATGGAGTGAGAATGTTTGAGTTGAGTTTGTGATAAGTATTAGGTTTAATGATGTGTTAACGGGCAGGGTCGTTCACGTCTGTGCTTAGAAGAATAGAATAGAATATGATGGAATAATCTTTATTTATAATTGACATAAGACAACAATAGCAAAGAGCTATAATTGATCGACTGTCTATGTGCAAAAATTAAAATGTGCAGGTAAAACAATAACAATAAAAATTAATTAAATAAAATAAAAAAACATAATAGAGATTTATTTTAAAACATATCATAAAATGCAAACATTGCAACAACATTTTGGACCTTCCCATTTCGAAAGTATGCTTAGTATGGGATAGTGCAGAGCCCTCTGTTGGCCATTGGAGTCTAAGGTCTTAACCAGTGTTACATGGTCAAATGTGCCATGTGTGTTTTCCATGCGTTTGGATAAATGCATGGAAAAAGCATGGCTTTTGCCTCATTATGATTAGCTAAAAACCATGCGTTTTTCCATGCGTTTATCCTTCTCATGGAAAACGCACGTGGCACATTTGGCCATGTACCACCCTAGCAAATACAAGACTTCATACTATCAAGGTCAGGAATGTTTTGACAAATAGTTTATTCAGATTCTTTTTTTTTTTTCAAAGTTGAGAGATAAATGTCTTGTTTCACATGCATGGATTCTTTACTATTAGGTTCTATAATCTGTACCAAAACTTATCAGAATTGTATAGTGCAAAAAAGATACATATACAATAATATATGCATGCTTGGATTAGTGGAATACATTTCCAAAAGACCACAACCAGACATACACAAGTACTGCTTACCCAGATTGCATTCCAAATTGGGCCATGGCAGTGTCATTTCTTTATCGGCTGCCGTCGGTACAACATCGTTTTGACATCACTGACATCACGTCGACGTCGATACGATTTAGAATGCTATCTGGGTTAGTAACATACAGAGACAATATATCTAAGCACCTTTCGTATTTATTTGTCACACATCCACTGGTCTATCTGCTGATATGAATTATCAATGAACAACAGCCACAAAACAAAAAGTTGTCGTATTAGAAAATTAGAATTAATGAATCAGGCTCCAAAGAGTTCAACATATCTCCTGTGGTATGAAGAAAAAACAAACACTGTGCTGACAAAAGGACTGTCAAGTGAAGGTAAGCTCCATATACAGTAATACAATATATAAGAATGACAAAGAAACTAATTTGATTGGTCCTTGTAGAAGATTTACTGATTTTCCTCATTGTGACCAAATATGTGGTCTTAGATGTGACAAAGCCTTTGACATAGGGTAATTTTTTAAGGCTGTCAAGTAACACAAAAGACTGATTCCATCTTCTGTCACCTCGCAGTTCTTATGTGATGAGATGAGAGGAGACAAGATGAGATGAGATGAGACTTATTCAGCATTGAAGGTAACGCAAGTTACAAAGCTTTTTGAAAGATAAACATACAGAATTGTTTATAAGATGGAATATTCGAAATTTTATGGTAACCCACTTTCTCAAACTGGGAGCAACTGGCATAATTAATGAATGACTTTAATTAATGTTGTGCTCAGGTGCTTAGACTAGGCACCCAAACAATTATTTCCTACTTGGCATGATATAATTTGTCAAAGCAAGCTAAGTCTAAGATGACAACAACAGATTTATCTCTTAAAACATTCGGTTTAAATTCCCCATCAACCTTTGCATATTTTGGATGAGAGATCTCTCCACAAAATGTGACAAAAATGCATACATTTGCTAATATATTTTTTGATTTCCTTCCAGCCAAGACACTCTTCATATTGTAACATAAGGTGTTTTTCAGAACTCAGAATCATTTTATTCATATTACATATATATGTATTCAGTTGTACATATATTACGACACACGTGGTGCATGAACATGACATGTAGTAAGGGTGACACCTCCAAGATAAATTTATATCGCTACTGAGGTGCCACCCAGGATTTTCAGAACTCATACATGGCCAAATGTGCCACGTGCGTTTTCCATGAGAAGGATAAACACATGGAAAATTCATGGTTTTTAGCTAATTATAATAAGGAAAAAACCATGCGTTTTCCATGCGTTTATCCAAACGCATGGGAAACGCACGTAGCACATGTAGACTTGGAAACGGAACATCAGAGGACCTAAAATGTATCCTGTTGCTACAATTTTGAACGCAGATATACCAAAATTATGTCAGTTCTAACAATTCACTATATGAATCTACATACTTAGTTTGGTAATTATCTGTCTCTTAGCTCAACTGTCTGTCAAAATTAATATTTTCTAAAATTTCATCAAGTGATTGAAAAATCACCTTATTTGATCAAGGCACATTAAATATGTGTAAGCTAATGAATCTATCAGGCATTAATTATAAAAAATAAATGATACATTGAAAGAAATTAAGACCAAAACATTGGAAATACAATGGAAATGGCATCATCACCCATTGCTGAGTATTGTGACGTCATCACACGGTCTGTTTGCATGAAAAACTTAGTTATATAATTAATTGTACCTTAAGGTGAAATTGCTGTGCGCAAATGAGCGTGTAATGGTAAAAAATATCATGAGACAAGAAGGAAGTATTGGTTTATATAATTATTTGCTTATAGATGCTAAATCTAGCGACATAGGAACTTTAATATGTTCTTATTCTGGTAACACACAGATATACAGTTGGCGACATTAGCTCAGTAACGACATCACTTACATGATTGCCACAAAGCATTGTTAGAACAAGTTATTTAAGTATGAAACTAACTAAACAGCTGGAAGAGTTGCTCTAGTCAACCTTGGTGCAACCTGCGATCGTTTGCAAGCACAATTGCATCATGTAAGCAATGTCGTCACGTAGGTGATGTCGCCAACTGTACACCTAAACTCACTTGAAGGAACAAAAAAAAAACATCCTGCACATTTATTTCGTTGGTGCACTGAATGAAAATATCTGACTGTAGATAACAGAAGTACTTTTGTGGACCTTGAAATACAAGTACTAACTTCTCTCTGTGTATATTTGTCCCAAGGGTATATTTACTAAAGGGGATGTTCCGAAGGCCGTACAATGACATAAAAGACTAAGTCATACCAAATCTTCTTGACATTTGGTTACTCGTCACTGGGGATTGCTTAATCAGCCTCAAAGATAAGAGTCACAAAGACCTTGTCGCATTCTATTTGATCAAAATTTGATATATCTGGCATAACCAATTTACACTAATAAAATGTATTCGAGGCAAATATAATTTGAAAACGCTAAGGCAGGAAGACGCATTATAAAGATACTGAATGGCCGCCATCGAGCTGTTCGCTGGCCATCTCTCCGTTATTTTGCCTGTCTGTGTGTCATGCTGTCTTCCTTTCTGCTTCTAATCTACAAATTTAGAGGAAGGTTATAGCAATGCTTAGAAAGCTTAGTGAACAACACATCACAAAAATGTTATCAAATCCTTGAGTGAGGTTCTCGATAAACTCCAACTTATCAAATTGTGAGTGTTCACTTTACCTTCATCATCAGGGATGGGGGTCTAGCTCAGTAATAGTGCACTGGGCTTCCAACCACTCGATCCCGGGTTCCATTTCTGGTCGAGCCTAAGTTGGATGTCTGCTTCATCCCTCATCTCATTGCCATGGCCCCTACATGGCCAAATGTGCCACGTGCATTTTCCATGAGAAGGATAAACGCATGGAAAACGCATGGTTTAGCTAATTATAATAAGAAAAAACCCATGCATGGAAAACACACGTAGCACAATTGGCCATGTACCTGTCCTTATTAGCCCAACAGGTGTACAAATACAGGATGTAAAGCCTCAATCCAGCCACACCAACTTTCGTCTAGTGACATGCTTTTTCACGTGCAATCTTCATTGGCATCTTGCCTGAAACAATATATTTTTGCAATGTCTGCTGTGAAGCTCTGTGAATATAATATAAGTTTGGACAGAAATGCTACATTCCTGTCTGCGTATAGCATTTCTGAATTCCATGTTGGATAACTACTGAACGATATTAGGTCAGTGATCACATCGGTCGCAGACAGATTCAGCAGTATACGAACACAGTGCTCCTGAACAAACTTCAGGGTAAAAAATATTGACCGAAGATTTCATTTATATTTCATTAAGCTGCACACTCATACAATTATTTTAAGATGAAAATAACACAAGTCTGTTGGAAATTTTGTTTGTTTATCACAACTTGTTTATTAACCTATAACATGCCATTTGACATATGCCAATGGAGATAAGAGTTCTAGAGTTTATCATTGACCTTTGCTTACAAACAGGTAAAAACATTTTCATGCTGTATATGGTTACAATACACAGCAAGTATGCTTCAAAACTAACTAATACATGTGTATTTTTAATCTAGCAGAGAGTTGCAACTACTACTTTGTGTGTTTTGTTTTAAAATGCAGCTTGGCTTTAATTTCAGTCATTGCTGTTTTCTAGTCTTGAACATTAGTGTACTGCCGTGCAATGAATTGGATGATAATTGCACGATGATTGATACACTGTACTGAATAATTTAATAACCCTAAACTAATATACAAAACAATCAATGCAAATTACATTAAAACGAATAAATATTCTGATCTCACAGTCCTTTAAATGACATTTCTTGTCCTTATGTCCAGTTGAAGTCTTTGTGACCCGATATGATTGATACACTGTGCTGAATTTCAGTACGTGTTTCATGTAGTTTGTTTAATGCCACGTAAAAGCAGTCCTGCTGAACAACTAACTTAGACAACTGCGCACAAGGCAGACGGTTTTCGAAACAGCTCTGAGTTACACCACCTGTTGCCAACTTGCTTTGTTACTGACATGGCATGTATATGGAGCAGTGCACTCTTTATGGGATAATATATATGAAAATTGTTGTTATTAGATAGGTACAAATATTGATGGATGGACATGGAACGTGAATTATACTTATTACAAATCATTACACTCTAGTACCCGTGTCCATTCTCACCACTTCACAACCCATGTTATATAAAAATCATTCATGGTAAATAAACAATTCTGCGAGGGGCATATACTATTCCTAGAACTTCATGACTGACCTAAGAATCTTTAAACTGTCAATAAAATCATCAATGGAACATTTCATGGGAATGAATTAACGGGGTCTTTTGTAATCATCTGATCTCATCTTAGAAGTGAAGTTGTGATGTTAGTTACGTCATGCAAGCATACTTGGGCCGCGCTCTTGAAAAGTCAACACTGGAAAATTATTTTAGTTTCATAGACCACTGTCAGTGGTAATTTGACATCAGTTCTTGACCTGACATGATTGATTATTGTACATGTTTTACATAAAAGCAGTCCTGCTGGACAACTAATTAAGACAACTGCACAATAAGCCCCTTTAAAATTAAAAAAACTCTAATATTCTGCGAAAATTGCTTTATAGCATGACAATGAACATCAGCGGTATCAACAACAGCATATCAACAACAGCGTATCAACAACAGCGGTATCAGTAACAGAGGTATCAACAACGATATCATTTACTTTGGCATGCAGCTATGTTCTGTTGTGACATCACAAGTAAGTTCCGGAAACAATTATCATCAGGGTGTGCTGATTTCTTTACCTTTCTTTGTTATTCATTCTGAGCCATTTCTTGGAATCTAATCCCCAGAACAGACTTACGATATTTTGTTCTGTTTTTGTAGAAATTTCAGATACGACTTCCTCTAATACACAATTAACTATACATACAATGAGCTAGTTTGGTTCATCCTCACATAATTTTGATTGGCAGCCTACATTCTAATTTATAACAACAAATGTTAGGGGTGTCTCTTGGCACTTTATTGCCATGATTTAGCAACACATGGCCAAATGTGCCACGTGCGTTTTCCATGAGAAGGATAAACGCATGGAAAACAGATGGTGTTTAGCTAATTATAATGAGGCAAAAACCATGGGCACGTGGCACAATTGGCCATATAGATGGGGCCACTTTTACTCTGCAAATACTGTACGTATACTAAAAATTGCTAATATTTTGCCTATAAAGGTGAGGATAGGTAGGAAATCATCTCATAGAAGGGTATTCTATGAATATTGTCTTTATTTTGTGCATAATTAGTGCCTTATTAAAGCTATCTTCACTCCAACACATTAAACCAGATTTGAAATTTATAAAAAACTCTACTTTACTATACCTTGCAATAACATTACTGAGGATTCTGATGTAATTTTCATGTTTTAAACCTAGTATAATCCTATTACATAGAGTGTGGTGCAACTTAGCAATGCAGTCTAAAACTTTGAGTGAAGCTTCTGAAACTCCCAGCTCATTTGGAATTTTTATTTTATTTTTATTTAGATTTGTTTGCAGTTTGGTGGCAAAAGCCATTGACAGTAGGTTTATCTTACATACCTCCTCAAAATAGCTTGTTATAGGAAATACTGTCATTATTAAGAATTGGAGTATCTAATTACTACAGCAAGCCATTTCATGCATGAGCGGATGTTATCATAAAGTCGCAGACCCGGGTCGACTGCTTCCAAGTGAGCGTTTAACGCCCCTTTCCATTTGCGTCACATGTAAAAAGGCTCTACATCACTTGGTCGCATTAGAGCAAAGACCGCTGCCTGCCCTTATGCTACCCCACCAATTGTGTGGCGCTGTGTGTTACTGCATAGTAAAAAATGCTTGTATACATCATGTATGTCCCATAAAGTGGCCATGATATTCTGTAGTCTGGTCAGCTGCTGCTTTTTTAATGCTACGTTAAAGCTGCATTTTCCGTCTGTTTTTGTACCACCTAAAAAGCTATCAAAATAAAATAAAGTGCTTCTAAATGATGAATTAAACAACTAAAATTGTCTAGATTGAAATAAATTATGAAATATATCACAGGAATCTACTCGATCGGCTTTGTTTACATTTTAGCTAATTATGCATAGGAACGTACTGGAGAGCGTCACTGATTCCGACTTCAGATTCATTTTATAATAAAATGAGATCGGAGATGTTTCAATTCACACCGTAAGCGAACTACAAATAAATTTGTGTACATAAGGAACTTGGAAGTTTTGAAAATCGGACAAAAATTGAAGGAGCTGTTTAATAAAATGTATCACGAAGCGGGGATGCTAATGACGTTCATTTGTGCCTCGTTTTCATGTCATTGGCCATAAAAGACAATGCAATGTAAACAAACCGGCAATTTTTGATGAATTGTATGCCAGGTGAAGTTTATTTATTTCATAAAGAAACTGTGAACCCAGCAAAACTCAGATGTACTAGGTAATCAATATTAAGAAGGAAAATAATTGAATGCAACAGATTTCGACCACTGTCATTTTGACAGACAGTGCAAGTAAGATAAACACAGCAACACTTATAAATACCAAATGCATCCTTGTGAGCTGGGAGTTTCAGAAGCCTAACTAAAGCTTTTAGATTATGCATTGCTAAGTCTGCACCACACTATTATACTAAGCATTGCTTATAAATGGTGTTAATATAATTTATAGACCTTCTAGATTATTTTGTATTATTATAAGTTTGTCATACAGAAGCTCTTGCTTGGTTCATGTATTTTGTCTGAACAACTACTATTAGTGTGCTTTTATCTGAGGCCTGCTGAAAGTGTACAGTGCATTGTCGTGTGATAAACTTACAGTGTATACACTGTATGGTCAGATAGCACAGAGCATGTTATAAATCAGTATCAAGCAGAAAGGCTCAGCCATCTTATATGTATATATGATATTATGAACATTATATAAGCGCTACATTTCCAGGAAAATGTTATAGTGAAAAAATTGTTTACTTCTTGTTTCCAATTATATATCCTTCTCGACTGGGTGACATTAAAAAAAAGCTCACTTGTAAACTTCATCACTGCTGAGATCCACCCACTATGTACCCAGCCGATGATTATTTGATTTACCCTGGCTTGGACAAACCCTCTAGTGCTCAAAACATGAAATATGTCCAGGTCATAAACACTCTACTGATAACACGGTCCAATTTTCTTCCCTGTAGCGAGATAGATAGTTGGTCCAGGGGCAGTTGCACATTTGTGGAGAGAAGAGGAAATGATGGCATCTTGTATCTGAATGAGCCCTGGATAACTGGGATATTTCCATGTCTTCAGTCCAGAATAAGATGTTCTTTGGCAGTTAAGGATGATTTGTGACACAGGAAGGCAATAAACTGCGGTTGTTAGGAGCAGTTCAATAGCAAAAAGAAGAAACGGAGCGATGATGAACCGGTGGAGGTATGAAGTATTGCCTTGAAGTATTGCAATAGAAGAACTCCGTGTTAAGGCCACCTTATTATGACCACCTCCGTATTATGACAACCTCGGAAGTAGGTTCAGTGAAATCTTGAAGAGTGTCCAAATAGCATTCCAAATCGGGCAAGTTTCGTTTTAATATTGGCAGCCGTCGGCACAACGTCATATCGACATTGTCGATGTCCCGCCTATGTTATCCTGGTTTGGAATGCTATCTGGGTGAGCTACATCCCAGTAGGATGTCGATCGCATGAGACGTTAAATTGGAGGTGCCTTGCACACAGTGTCTATGCTGAGGCTAGTAAAAGACCACACCCATGGGGTAAAGATGTAACATGGTAAATGTAAATGTGGCTGGGGTTTAGAGTCTTCAGTTACATAATGCACATACTCTGTCGACTTCACAATTACATCCTTGACAGGCCTGATCAAACTTGAGCCTTTCTATGCTCCCTGGGGAGCATACACCCAGCGTGCAACCTGTTAGGCGCTTATGACGTCAGGCACTTTACAATTGCCATTTCTGCCGGTAGCCAAGTGCCCATTTACACCTTCCAGTGGAGTAGAGCAAAGATTTACAGAGGATTTGCTCAGTTCCTCCATGCCACGACGGGGGATCAAACCTGCAATCTTACGGTTTGCAGACGAGCACCTTGACCACTGGGCCATGGCACCTTAATGGAGTAGTCTCCAAACCTAATTGCATTATCATTACATCCGCTTCTAGCAACTGGTCAAGTTTAATAATATTCAGACCAGTAGCACGGAGACAACATAATACAAAACAACTGTCTCTGCCCGGTACCCTTGAATCTTCAGGGTCCCTGGAAACCTACTTTTACGATATCGCTACGTACGTGCAACGTATTGCTGACCGAACAAATTAGTACAATGTTCACCGCTCTAGATTGCTTTGCAAAGTGCGTTTGAAATCGTAACTGTGGTGAATCAAGGTCTGTAGGTCAAAAGTGGCTGGGTTAGTTGTGCAGGACATTTGGTGAGTTGCTCTCAATGAGATTCTGTTGACGCTCTCCCACAGTCTGATTAGAGTAAATAATATAGATGGCATGGGCAGTCGACTTGTAGACAGACAAAACAAGTACAAACAGCTACATGTATCCTAATATCCAAAGCTACTGAGTAACAAGCCAAACCAAGCCATAACTTACTGATGACATCAAATTGCTGGCTTATCTGAAGTCCTGTATAGACAAAAAAAAACAAAAAAAAAGGCTATTAACCACTTTGCCACTCATCCAGCTTTCTGAGATATACCAGGACACTCTGTTCATACCAAATGTCAGACTGATGATGCTGAAATTGATGTATTATCGCATAGTTATTTCTATTCTGCAGGAGACATATACTACATAGGAAAGTACCTCGTTTGTGTCCTATAGCTGCTGTATACATAAGGTCATCTAGCACAGCTGAACGTCAATTTACAGCTACACTGACCACGGTCCAGGGGCATATCAGGTTAATGGCATTTCATGGCTGTTGTCATACTTTTCCGCATCCCCTTTAACCCTGGCCATGGGGGATCTTATACAAGGTTCAGTTTTAGATGATATACTGTAACATATTATGTCCCTGATATTTCCATTGTTACAGTATATTTTCATTAATTTAGTTGTTATCATATATTACCATTCAACACACATTTTTAAAGTTAAAGCCTTGGCACCATATGTCATAAATTTTCTAATGTCATTATTCCATTTGTAGAAGTACTATTCCTTTAAATTTATTAGGTCTTCTACTGGTTTTATTGACAAGTTTTATCTTATCACTGTATTTTTCAACATGTTACACATTTACATGGTGTTACTGTTTTTGTTGATTCCAATATAATTTGTCTGTTATGGGAACAGCAAAATAAACAAGTGTTTAGTGTTAAAGGCAGGGGTTCATTATTGGATTAACAAAAATATTGGCAGTTACTTTATTACATCATATAATTGAAAATAATAAACCTCTGCAAAGCAAATAAGGATGTAACAGTATATATTTTGGCAGCATGAAAAATTACTGAAACCCATGTAATATTGGGTGGAGCTGAGGGCATAAAGCCCCGTTCCCACATAGCCGAGTTACTCGTAGTCAACTCGTAGTAATAACAAAAATTACGTAACACCCAAAATTCGAGGAGTTGGCGACGAATTTTTGCGGAAAAAATGACCAGGAGTGACTCGCCGAGTTACTCGCCGAATTACTCGCAGAGTTACTCGGCGGGTTCAGCGAGCGACTCGCCGAGTACCAGGAGTGACTCGCCGAGTACCAGGAGTAACTCGCCGAGTACCAGGAGTAACTCGCCGAGTACCAGGAGTAACTCGCCGAGTACCAGGAGTAACTCGCCGGGTGAAGCAAGGTGTCTACGACAGCGACGAGTCACCCATCGAATGATAGGCCGACGCCAGCCTACCTGCATTCTCAGATGAATATCTCGCTTAATATTTGGTCTATTTTCGATCCGAAAAAACCTATGGAGTCACTATGAATTATACTACAAAACAATCTTTATTTGACGAAAATCGGACTAATATTAAGGGAGCAGTAGCTTTTTAAAGAAGCGCTCAGCTTTCTGCATTAATACAGTCTGGGCGCGGACGCTTCAGGGAGCACCAGTATAAGTAAATTAAATATAGCAAATAAAATCACAGATCAAATCACAAATACTAATTACAATATCAATATTAGATTTAAATTTTACAAAATATACACAAATTTATACTGATCATAATATCACAATAAGATTCAAATTAACACAAAAAGATAAGAAAGTTATACAAATATAATCATTGCCTGGTAATTACAATTAAATATATTGCTTTTAATTAATGAAAGCAATTACATATTTTTGTAATTGTGAATGACAATCAAGACAATGTCATATTACTGTGTCATCTTTGAACAAACCATGAAATGACAGGTCAAAGAACCCCAATTTAGGCAATTAGGCAATTGACACATGTATTGAATTTGCTGTATGCTCTACACCAATTCTTTGTATCATTCAAAATGCTAATAGCAATTACTGTGTCATCTTTGAACAAACCATGAAATGACAGGTCAAAGAACCCCAATTTAGGCAATTAGGCAATTGACACATGTATTGAATTTGCTGTATGCTCTACACCCATTCTTTGTATCATTCAAAATGCTAATAGCAATTGACATAACAGTCATGGCAGTTGGCAGAATGAGTAGAAATGAATTGCAATAAAGCTCATCCAAACAATGTATATAAAATGGTCAAAAATATTGACCACACCATTCATGTCAGGGCCATACACAGAGCACCTTGCCACCGCCAGACTACCTGCCTTCTCAGACAAATATCTCGCTTAATATTTGGTCTATTTTCAATCTGAAAATCTGTGTGGAATAAGTATGAACTCGACTATAATTCAATATTTATTTGACGAAAATCGGACTAATATTAGGGGAGCAGCAGCCTTTTAAAGTAGCGCTCAGCCTTACCTGCATTGATACAGTCCGGGCGCGGACGTCTGCGAGAGCACCACTGTTTGCCTCCGCCAACTTAGCTGCCTTTTCAGACGAATATCTCGCTTAATATTTGGTCTATTTTCAATCCGAAAACGCGTATGGAATCAGTATGATTTATACTACAATTCAGTTCTGATTTGACGAAAATCGGATTAATATAAATGGAGCAGCAGCCACCGCAAGACAACTGCCTTCTCAGACAAATATCTCGCTTAATATTCGGGTTTTTTTTAATCCGAAAATACGTATGGAATCACTATGAATTATACTACAAAACAATCTTTATTTGACGAAAATCGGACTGATATTAGAGGAGCAGCGGCCTTTTATATTATATACGACCCCCTACGCTGATGATGGATGTACTAAAGGTAGAACTCGACGAGTTACTCGGTGAGTTACTCCTACAACTCGCCGAGCTACTCCTCGCACTCCTGAACATCCCCCCCGAGTGTAATACGAGCGAAAATAGCGCCGAGTAACTCGCCGAGTTCGAGGAGTAACTCGGCGAGTTCGAGGAGTAACTCGGCGAGTTCGAGGAGTAACTCGGCGAGTTCGAGGAGTAACTCGGCGAGTTCGAGGAGTAACTCGGCGAGTCATGGCCGAGTTTTTGGACTCCTGGATAATTCGCCGAGTGTGCCGTGCAGCACGGCATACTCGGGAGACTCGGCCTACTCGGCTCCAAATCTCACGAGTTCGCTACGAGACTCAGGAGTTACTCGCCGAGCATCTCTCGAGTGCGAGGAGTAATCGCCGAGTTTAGTAAGAGTTGGGCCCGAGAGGCATGTTACGTAATACTACGAGTTGACTACGAGTAACTCGGCTATGTGGGAACGGGGCTTAAGTGTTAAGTTGTTAAAACTAAAAATGTAGACAAACCTTTGAGACTTAGAAAGATGGAAAATTGTAGATGAATGTTCAACTTAGTCATGTCACCAAGGGTTATTTGGTTTCATGTTACAAGGGGTTGAGTCATGTAGTTGTGCTTTTTTGCTGTTCCCTAGAAAAATAATTTTAAGTATTAATTTTGTTTTTTTCTACATTTCAAAGAATTGTTGCAACACATGTAGTGTATAACCATTTCTCATATAGCGTTTGTCACAGATATTTCTTAATGATTGGTTACTGTATTTTCTCACAGGCTTTTCAGACTTGTCAGTGTACCCATTTGTCACAATTTTAGCTATTTATCCCACCTTTCTACAAATTAGCCCTAATCTCTTTCCATTATCACAGCCTAACTCTTGACCCCCTAACGGTTGGTAATGCTAAACCCTGCGGAAACTATCCATGATGGATAAGTTACTTAAGTGCCTTATCTTCTTAAGGGTTGTCCTAGCAGCTAATTGGTTCGTTAGCAAGACGTGGACGCAATACCTTACTTATTTGGGGATGTTGTCAGACTCCAGGGAGTCCATTATAAACAATGGTTGTTGGACAGCATAATGAAGAAAAAAAACACACACACAAAATGCAGTTGCACTTACGAACTTTTTATGATGCATTGGTCTAGTGTTTAAGGCCCAGGCTAGTTCCAATGATAACTCTGGGTTCGAATTCAAGTCCTGAACAGTTTTCATGCGCTCTGTCTCAGTTGAATGTTAGTGGAATGAGATGTCAATGAGTTAGGCAAGTACTGGTGGAATAGCTTGGTCTGAAGTCAGATTGTAGGGTATATAACAATTTGTGTTCCTTGTAGTGATTTTCAACTTGTACACGTATGGCCTTCTCAAGAATTTTAGATATGGTTAGCAAGATGATAATAGGTCTATAGTTACCAACTTCGAGTTTGCTGTTTTTTTTTATAGATGGGAGAAACTTTGGCCAATTTTGTGCAATCAGGCACTATTAATTTTCGTTTGTGATGGAAATATTATAATAACTAGATGTGTGACAATATGGCACATCTTATAGAAATCTGGGTCCTATATTGTCCAGGCCATGAGATGTCTATGCTGGGTTGCATGGCCTTTTATTCCAAGCCTTATCATCTCTTCATTATATCTGCCTCTAGTGGCTGGTCATAGAAGCTGACTTAAATGTTCTGATCAGTAGCATTGATACAAAGAGTTTCTTCACGATGACATGAAATCTGAAAATCGTCACCAGTCTTCTAGTCGTCTTGCAACGGGTCATTGATAATCTCATATGGTCTTGGATAATCTTCTACTGTTGTGCATCTTTTCCAGGGTAAAATTGGCAACTGCTTAACTGGTCACTAAAAATCTTAAGTTATCTTACATTGTCTTAATTAATCATAGATACAGGGTGTGGCATAAAAACTTGCACCAGCAGCTACTGCGCTACCTCTTCTGTTATTATCTCAAGTGATAATCATCACATGCAGCTGCAGTCATACACACACAAGTAATTACAGTCCTAAATTATCTTTATTAATATATTTTCTTGTTACCTCACGAATTATTGATAATATGGATCTAAATATAGCACATGCACACTTATCACACCTTCGGGTCATTTTCACCTGGGCCTTTGCTATACAAGCACTAAATTATGTCACTGATCATTCAGATGTGTTACAGACACCTTTCTTGACCTTTGCCACCAAAAATAGGACAAATAGATTCATTTTTAATAAGAAGGTAGACCATTGACACCTTTGAGGTGGAAAGTGCCATTTTGGATTCTGATAAATTTTCTGTCTTTTCTGTCTTATTAACTGGCCCATCTTCCTGAAAATCATGTTATTTTTTCCAGATTAGTTGTAGATTCAGAATGTCCCTCTGGAATACCATTAAATATCTCTGTTTAAATTTTATGACCTTCCTGGATCAAAACTGAAACCAACCTTCTAATCATCTAATACCATAGTATACATATGCTGAAGGAGGATTATCTGCAAATGTTATATTTTTGGTGGCTGCAGAGGTGTATTAACTAGGAAATCTCTAATTTGTAAACTTTTCTGCAAAAAGAGACACCATGCAAGCAGACAGAAGTCTGACCTCTGTGACATGTGTCTCTGAGAACAAGCCCTGCAGCATGCACCCTCTCAAAAATTCAGACACTGATATTGTCTGACATTAAAAGATCAAAGATATCACATTGACCAATTGCTTATACCCCTTACTAAATGTGGCAAAACTTCAAAAGACCTCATAAGCATTTGAGTAACCTACAGCTATCCCGAAAGAGGAGAATCCCAGTGCAAGTTTTTAGGCCGCACCCTGTAGTCGCACCATGGGTTGTAGACAAGTCTTGAACAAGCTTGAATGAAATCTGCATCTTGGGTGATCTATAAAGAGTGGTGTGACTGGTAAAAGAGAAGTCATAGTGATTGAACGTGATCTTTCATATGATCTTTAGTTGTGCAAGTAGTCAAAGGTAATTTTATGCTGGTGACAGTTTTCAGTTGGAGGTTGTCTTTTCCTGTTATGTCCTAACTTGTTGTGATGGTTGGTGAGACTTGGGCCTTATAAATCTTGTCTTAACTTGCCTTTTATTCTTTTGTCTTAATTGATAGTGGTGGCCATCTTCAAAACATCAGATGCTGTCTTCTTCCTGGATATTCCTTCTCTATCCCTTCCCGCTTGGCCAGGACCTCCTACATACATCTCTGTAGGGAGCAAAGGTCTGGTTTCCTTCTTAAATCTGAAATTTTTGTTTTAATTACCGTTATAAATTGAATTCAAAACCAAAAAGAGGCTGAATAGATGTAGGTCATGTAGCACCATAGCAACTGCTCCCCCTAACACCCATGCTCGCAAGTAGAATGTATGGTAGAATTAAGGCTCTTGGCAGGTCACATGACCTAACAGAACAAGTGACCTTTTTGAACCCTGACTGAACAGGGGCAGTGGCAACATTTGCTTTTTAAAAAATTTTAAATCCAATAAATTTTAATCCAGGCCATGACAGATACAAAAATGTTGTGGCCTGGCTGGGGGGGGGGGGGGAGGGGGTCGATAAATTCAAGTGCATGTATTGAAGGGATCCCCAAATCAAATTAAAATGTACTGAAAAAAAAAGGGGGCGGATGTAACTGGGTTGGATCTATGCATCCACTACTGTCAGTAGTACTGGTCAATAAACCAGTTACCTCTCAGCAATATCTGCTCCAGACGATCAAATCATTTATACTGTGTCCTGTCCACCAAGCAAGCATTGTTTCCTACCTGCTGGGTACTCAAGAGCTGGTACATTAACAATTGACCTTCATATTTTTGCACTTTTAGTTTAAATGTGACTTGACAATTACATAAAAGCCTTTTGTAGTTTTCCATCCCATTTTCAAATTACAAAGTTTTTCCAGACAGGGTGGGGGGGCAGGGTTTGAATTCTAATACGAGTACCCTCAATTGAATTAAAATGTTCTTGGCAAAGGGGGTTGAGATTACTGGGTTGGATGCATGCAACTACAACTGGTCAATAAACAGTTACTAAAGTTTGCAAAATGTGTGTTGTGCCTTTAGTTCTGCAAAATTCTAGCACCATTTTAAAATCTGAAATAAAATGCTTCAACAAATGGAATAATGACATTAGAAAATTTGTGACATATGGTGCCAAGCCTTTAACTATAAAAATGTGTGTTGAATGGTAATATACAGTAACAACTAAATTAATGAAAATATACTGTAACAATGGAAATATCAGGGACACATGGCAAGAGGCTGTATCTCCCTGGTATCATCACCCTAGACCCTGTATCATCCTGAGACCCGAAAGGTCGAGGGATGATACAGGTCGAGGGTGATGATACCTGGGAGATACAGCCTCCTGCCATTGTGATAACCTATTTATCCCATGACTCCTTTTTTATAGCTATAAATTGAAAATTACTTGATAAGGTACACCCATCATAACCGGAGCTTATGCATAGCTTCAATAAATTTTTGTTATGCTTGATACTTTACATGATGAATACACACTACTTCATAAATTACCCCCTCAAATTTTATATATTTTGGATTGGCAGCACTGAAGTTATGGCTTTCTTGAGCAACTAATAAAACTCTAAAGTCAACTCAAACCTGCAACTGAGTCTATTTTTAGAACAGCAAGCTTATGATGTCATTGATGACGTCACAAAAACGTCACAATTCTAGTTCATGAAAAGCAACTGTCGAAGTTAAAATGCCAGTTTTGGATACCCTTGGGATGCATTTTTGGGAATATTTTGCAAGTATGATGACTTTTTACTGATCAGAAGTGCGGCAAAAACACATAATCTGTCTGAATGGCAATTTGATAGGACTTCAGTGGTAACTTTGTTTTTGATCAACATTGACAGCAAGTGGCAGTTTTGAGATCTCCTGCACAACATTTTAAGGTATTGGTACTCTCAGAAATGTTCAGCATTTATAGAATAATGAAAGAAAAATCATTTGCATACATTTTATGGGTCTGGAAACTTTGGTATATTAATTTATGTAGAAAATGCCATTTGAACTGATGACGTTCATGAAACACTAAAAATCCCAAATTTGTCATTGTTTTGAACAAAACAAACTGATAGCAACAGCATTTCATTGGCCAGTTCAGTTTTGGAGGTGTGGCCCTGAAATTGCTCGTGATTGGTGGAAATCGATATCATCCCTGTGTATTGGTTGCTCATTGGTCAAAAATTTAAAAAGCTGTAGCGTCCCTGCAGTTCTTGTCCCTGATTGGCTGAATCTCGTATCATCCCTTGAAAAGCTGTATCATCCCTCCAGGCCTTTGATATCATCCCTCTTAGATCAATATCACCCAGGGAAAAACACCAGTATCAGGGAAAAAACATGCTCAGTCATGGGATAAATACATATATATATATATATTCAAAACATATATTTATTTATTTATTTATATTCAAAAAACCTAAAAACTGAAATCAACATCTAAAATTAGTTGCAAACATTGCATCTATCCTAAAATTCATCAGTCTTAGCATCCACTGTGTAAGTGTATTGGAGTCTCTTTTAATTTTCGATACTCCTTCAATACTTTTTAATCTCTTCCTCCAGCACTTCAATGCCTAAATGGAGGCTGAGCAATTATATGATGGCGATCTGTGATTCATTTAAACAAAGCGACATCGATTTTTCCAGTCTGAGGTTGTTTTCCAATCTTAAGTCTATTCCGCAAACTTTTCAAGGCCTTATGAGTCCTAAGAGTAAGATTGTCATTGATTCTCTACCGAGCTCTACGAAGACTTTGTCAATTTTCCACAACTGGTGTTTGCGCACCAAGTAAAGGAACTCTGGGTGGGTGAGTGGGTGGATTGGGGCTTTACGTCCTGTATTTCTGCACCTCATGGGCTAATTAGGACAGGCAGGGACCATGACAATGAGATGATGGATGAAACGACCATCCAACTTAGGCTCGAACGGACTGGGACCCATTGAACCTAGGACCCATTGGTTGGAAGTCCAGCACACTACCACTGAGCTACTCAGTTAAAGTTTTTGAAATAAGGTGAAGAAGTTTGTCACTTCCTTTCATATGTCATAATTGTACATGATCTGCTTTGGTGTGTTTCTAATTGTTAATTTTGTATCTTTAAACTACAGTGAAAAGCACAAATTCAGAATATTTTAGCAAAAAAAAACTGAAATTAACATCTAAAATTAGTTGCGAACATTGCATCTATCCTAATATTCATTCGCTGTTAGTATTAGTGTTTTGTCAATTTAAGTGCTAAGTCAATTGTAATACTAATCTATTGAAGTTTTCCAAATATTTCTCCATAATTCACATTTTATTAGTCGATTTGAATATGAAGTTAAACTTTATGAGGTTTTGTTTTGTGGATTGCCACTTAAATCTAATCTCATTTTGGTTGTTACATCTTCTTCCTGAAAATCTACCCCGTGTAATAAGACTGATAGGGGAAGGAATTGAAACAAAAAGCTTTGAGATAACAACTGGCCACAGATGAGTCATAAGCATTACATGATTTTGATGTCATTTGTAAGTAACTAAGGCATATGATGATTTGTTCGAACTCCCTTGATAGGGGAAAATAGTTAAAAATGTACACAATAGAATACAAATATATTGAAATCAAAGCAATGATTATGCAACCTACATGCAGAAATCTTGATATAATAAATGATTAGACTATGTGATTTCGCAATGCTTAAACTAGTTCAATTACTGCGCCCAGGGATTTCAATGTAGCAGCGGACAAAGTAGTTATTTACATATCGCCAAATCTGATGTTGGATCATGTTAAGCAAAGTAAAATGTAATTTTGTACTATTATGCTTAAAATACACTAATATAATATTATACATTCAAATTTCTTACTCCTCCACCAGGATCGCTGCTCTGTCCGAAATCTGGCAGACCCTCAGGGCATTCGCCCTTCGCTTGATGACAGATGGTCTACGTGGGAGACTGATAAAAGGTTATAAAAATGTTAAAACGCTGAATCTTGATATTAAAATACAAGGCTTTTAATGTATGTAAATTTTTAAAGTCACACATATTTCACGCATTCACAAGTATAATAAATGGAAACAATTATAATAGAAGAAACAATTATAATGTATAAACTTTTATTGACGATTCCATAACAAAGAGATACATGTGTCAAGTTAAAATATAAAAACATCATCGAGTATGTACAATAGAAAAGGGTAAAGAAAAGTAAAGAAAGCCTGGATATAGCTAGGCTCTACTGTAGCTCAATATGAAGTTATAATATATATACACAATGAATATTTTAATATGCACCATATTGTACAAATCACATGTTAAAATAATACTGATTGTTAAATAGCTATGTATGTATAGTCTCTAAAAATACTGTAATGTCTCTAAATACACAATAAACTGAGTCACTAAATAGTTCGATAATTTAACATTTATAATCATTTCATATAATATATACAAATGTACAATATAAAGCCCAAACATAGCACCAACCACAAAAGCCATACAACACAGACATATATATACACACAAGTACACAAGAATTATTATATGTACAGGTTATTATCTGTGACCTATAAACATTTATGTCCCTAGTCGCTTAGAATGTGTGTGTTTACAATGGAAAAGAATATCACAGGAAATTAATGGAATAAATGTATTAACAATAAAATAAAATAGAAATAATAATAATTAGATGCATTCATGGCAAGCAGTATCAGAAATATTGGAAATAAGGCTTTGCTGCATATGACAAGGAGAGCATATTCACAGTAAAATGTATGTACCAATTTTTATTTTTATTTATTTTAAAGCTGCATTGTCACTCAATATGACAGTGTTCAAAATCGGTTGCATTCATTTCATTGCTTCTAAAAAAACCAGATTAAATCCCATCAGGGCCTTGCTAGTTTCACTATATCTCAATAAAATTAATAAACATATCAAAAATTGCCGATTTGTTTACATAGCAAGTGCTTTTATGGCCAATGAAATGAATACGAGGCAAAAACGAACGTCATTAGCGTCGTCGTTCGTAATGTATTTATTATTGTGTGCCTTCAATTTTCGATTTTCAAAATTCCAAGTTTATTATATAAAAAAATGTGTAGGTGTTTTGCTTTTTGCATAAATTGAAACAATTCTGACCTCAATCGCGAATCGGCGACGCTCTCCATTACGTTGCAATGCATAATTAATTATATGTAAAAAAAGTCGATCTAATAAATTCCGGCAATAATTTATAATTTACTACAATTTAGACAGTTTGGGTTATCGAATTCAGCATTTTCTTTCATTTGGATAGCTTTTGTGTTGGTACAAAAACCGACTGACAATGCAGGTTTAGTTTTTTTATACATATCTATATTGATTTTACCAGATTTAAAGGGAGCAGTTACCCATCAGTTTTACCAATAAAGGATTTCATTCAGACATAATTGCAAAACAATTTTGAATATGGTCAATAAAAATTACACGTTTCTCAGTATACTTCACATACAAATACAAAGTGGTATTCATCTTCAATACAGGGTTGAGCACAAATAGAACATTTTCTATCTTCAAGTGGGATCCCTTTCCATTCTCCCCACTTCAATCTCGAGTTGAACTATCGCCAGTCTAACTTAGCCAAAATTGATCTATGGTACCTATTGAATAAATTTGTCACATATGGCTCAACTTTGTATGAGGTTTTAAAGTTACGTACGTGCGTCTGTCCCTGCCCCGGACCCTGTAGTAGTAGTGTAGTACCGAGGGTCCCTGGAAACTAATTTTGAGCAACTCACCAGATATCACACACAACTAACCCAGGCACTACTGACCTATGGTAATTGATTCAATTTTGTTCATTATCATTCAAGAAATGCAAAACACCTAAGATTAGGATATTATACGTTGTTTCTCAGTCAATCTGGAGCGGTGAAATAACAACTATTTTGTGCAGTTCGCCGTACATTTGAATGTGCTTGGCGATTTAAAAGTAGGTCACCAATTAATTGATTTTCACTTTTGATAGATTGTATGTGCGTAGCTTAGGCTTCCATCTGCCCATTTCTGGCACTCTATCTCATGTAATTGAGCCCAGCATTGCTCAAGTGACCACAGTTTTATTATTAACACGTTTGTGCTCGAGGCCAAGTTGCTGCAACAAAAGAACTATTTTGGCAGAAATAACATAGGGAACATGATACAGTGTTTACTCCCTATACATTGTAGGTAAGAACAATGCTTCACTCTAACACCATCACTGTAATCATTAGCCCATCCAGCTGCTTTGTAACCTGATAAAAAGGCAACCATGGAAACCATTCACTGCCTTGGTAAAGAAATAGGGAATATTCCGAGAAGTGAGTATAAGGAATATGCTGGAACAATGAGGTGAAGCTATATGCAGTGTACCAAGAATGTATGAATATTATCTAAAAAATAAACACGTTCTTCATTCATCTTGGAATGAATAATTAACATATGATATAAACATAGGATGTTGTTGCAGCATACCCTCAGTACATTTTACGAAATTAAACTGAGCTGAATTGTAATATTTTGACAATAAGCCTGTGCATGTATTTATAAATCAATGGGTCCAAAAATTTGAAATGTTTTGATCATGATAAGATATAGACTGCAAGAAAGCTAATGAGCAGCAATTAATCATTGATATCTAATAAAATTTGGGGAAAGATTGAACAAAACTCTATTTAATTAGTATTATCCAGCATATTTCAACATAACATTATCAAATGAAGTTATGAACACACTTTGAAATCTTACAGCAGATGTCATAGACTTGGAATCTCAACTCCGGAGGACGTCAAGTGAATCCAGGACTTTCGTTGGCTCATTGGCCATTTTAATATAAGGCAGCCCGTCAACCCGTGAGAGTCCCCAGATAGCATTCCAAATCGGGCCAGCGACATTTCTATATAGGCCAACGTCGCCCCAACGCTGAAACGATTTGGAATGCTATCTGGGTCCTACTACATTCACATGACGTCATCTGGAGTTAAGTTTCCAAGTCTATGATTTTATCTGCAATGTGACCTTTAACACTGTTGCTTTGCAAGCCAAAATTTTTATTAGTAAAGAGTTATCAATGATTATATTAGCCGGGGAATTGCTGAAACCCCCCTTTTACACCTCTTGCGCTGACAAATTTGCGGCTAATATCTCCAATTATTATGGCATTATTGCATTAAGCAGATAAGAAGCCTCTCGTATGCTAATCAAATTGATGAGGTTTAATATTAGCCATTAATAGCCAGATTAATCCACGAAATGGCTTCCATTGTTTCTCTATAAAAGGCAAAACACTTCCACAATGGGTTGTGTTTAATTCATGAACTTTTATCTTGGTGAGAACATCAGCCGGTGCATAATGGAAAAATGATTGCATCATAAACATCATAAACACAGAGAGGCCAAGTACTCGAAATCATCAATTTACTTGAGGTGGTATGCAACCAAATAAAAATTTTCTATCAGAAAATCATATTTTGATACGCAAGAAAATGCATTGTTCTAATTAAAAAATCAACAAGGAAAAAAAAGGGATATAAATTCATGTGGTATAGATTAGTTCTTAATCATTATTTTTTGTCTACTGTTCATGTTTAATATGAAAAATATAAATATCAAAAATTATCATTTCTTGTAGAAGTTTTAACGGGTTTTATTGAAACACAGCCCAGCCCAGATAGCATTCCAAATCGTTACGATGTCAAAACAATGTTGTACAGACGGTGGCCAATATAGAAACGATGCTGGCCCGATTTGGAATGCTATCTGGGAGCTGGTTTAGTTTGATTTCTTTGAATATTGTAAGATAGCATTCTAGAACTAGTAATTTTAATTTAAACATACTTTCACAAAATTTCATCCAGACACCATTAATTTTCCAGAAACATGTAGCTAGCAAAATGCCAGAATACATGTGTATATTGTTTGTAAATAACCAGATATCTAATCTCATTATCAATAGATTTGATTGAAATTTACCTGAACATCTGAACATTATTATTTGTAAGAATTATAATACAACAAAGGTTTTCCAATTTTGTGAGTTTTTAGTTTCACGTATAGTGCCATGTTTTGACTAGCAATTTAGTCAATATGACCATAAGCAAAGAAGGCTGACTTACTGGTCAGTTAGAATACACGTAGCTGTAAGTATCAGAAAAATGTTGTGGCTGATTCAATTATCAAATACCATATTATCTCTAAAGCCAATATAAAAAGTTTTTAATATCATTTGTCAATGTAACAATTATCTTGCCTCGCCTACAGCTGATCATATTTTAAGTTGACTAAACTTCAGACCAGTGGGTTTGGTAGCACTGCAATACACAATCCCAGACAAATGACACATGATTTATTGCCAATGAGAAAACACAACTTTTGACATTTAACGCTCATGAAATTTGCAGCCTGTTAGCGCCTATGCTAATTGGAAAACATGATTAGTCCGTGAATCCACGGGGACCTTGCAGTAATCTATTCTATAATTCATTTGGAATTAAGGCCTGTCTCGAATCTGGTATTTTACATGTACTCTGTGTCTCTTTAATCAAAAACATTGCATGGTACATTAGGAGCCATTCCGTGATGATATTGCTTGCAAGGAAAATGTATATTATATTTGGATGTAGAGCTGTTGTTTCATTGTGTCAAGGTGGTGGTGGTGAATTAGGGCTTTATGTCCTGTATTTCTGCACCTGTTGGGCTAATTAGGACAGGCAGGTACCATGGCAATGAGATAATGGATGAAACAACTTAGGGTCGACCGGGAATTGAACCCGGGACCAAGTGGTTGGAAGCCCAGCGCGCTACCTCTGAGCTACAGTGTAAGCTCATTGTGTCAAGGACTCAATATGCTTTTGGTCTGATGTTTATAGTCAGCTTATATGGCCAGATGCCAGAGGCAGGCATAATGATGAGATGATAACTTGTCAATGATAAGGCTTGGAGCCAATAACATGTTCCCTGATAGCATTCCAAAGCAGGCCAGCGTCGTTTCTATATCAGCCGCCATCAGAACAACATCGTTTTGAAGTCACCGACATCGTGCGGACATCAAGCGATTTGGAATGCTATCTGGGTTGCACATTTACCCAATCGGTGGGATATTTTACTTGCCCGGCATAGACACCGAGTACAAGGCATGCAAAGAACATGATGTACTTGCCATGGTCAACTCCTGATATGACCTATTTTCAGGTGAATCTTGAATTTCAAAGGTAAAAATGCATTGAAGTGTAAATAAAACAAAACAAAGCAAATCTGCCAATTTAGATAAATTTTGCATTGTCGTTTATATGCACTGTAATTGTTGAATTCTATACTACAAAGTTTTAGTGTCTTTCTTTGCCATGGCTGTACCATGTGAATGACCACCCCGAAGGGATATTTCTACTATTTTCCAGGTATAATGTATATCTGGAGTATGCCTTCAACATTGTTCAAGCACATCTATAGTATCAGCCCAGGATGGAGGTCAAGATATTTTTGGAAACATAAACAATACCAATAAGTGGATCTAATTGCAGGAAATGCTCATATGACAATTCTCAGGAAGTCACACACATTATTAATGGGGAAGAATCTCTCAATTTGGCATAATTTGGTGATATATACAGCAATGAATATATATAGCTTTTATTGACACTTTTTCATAGAAAAGATACATATATGTCACATATCTACTCACTACGTCTATCTAAAACTACATCTACAAAAATCTGATGTACAAGTTCTCATTATTTTATACATAATATACAGCTTAACATTTAAGATCATGACCTATTTAAAATGAAGAGTAGAAAGAGAAATTTATTCATTCATCAAAATAAGAATGACAGAAAACCAACCTTTATGGAGCAAATTGAGGTTTTTAGTGCAGCTGAGTATTGGATCCATGGGTCCAAAACTCTGCTGTTTTGAAACTTACTGCTGCTGCTGAGTCACTGCCAACTGACCGAGTAAAAATCCCACCCATGGGGTAAATGTGTAACATGAGTTGACTCCTCCTCTCTCTCAACTCATCAATCAATCCTCGATAGTGGAGAGAACTTGCCTTAGAGGGCTGCACTCCCCATATCTATCTACCTATCTACCCATCTATCTATATATATACATTTCTACATATCTACCTATCTACCTACCTGCCTGCCTGTCTGCCTGTCTGTTTGCCTGTCTGCCTGTCTGCCTGTCTGTCTGTCTGCCTGTCTGCCTGCCTTTCTGCCTGTCTGCCTGTCTGCCTGCCTGTCTGTCTTGCTGTCTGTCTGTCTGTCTATCTATCCATCTATCCATCTATCCATCTACCTATCTATCTATCTATATACATTTCTATCTATCTACCTATCTACCTAGCTACCTACAGTTGGAATCAGAATTATTCAACCCCCATGGAATTCGCATGAAAATGTGCCAACTATAACATTGCACAGGACATAAATGACAAATTCAATCATCACAATTTTTGAGGATGTGATAATGTGTCATGTTTTTCTAATTTTACTGCTGTTTGCAACATGTATGTAATGTTACATAACATGTGCACATATGAACTCCCACACCTGACATTTTTGGGGTATTGGGTTGGTCTGTGGGGCCATTGCCATTGTTGAATCCAGCTTTCTTTTCATCCAGACAATCTTTTCTAGTCATCACCTGGTTATTTATGATGAAATATTGCAATATCATTGGCGCTTTTACAGTTCAAGCGACTGTAACACAGAATACGATGTCATGAAAATGGGCCTTTTTTTTTGCCTTCCCTGAATAGATAGTAATGTTTAAGTGTATGTTTGGAAACTCACTTTTGATTTATTTATTAACAAAGCAATAAGCAAAATTTTTTTGAAGCACAAGAACCAAAGTTTGACCTTTTAAGAATAATATTTAAATTTGATGTATTTTCACCGAATGTTATGTCCCTACTGAAGTCCCTCGACTTTTTCACCAGCCATCTGCTATATATTTCATTATTTCTGGCTAAAATGTGTGCCAGGATGAATTTCAGGAAATTCAGAGAACATCTGCTGAAAATCTTGCACAATGAAGAAAATATTCACTATATCACAACTTTACCCTAAAATATGAATCTATCAGACTTTGTATGTGCATTGGTCATGTAGTACTGCATAACAGATGAAAAACAGCTTTAAAATTTGCAAAATATCATTAGTTGTCACTTCCAAGATTATATTGATGATGGCATGTGTCATTTTTGTCCTGTGCAGAATAATAGTTGACATATTTTCATCCAAAATTCCAGAGGTTTGAATAATTCTGCATCCAACTGTATCTACCTATCTAGCCATCCATCCATCCATCCATCCATCCATCCATCCATCCATCCATCTATCTATCTATCTATCTATCTATCTATCTATCTATCTATCTATCTATCTATCTATCTATCTATCTATCTATCTATCTACCTACCTATCTATCTATTTATCTGTCTATCTGTCTATCGATCCCCAGCAGAAAAGTGGTAACATTGGCAAACAGAGCAATTTTTATTTTATTTTATTTTTCAGTCTTTCAAAGTGCTTCTGCCACGATTTAACCCACTGAATCCTTCCAACCAACCCTGAATGTTTATAAAACACAGCCATTAAATCCCTCTGTTAGTCAAATCCCTTGGCTGGTTGGGCGTATTCAATAGTTTTTAGAAAGTTGTTCTCACCGGTTTAAAAGAAAACAAAGCATTGATTACAGCACATGAGGACTTTGGCAAAGTTATTTTCAGTGTATTCCCAACTCGCAGTGTAAGTGATAAAAAATTCTACACATTTTTAATGTTTTCAGGAAGTCAATTATGACAACCTCCCATGGGTTTCTTGGGGCCTCCAAACAGCATTAACCAACTAGATTAGCATTATGTACGCCGTTGTACAAATCCTCATGTACAACAGTAGCTTGTCCATGAGCTACACCACGCTGCGATAAACTCTTTTCACGCGGCAGCCATGTTGGCATTTTTGTCTCATTCATCTCTCTTTGTACTCAGATATAGTATTGTGACGTCATCAGTAGACAATGGCCATGGTGAGGTCACACAGTGCAAAGTAATGGAAAAGCAATGATGTCATAACAGATGACGTCATCAAAATAAAGTCAATGAGGCAAACATTTTTTATTGGCCGACAGCCGGAGAGTGGGTGGGGCCTGATGCAGTGATGCATCTCCAGCGTCACTCTAGAAATCATGATCTGACTTTATGTTTTATTTAATACTTTGTCAGTTTGTATCCAATTTTCAAAATTCAAACATGTTCTTCGCCAATCTAAAATCTAAAAAGTGAAATTAATTCATTACACAAATTAAAGACGAAGTGCTATTTTTCTACGAAACGTAATCAATGAAATGAAAATAACACTGACATTGGATTCAGTGGTACAAAACAATTACACAATGGTTATATTGTGAGACATGAGATATGTACACCCTCAAATGTTATTTACAACTCGGACTATCGGCCTCGTTGCACATTGACATTTTCGGGTGTAGAATCTACATTTCTTCATATCTCACATGTAACCATTGTAGAATTGTATATGCCTAGTGTACAATACAAGACAATACAATTTTCAGTGAAAGCCATTACAAATTGTGCACTTATTAATCTCATCATGGAGGCAAGAGAATTTCAAAAGTTGGCAAGAGTTATGAATAAACTTGACTAAATACTAAAGGCAAATTGTTTCATCTGGAAGGTCATTTTAGTAAATTTGTGAAGAAGAGGACGAAAATGTGGGCCCAGTTTGTTTGTTTTCACTTCTTATTTGGTTTACGAAATTTTGGTCAGAATGCAATTACCTGATCGACCCAGAGCTTTCTAAAATATGTCAGTTTTAGAATTGAACGATAAACAACTTTTGCATTGCTTTATTGAAATATATATTTCATAAATCAGAATGTTGAAGATGCCAGATATGCATGGTGAGACGTTTGTCTTCTGTGTAGTTAATCTAACAGCAGATATGGGGTATTAACATGTAAGGTTAATAATGTTTAAAGTAACCAGTGTGGCACCTATAGCATCTCTCTTATCTCTATGCATATTAATTAGCTTGAGGGGTAACCCAGGGAGGCCTCTTGAGAGGGTTAGTTTGCACCAGATGACCAGCGCTGAAAGGTCTCCCTCCTCCTCCCCTTTTCCTCCTCTTTATCAAATTTTTTTTTACTTATCTAAAGACTTAGTTTTCTTAGACCCTAAATCTAATATTTACCTTATTATGTATTATTATTGTTTTATGTTTTTTTTATTCTTTTATGTATTATTATTGTTTTATGTATTATTATGTAATCAATTATCAAATTGATACATTTGTTTGATCAGCAAAAGGTCATGTAATCAATTGTAGCACGCGCATTTTGTTAGTTAGTAATAAACTTTTTACCCCTTTCTTAAACCTGTGTTCTTTAAATATTCTCAAAGGATTTCAGAACTGATTTCAACTAACTATTCATTAACCTATATATAGTGTGCGGAATCAGTCTTTCCACTGTAAGAAAATCTATCATTTCTATTGTATAATATTTGCTTTACTTAGAGTGTTACTGAAAAATTGTATTTTGCTGCGAAGTAACTTTAAGTTACCAACTTACCATTGTGAAATATATTCTTAAAAATTTAATGATAAAATGCCGAAGGTTGTCATTGATATCAATTTTTCATTCGATATCGATATCAGTATTAAACTTTCGATATGACAATATTGAAACATCGCGCAAATGTTGTATTATCAGCATTCCCCAGTTAGAAATGGAACCACTAGTCACAGGAGTATAACTCCCAAGTCGTTATGCAACCATTTGCCTTTAATATGATAACTATCAAGCCAATCTCTCAGGCTATCAGTTTGCTATTTAGGGTGGGGGCTGTGTAGTCAAGTGCTCATCATGGCACAAATGTACAATTATAGAGGATAGAAAAAGAATAGAAACATGAATTTTGTCGATTTTTCAATTGTTCAACCCCACCATGACAACCCTAATAAAAGGCCCAACATTACCCATCATGGATGTAATTTGCATGGCGTCACATTGGCTGTGTTTTGTACTCGGTGTATATGCTGGGGCAAGTAAAAGACCCCACCCATGGGGTTAATGTATAACATGGTGTCGACTCCAAGCCAAAGTAAACTGAGTTTTAATCCAATGGAATTGATTCCAAACAAAACTCCCTGTGTGCGCGGTTTTATTTTTATTTATTATTCATAATACCTACTTTAAAATGCACACTTCAATTTTCGAAATAAGACTTTGCAAGGATTTGTTGGAAATCTAAGGCTCTATCCAATCTTCATTCTCTGTCCATTTTGCAGCAGCAATGAATTTGTTAAATGAGATTGCCTGGCGACGCTGTTTATGACGCTAGGGACGCCGCTGGCGACGCTGCTTGGAGCGTAGGACGGAGCGTCGTGGCGTCACAAGATGCGGAGACAGCGTCGAATGAGGCGTCTTTACTGCCGCACCAACGACATGGTCAAGCATTAAGGGTTTTATTGGAAGGTGGACGCTCTATTATCATATCTGTGGGGACTTTTTCACGCTTACTTAAAGGTAGGTCGTTTAAAAACATAATTTAGTTTTCGTTTTGATTGAGCAATACTTTGAAACTTAGTAATTTTTATGGTAATCAGGTGGTAATAGTGTATATCATGCCCGAGTCACATTGATATTTCAGTTTGATAGTTATTTTCATGACATGTCTCATTTGAACTCAATGTGGCACAATTTAGAGTCTTTGTGCTGATGATGGAGATATCGTTTGAGGTGCCCTTTGGTGTGGTACACTGCCCTTTCATGTGCATACATCATGTCCTCTTTGGGTGTCAATCAGGGGGATCTTCTTTGTCACCAGTAAATACTATTCCTTTCTGTGTTATTTACTTTATTCTTTCTTGGCTTTTGTCTTTTTAGGATTAATAACTGACCTAAAGATATCCCATAAGGCTTTGAAATTTTTCTTCTTATCATCTATCAGATGTTGATAGTACATTTCCTCAGCTTTTCTGATTACGCTTGTTAAAATGTTTCTGCATTTCTTGTAAATAGTTTTATTCCTTTCAGTGGGATAATTAAGAAATGTTCAGAAATTTTAAAATGATAAAATGTTAAGTCTTTAAAATCAGAAAGCTTTAAATTGAAGTAAAAAAAAACAACAGTAAATAAAACACACTGTCCGAGTTCAGATGTTAAATTCTGCCTTGAATAAACGAGTCTTCAGGCTCCTCTTAAATGGCTCTAGTGAAGTAATTTGTCTCATTGGGTAACATATGTCTGTTAGTAAAAGGTCAGACATACGTTTAAATTACAGTCCAGACATTTGAAAAAGGAATAATTGAAAGAAAGAAAGAAAAATGCAGAATTCATTGTTACTTGTTTTGTTGCTGTATTGTCTGCCAGACTGTGGCTGTCATTCTGTCATCCTGTCATTCTGTCATCCTGTCATTCTGTCATTCTGTCATGTTGTCTGTCTATCTTTTTGTCTTTCTGTCATTCTGTCATTCTGTCATCCTGTCATTCTGTCATGTAGTTTGTCTGGCTGTCGCTGTGGTGTTTGCAGGGCTACCTGTTTATCCAGAGCTGTAACCTAGGCCCTTGTCCACAGGAAATTAAAATGTCATTCATTGTGCAAACCTAGGTTAGGAGACAGTTAGTGGTGTGTTGTTGCCAGTACACTGCCAACGCAGAACCAATGAGAATATGATGAGCAGAACTCATGCATGGTGGCCCACATGTTGGCGTCATCCAATGCCTTAATGTGGGTCTCCATGGGCTCTCATAAGTATTTTTGTGTATTCATACTTTTACTGTAAATATGTCAAAAACAAAAGAAGCCTGTATCCGTATCTGTATCTGACTTTTGCAATTTCCATATTGCCTTAGAATTAAGTCGAATTAACCATATTTATATTTTGAGTGAATTTTTGTAGTAATTGCTGCGCAATATCAGGACTTTAACTAAGATGTTTAACCTGGGTGCTCACCAGCTCTAGGCCGATCAGATGAAGTTGTTTAACATTGCATTTCACAATTATCTTCTTTTTTTATCTCAGCGTTTTATTTTGTTTATTTTGTTAGGATATATCAGTTTACTTTTGTTTTACTGGAAATACATATTGTATCAACTCCCTTCTCCATTTCGGGTCTGAAGTTTAGTCAGCCTATATGGCCAGCTGCCAGAGGCCGGCATACGTAATGATGAGATGATCGAGTACACACCATGTTACACATTTACCCCATGGGTTAGTCTTTTACATGCTTCAGCATAGACACTGAGTCTAATTTTAATCTCATGCGATCGATATCCAACTGGGACTTAACTCATGAAGAGTGCTCGGGCCTGGAATCGAACCCAGGACCTTCAACATATAGCTGGCCAATACTATGAAGTTTGCAGTATACCTTAACCATTATTTTCCTAAAAAAAAACATGTCATGATGTCATTGGCTGTTACGTCCTTTTTCGGCAGCCATGTTGGCAAGTTTGCCTCATTGACTTCATTTTGAGTACGTTATATATTATGACGTCATTACTTCTCTGTTGTTCTTGTACTCTGTGACCTCAACATAGTCATTGTCTACTGATGATGTCACAACACTATATCTGAGTGCAAATGACAACATGACAGCTCTGTGTAATTGCATGGATCAATAGTTTGTGATGTTACTTGTGGCATCCTGCTATAGGCTTAATTAATACCCAGCATATTTTCTGCTTGTTCTTTGGTTGCTGATACATCCTAATTATTTCGCAGTCATCTCGTGGTTGTGTAAGCAACCTTGCTCTTTCCCATCAGGCCAATTACGTGACTCCAATTACATACACATTCCGCGCATTCAATTATGCAGCACAGCTCATATCTTTTGTTCTTTTACAATAGACATATTTTACTCTATAGTCATGCATTGGTTGTGAAGGCCACCTTGCTCTGCTCAGTGACATCACCACTTATGTGCATACAAATGTGTATCTTGAGATTGTATGTCACACCAATTGTCATGTCAAAAATATATACATTCTATTCTATTCCATCATAGTCTATTCTATTCCACTCACCTGGATTTGTAAGGGAATAAATAATTTAATTCTAAAAAAAAGAGTCACTCAAAATACGGTATATTATTAACTTGTGGAAAGTACCCGCCGGAAGAGCTAAATGTAGCCAGCAAACTCTGCCATTTCTATCTTCACACATCATATGGATGTTGTTACATAACTGTTGCACATATATGAGGCAATATCACTGGCAAACTTCATTTATTTTTTATGATTCTTTGAGATATAAACATGCAGTATAACCAAAAATTACTGTAAGAGAGGCTGCCATTTTTTCTGTATGCAGCAACAACTTATAGCATGTATTTATAACTACAAAGATTTCTATATTCATCAGGCATTATCAATATAGTTTACAAGCAATTGTATTGGTCAATTACAAAATATATATATAATTTATTAATATTGAGCCCTTCCCATAGACAGTTACTAGAAAATCAAATATCATCTCCAACTAAAGTTAATTATGCTATAATCAATTACAACTCAATTTTACATAAGTCTCCGACTATTAAGCATATCTGCACCATTTATATCTGTCACCTTGTTGCACTTAATTCCAAGATGGAGGTGGTGGTGGTGGTGGTGGTGGATTAGGGCTTTATGTCCTGTATTTCTGCACCTGATGGGCTAATTAGGACAGGTAGAGACCATGGCAATGAAACGAAGGATGAAACAGCCATCCAACATAGGCTCGACCGGGAATTGAACCTTAATTCCAAGTTGGCGAGGCGACCTTTTGTAACGGTGAACATGCCTTAGTTACAAAGACTACTTTCCTCCATTAGGATATTAGATAAAGGCACTCTACTACCATCCTAAGTTCTTTCCCCTGTTGAGTCTTCCCAACAGCTACTTATTAAAAGCTCTATATATCTTGTAAATTACACAAAAGCTGAAGATATTGCCTTCACAATCCCTTAATAAACAACAAATGAATTGCTGGAACTTGGGAAGAATATTAAATGCGGTTAATAAGCGTTAAAAGCCTTAAAATGAGTCAATTGGGTAAAACGAATGATAAAACGTCAGTTTTGCAATAACCTGTGATTGCATTGTGCAATTGAAATGATTTATATTAGGCTCAAAGATTAAAGGCAAATATTATGAGGCATTAAATCTTACCTGCATGTTGTTTCCCAAAAGATATGGTTAAGCTCCAAAATGTTCTCAGTGCTACAGTGACTGGTAATTATACTCCACTAAATTGTTTTCTTATTGTTCTGAGTGGGGAATAACCAACTAAAATGCTAGTTAACTCCCTCCTGAGTGCAAATTGAACTGTTCTGCGTAGTAAAGGCATTAAAACAAAACAAACAATCAAACAAATGAGTAAATATGCCTAATGGAGTATAAGTTAGTTATATCCCTCATAGTCGGGAGTTGTTAACTAACATTTGTTGGTTATATCCCTCCACCTTCAGCGTCGGGATATAACCAACAAAAATGTTAGTTAACTCCCTCCTATTCGGGATATAACTAATACGAATTCATGGCTCTCATGACCCTACATGACACAAGACAAACACACAATTGTATTTACAACATTTATATTCTTAATATATGTACAGGGTCTTCACACACGCATACATGCAACTAGTCTATTTACACATCCAACGATGGTTAGGTTGACTTGGTTAGGATGACTTGGTTGAGATGACTTGATGGAATGGCGATGAAGCAATGTGCGCACTGATGACGGAGAAGAGCGTCAGTTAGTGAGATTGGCTTACATCTGCGTCAAGGCCGTCCGGATATGATGTGTATGTGAGATGTGCTAAGGTCTTCTGTGGTGTCACATCATACCATAATAGGAAAACAACAAGAAACTTTAGAAACTAAATAAAAGAGCAATGCGATTAGTTTGCAATGATTATGATAGCCCATACAACTGCCAGAAAGTACATGTAAAGAAAAAGCTTTACGTAACAAGGAAAACTAGTCCAGCAGAATTTGTTTATAAAGTACTCCATGACATGGCAAGACCTATTACGCCATATAAGATGAGAGATAATCTTAAGCTAGTCAAGCCTGTTTACAACACTATGCAATATTGATTCAGGTCTATTATGTGTCAAGGTGCTATGATTTGGAATACATTACCTGTTGAATTAAAAGAAGTAGATGAATTAGCTAAGTTTAAAGATTTGTTAAGACGTTGCAGGTCCTTGAAAAGTTTGTAATTGTGGATCATGCATAATCTGTCAGCAAAATAATTTATGATCATTGTACAGTTCAGTCATAATATCATTCTAATCATCTGTATATACATTTTTTCATTCTGTTATTCTTATTTTATCAGTCGGCTAAATGCTTTATAGCTTACATTCTACTGTTTGTTTTACACCTCTGACTATAAATAAAGTTTTACCTTATGTTATATTATCTTATTGAATGATCGTCACAAAAAGTCATAATATATTTGGCAAACTCCCATTGAGCGACCATCAATACAAATAAACCATTATTAGAGGTGCTCTCTCATTCAGCAACCTTATCTGGTATAATAACATCTTTGCATATTAAGCAGCTATATTCTAGCATAGGTACATCTCCTCTAGATGTCCTTCCTTGGCACTGGCCATCATGATTATAAACTGGTACACCCCACTAGGTGACCTTCACACTGCTGCGCATACTAGGCAGCTTCAGTGACGTTTATAGATACACAGTGTACATACCTCATAATTGAGCACATAACCATCAATAAACACCATGTGGCTTACTGCCACAATTTAAGTCAATATTGAAGAACTATCCAATAATTCCATCATTCATAAGGTATAACTGTGCAAGAAATATTTTATGAACAATGAGCCCTTTATCATCTCGGTCTAGGCTTAGAGACACTTAAGTTTCAATTATAATTAAGTCATGGAATGATAGTGGAGACATAATGAAGAGTGTACACATACACCAATGATGACTGCACATGTACAGTAACTGGGTCTGAAGCTTGGTCGGTTTATATGGCCAGCTGGGTGGGTGATTAGGGCTTTACGTCCTGTATTTCTGCACCTGATGGGCTAATTAGGACAGGCAGGGACCATGGCAATGAAATGAAGGATGAAACAGCCATCCAACTTAGGCTCGACTGGGAATCGAACCCGGGACTCAGCGGTTGGAAGCCCAGAGCGCTACCTCTGAGCTAGGCGCCCGCCCCCTTAAGCCCCGTTCCCACATAGCCGAGTTTCTCGTAGTCAACTCGTAGTATTACGTAACACGCCTCTCGGGCCCAATTCGTACTAAACTCTGCGATTACTCCTCGCACTCGAGAGATGTTCGGCGAGAAACTCCTCTGACTCGTAGCGAACTCGTGAGATTTGGAGCCGAGAATGCTGAGTTTCCCGAGTATGCCGCGCTGCACGGCACACTCGGCGAATTATCCAGGAGTCCAAAAACTCGGCCATGACTCGCCGAGTTACTCCTCGAACTCGCCGAGTTACTCCTCGAACTCACCGAGTTACTCCTCGAACTCGCCAAGTTACTCCTCGAACTCGGCGAGTTACTCGGCGCTAATTTCACTCGTATTACACTCAGGGGGGATGTTCAGGAGTGCGAGGAGTAACTCGGCGAGTTGTAGGAGTAACTCACCGAGTTGTAGGAGTAACTCGCCGAGTAACTCGTCGAGTTCTACCTTTAGTACATGCATCATCAGAGTAGGGGGTCGTATATAATATAAAAGGCCGCTGCTCCTATAATATTAGTCCGATTTTCGTCTAATAAAGTAACTCGGCGAGTAACCCGCCGAGTCACTTTTTCCGCCAGAATTCGTCGCCAACTCCTCGAATTTTGGCCGTTACGTAATACTACGAGTTGACTACGACAAACTCGGCTATGTGGGAACGGGGCTTTATATGGCCAGCTGCAAGTGGCAGATGTTGTTTCAATATCTACATATTGTATAATGCATCATACGAACATTCTAGAACAACATACAGACTAATCTGCCGACCAATTTTTCAGGATTTTACATCAGAATAACCTCAACAAGATTACATTTAGGATGGATTTTTTTTAAAGCTATTAGGTGTATGGACAAAATGTCTACATGCAAAAACAAACCTCAAAACGTCGACATACCTTTTGAGTAATTAACCATAACGTCCAAATTACTTTGAACCTAATTCAGGTTACAGGACATATAAAAACTGACAGGTAACTCTTGTGTTTAATGAAATGTATTTCACTGCACATATTGCCAATTTTCCATTAGGATGACGCTGTGTTTTGATGTAAACTGTCACACTTACAAGACTCCCCACTGCTCTTCCCATCATGCATATTGACAGGAAAGGTGATTGCGTCACAGAAGCTGATATCACAAGTAAATGACCGCACATGCCAAAAATAGATTTTAATCAAAAGACATGTCTTGTGTGATTTTTCTTCAGCAACCTGTTTGTTCTGACATGATTGCGTCACAGCAGCTGATGTCACAAGTAAATTACAGCACATGCCAAAACTAGATTTTAATCAAAAGACGTGTCTAAGTGACCTGTTTATTCTGACATGTCATTATTTCTCCACTAAGGCTGGGATTATAGTGATTAAGAAAGATAATTTCGACACAGTGTCACTGAGTTGGTAATTATTCACTGCAGTTCACCAAAAGAACTCTGATGACTTGCCTGAAAGACTGGTGGATTCACCTTTTAATTAGCAACAGGTAGACAATCTCTTGGTGGGGGACCAAGCAGACATTTTTATCTCATTACCGGTGCGTTTCTTAAATGAAATGAAACATCAGATTCTGTGTTATTTATGGAACTAACTTGTTCGTTGTTCGGTTTTAAATTCAACGACAGTAATTGACCGGCTTCCAGTGCAAATCAGTGGCATCGAAATCACATTGTCTTCAACTTACATTTAATGACAAGAATTTTAATTGTGAAATGGCCTAATTATTGAGGTGATACATGGTATCCAATATATCAATTAGTGATAATTAGCCTGGTGATTACAGCTAATTTTATAAACTTGGAAAGTAAACTCCAGAGCACAGATAGCTGCTTCAGTTGACGTCATGTGAATCCAAGACTCCCATTGGTTAAATGAGTCCATCATTCACATGACGTCCTCTGGAGCAGCTCTTTTTGCTCTGGAGTTTAGTTTCCAAGTCTATGAAATTAGCTGGAATGGTTTAATTAGTTGAGAAATTGTCATGGTTATTAGGAGCTCTGTATCTCAGGCTTAAGTTAGCCTATATTGCCCCAACATTTTGCTAACATTAAGCTGAATGAGCATGTTATCTGGGTAAATAGTCCAGGGCTTTGGCCAGCTTCTCTCTGGGCACTCTTCATGAGCTCAATATTTTATGGAACTAACTGTTCTGTATAATGTCTCAAATTTGATGTGCCTTCTATGCTGTGTCAATGCGGATCACACTCAAGTGGTAAATGTGTGGTGGTGGTGGATTAGGGCTTTACGTCCTGTATTTCTTGCACCTGATGGGCTATTTAGGACAGGTAGGGACCATGGCAATGAGACGAAAGATGAAACAGCCATCCAACATATGCTTGACCGGGAATTATACCCGGGACCTAGTGGTTGGAGTGGTAAAAGTGTAACATGGTGTGGATTTCAAGCCATGGTCCAGCTGCCCAGCAAAGCAAAGTTTGCTTAGACTGTACAGTGAGAGATGACCAAACACAGGTGTCATATAATAAAGAACAATCCTGAAGCAGATCAAAATATAGTGATACAAATAAATACCGATGTATTAATATGTTATATTGGTCCTTATTTAACATTGAGATGCAGGTGTGAAAGATCACAGCGACAGGAAAAAAGGCTCATGTTCATTTAGCGAAAACAGACGAAGAGGAAATGCAAGGTATTGCAAGGAAATCAACTGATCTTGTCTGTGTGTCATTACTCCTGGAGGGTAGCTATTTCCACCTCTGTAATAACATCCAAGGAACAGCTGATGTTGCCATAAGTCCATTACCAAAAGTATAATAGGAAACCACACGAGTCCCTGATCTGTTTGACGGATCAGACGAGGTTGGTGCATACCATCCTCCAAGTCTGATCTGTAAAACAGATCTGTGGTTTTCCTTTTATTACCAAGTTAATTTCCATCTTTTGGAACTTTAAATTTCCTATCACACGATATAACCATGACTTATATTAGCTTTAACAAGGCCAGATATATATATAGCGAAGAGATACTCAGATCTGTAAAAAAAATTAGGTCAATGACTGATAGGAGAATGGGATCTGTAACATACATAAATGTTATAGCAGTTTGCTTGTTGAAAATTTAGAAAAATTGATGAATCTTTTTGAAGATAAGAAACAAAAATCTTAATACTGCATACATCATGTAATTATTTTGTAAATATTGCCAGATGAAGAAAATATATTTTGTCCCAATTTCTACTACCCTGACGATTACAAAATCATGATACTTCCCACAGTGAGCTCTACAGTGACCATAGTTTTAGCTAATTTTGGATGAAGTCCTTAGTTACCACTTACAAAGTTCATAAATTAAAGTTTTAGTCATGATTGAACTTGCAACCATGGAATTTAACTGCAGTAGAACAAGGTGGTGGGTGGGTGTTTTGGGCTTTACGTCCTGTATTTCTGCACCAGTTGGACTAATTAGGACAGGCAGAGACCATGGCAATGAGACAAAGGATGAAACAGCCATCCAACTTAGGCTCGACCGGGAATCCAACCCGGGACCCAGCGGTTGGAAGTCCAGAGTGCTACCTCTGAGCTAGGCCCCCGCTCCGCAGTAGAACAAGGTAAACAACACCGTTTTTTCAGGCGATTGACCGCATGGCCTATATATAGAGCTTACAGGCCATTAGTGCCAGAAAAGCTAAGCTTCTTGCAGCAAGCAGCTGAGGCTGAATTGTCTAAGGCATTGGTCTGTTTGAAAAGGGCGGGGAGTGCAGCGGTTTAAGTCTATTCTTTTCACTGATCAGTCCTGAATTCAGCAGGACATAAGTGTTTCCTCTCCTCTTCTTACTCATTTTGCTTTTCAGACAGAGTAGGTAATAACTAACTGATTCCATAAATATAAATTTCTCAGAAAAATAAAAACACATTAAAATGCACGGAAAATACTGCTGTTAGGATGCACTTTGCTTCAGCCAATCACAGCCAAGGGCAGGAACTTTTTCAGCCAATAGAATTGCAGTATTCCGTTTTAGCCACCTGGTGGAAATACAAATTTATCAGTTTTCAAGCACATTTATTTTCATTGCATGATATACATAATTTGGCTATTCTGAGCAGGAAAGCACTAAAAAACATACACTGACCCAGATAGCATTCCAAATAGTTTCAATATCGGTGCGATGTTGGCGTGGTCAAAACGATGTTGTACCGACAGTGGCTTACATAGAAACGACGCTGGCCCGATTTGGAATGCTATCTGGGGAGTGATAATAGGTGGACAAAAACCTTATGAATAATACGCTTAAATTTGAATTCAATCAGATGTATAGTTGTTGAGAAATGGCTGTTTTAATGCCAATTCAAGTGTGCTGCTTATCTTAATATTTAGCAGACAAGCCACAGCAAGCCGTTGATATTGGTTATATCATTTTACTGGCCAGAATCTTTACTTTTATCTTAGCATAATTTGTTTGTGTGGGTATTTGTGGGTTTTATATAATGGCAGTTTGAAAAACACATTCTTAAATCAGTCATCAATATTTTCTTATAACCATATCGCCACCAATAATGGTTTGATTTTCACGGGAGAAGTATCTTATTGTAGACCATAAAAGTGGCTTTTACATGGGAATAAAAAAAATACATTAAATTGTGTAAATAACTATATAGGAGCATTCCTGTATATGGCTGCAACTGGGGAATAATATAGCATATCACAAGTGATCATGGCAATGACAGAACGAAGGGCTTCAGATTTGTACCCGCTATACAGGAAAGTAAAAACAGTGGGATACATAAGACCAGCCCTGCAGTGGTATCAGAACACTGATGCAGCTGTTTGCTTGCTGACCAGAGGATTCTTGCTTTATAAGCCCTACACCTTCAGGATAGACAAATGCCAAACTGAGTTTTTGCTTTGATCTTGAGTGTGATCAGACACTAGTTAAATGTAACTTACCTTTGTGCTATCTGATTTTTTTTAGAACAAGCTCTTTTTAAACAAATCGCAAACAGCCCAAGAAATAGTTGTGATTACAGTGGTATAACGATATCACGCTGTAATTCCTTTTAAGTACAAAATGCATGTTGTGACGCACATTACAAGTACAACAGTGTCAGTGATGCTCTTAACAAGATTCTACTCTGTGAAAAAATTCTGTAGTTTCGCAGTGATTTGCTGGCAAATTATTATTGTGGTTACGGGTTAGCTTATACCACACGTTGAGTATATCAGCCAATCATAGCTAGGCTGAGTTTGCTTAGCTATAAAATGCCTATTTTTTAAAAGCAACCCGTCAAAAATTGAGGGGGAAAAAAGACAAGAAAACCAAGCATCAACACATTGAAGGGATTTCTTAAGTGAGCTCCTCAAAGAACATTTACAACGAAACTGCCCACCTTGATATTAAGACCACCAAAAATACCTCCCAATTAAGACCACCTCAGACCACCTCACTTTTTTCACCCTGTCTTGATTTAGACCTTGGAGAAATTTGACCAGAAGGGAACACTCGGAATTTGCAACATGAGCATGCTCTAATGAAAGTCTGTATTTATTCAGATTTCTCAGGTTTTCGTGGAGTTTGTCATTGAAATCGTCAAGTAGCAGGGCGATAAAAGCCCTTTCATGTACAATTAGCGTTGGTTGGAGGGTTGCAGTGGCCCTCATAGTTGAACCTCTTGCTCTTTACCAGGAACTCTCCCAAGCAGAAATGCTCCTATATAGTTATTTACACAATTTAATGTATTTGTTTTATTCCCATGTAAAAGCCACTTTTATGGGTCTACAATAAGATACTTCTACCAGGAAAATCAAACCATTATTGGTGGAGATATGGTTATAAGAAAATATTGATGACTGATTCAAGAATTTGTTTTTCAAACTGCCATTATATAAAACCCACAAATACCCAGACAAACAAATTATGCTAAGATGAAAGTAAAGTTTCTGGCCTGTAAAATGATATAACCTATATCAACGGCTTGCTGCAGCATGTTTAGTTTTAATTTACAATAAATAATATAAATATTAGGTTTTCATGCCATCAAAAAGTCATGTAAACAAACCCAGTGATGACATCACAATACTGAACAATGGTGATGATGTCATTTCCATTGTGTTTCCAATGTTTTGGTCTGGATTTTCTCTCAATGTATGAATTATTTTTAGTCATTAATGTCTAATAAAATCGTTTGCCAAATATTAAGATAAGCAGCACACACTTCAATTGGCATTAAAACAGCCATTTCTCAACAACTATACATCTGATTGAATTAAAATTTAAGCGTATTATTCATAAGGTTTTTGTCCACCTAATATCATACTCCCCAGATAGCATTCCAAATCGGGCCAGCGTCGTTTCTATGTAAGCCACTGTCGGTACAACATCGTGTTGACCATGCCGACATCGCGCCATTCTTGAAACTATTTGGAATGCTATCTGGGTCAGTGTATGTTTTTTAGTGCTTTCCAGCTTAGAATAGCCAAATTATGTATATCATGTAATAAAAATAAATGTGCTTGAAAACTGATAAATATGTATTTCCACCAGGTGGCTAAAATGGAATACTGCAATTCTATTGGCTGAGAAAGTTCCTGCCCTTGGCTGTGATTGGCTGAAGCAAAGTGCATCCTAGCAGCAGTATTTTAGTGCATTTTAATGTGTATTTGACACTTGATGTTTTTAATTTTTCTAAGAAAGTTATATTTATGGAATCAGTTAGTTATTACCTACTCTGTCTGAAAAGCAAAATGAGTAAGAAGAGGAGAGGAAAGACCTATGTCTTGCTGAATTCATTAGGGGTGGGTTCTTTGGTCTTTAAGCTTTTGGGGAGACGGTGATTCTACCTTTGATGTGCCTCAGTGTCCTCTCCAGGTCTAATTTCTGCAAGATTTAGACCAAGTAGGGCTACTAAGACCACCTCACAAGTAAGACACCGCATATTTAAGCATGTTAAGACTGCTTCATTATTAAAACCACGTGACTATTAAGAACACTAGACTTTGTAAGACCACTTCATTATTAAGACCATCCCACTATTAAGAACACTTCACAATCAGGACCATCTCACTTCACTGTAAGCTACCTCATTATTAAGAAACCTCACTATTAAGATCACATGTCACCATTATCACTTTAATTTTAATATTTAACATTAGGCTATGTCACCATTTAGACCACCTCCTTATTTAGCCAATATATTTTGGACATACTTGGCCATTGTATTTAAATCACTATTCATACCATCAGGAAAACCCACTCATATTTGCATCAAATTGGTAGGTTTTACTACGAATATCCATAACAGTGACTTTAAATTAATTTGGTTACTGATCAGAATTTTTTCATTTGATTTGAAAAAATTTGATTTGCTTACCTGGCTATCAATGCGAAGTGGAGCACTATTGCTCAGATTATAGTGTCTATCAGAAAAGTGGTTACACTAGCAAACAATACAGAATGTTTCAGTCTTTTAAAGTGCTTCTGCCATGTCAAATTGATTGTTATTGTTAGTAGGTTCAAGCAGTTAAAGACTATTAAATATCACTAGCCAAACTTGCCTGTTTATAAAACAGTAATCAACATTTTAGGATAATCCCTGTGTTGGTTAAACCTCTTGACTGTGTGTCGTCACCTATAAGCTAAGCGACCTAATTATGGACATGATTTGCTAGTTTACCTAGTTAAACAAAATGATTGGTTAAACTATGCAGCAGATAGGCTGAGTATAGTTCTAGCAATTTTTCTAAACATCTAATTATTCTATAATTTCATTGTTAGATCTAATACCATCCAGCCTATAGACTACAAGAGAAATTGATTCATTTATTTTAGATGAGTAAATGAGCAAAACATGTACATAATTAGGTCGCTGGGCTGTGAGGTGGTGACACACAGTGCTTAGCAATGCAACTACTAACAACAAACCCTTGGCATAAGTTAGTTATAGCCCTTGTTGTTGTGTATATGCAATTTAATCCTCGGCTTCCCCTCATTATAAATTGCATATACACTCAACTCGGACAATAAATATTACTTACCACACAGGTTAAGCTGAGATTCTTGCCATAATAAAACCACAAATTAACCATAAATTAATGATACATGGCTTACTGTGCAATTCTAATCCTGGATCAGTATTTATACATTCACAGTTGTGTTTAGGAATCATATTACAAATACACTTTGATGTCATGCCAGCCAAAGAATACGTACATGTAGAGTTACTGTATCTTACTGTAAATATCCTGTGGGTAGTATGCTCACTGTATATTATGGTTAGGTTGCAGGAAAACTATCGAAAGTTATAGTGTACAGTGAGGTTCTGGTATCGGCAGTCAATTTAATACAATTTAATTTTGACTCAAATTTTGTTGGTACTTTATGTGTTTTATTACATTGAAAAACTCTCCATTGGCCACAATTGATCTGATGGTGTCAACGCCATGCCAACATTGAATCAAAAGGGTTACAACGAGTGAAAACAACAGGTCAGGTTGAAGTTGGTAATTACCGATCGGTGACTGCACTGAGATCTGTGGAGAGCTCTTGGCCTGTGTATATTGTACGTCATTTTATATGAAAAACATGTATATCATTTTATATTTAAGACAGGAATTGACCTGCCAAATGTGTGAGGAGCAGTTATAGTGTAGGAGTAGAGTGCTCAACTCCCATGTGGGGTTTGAGTTTCATGTACTGCACTGTCTGTTTGTTGCCAGCCACGTAGTTAGTTCAATTAAAAACAGCTGTCAAATTAAACCAATCAAAGCTAGACATCTTCTGCTACTATATCACTACCAGTGACTAAACAAAACTGTCTGGCTATAGTTGGCTACTTGAAGCCAGATCTGAAGTAATCGCAGCACCATCTGGTGCATATGTTGAGATTTACTCTTATTATATTAGATACATTTCTTACATTTACCAATGTTGATATTTTTTCAATGGTTGCAGGTGTAAGCCGACTATTAGCTAGGTGTAGACAGAAGCAGCTGGTTTTAGCCAGTCATAGCTACAGTCAGGGATATATCACTGCAGCTGTCTAGAGTCGACCATATTTTGCGGAACCAACTGTAGTCCTCATTGCGACTGTGCACCAACCAGAGAGTGGTATACATGTACATATACCTGGCTCTGCCAAAAAAAAAGGAATGTTTTGAGAAGTAAATCCAAAGCCTTGACACTATTAACTCGTGTGAGTGGCTGTACAGTTAGTTTCATTAAAAACGGCCTGTCAATTTGAAACTAGACAAAGCTACAATTGCTGGCTACTCAAAACTGGATCTAAAAGTACATATTTATGATATATTTGATTAATTACATTTACCAACGTTCGTTTATATTTATCTGGTGATAGATGTAAGCCGATTATTAGTTATAGAAGTGGACAGAAGCAGCTGGCTTTAGCATGTTTAGACCACAGCCAGGTACAGGTCGCTGCAGCAGCTAGAGTCGACCGTATTTTATGAAACTAACTGTAAACTCCCAAGGGAGCTGAGTTGGAGACCGGGGGAACTAAGTATACCACCTAATTGGTATAGCAACTCTTAAACATAATAACATCTAATGGTATCGAATTGTATAATCAAACTAATAAAAGCCTATGCTGCTTATGAATATTTTTTTAAGTATATGCCAAATAGCCTGCCTGGTCGGCCAAGAGTTGGTCCAATGTTCGTGATGCTGGACAGATTTTATTTTAGATGCATATGCTTTGTTGAAAGTGGACAAGAGTGTGGGGATGCTCATTTAAATTCATTTATTCAAATGTAAGTTATATCAATGTCAATTTACCAAGTGCGCAAATGTGGCTATTTGTTAAAACAGAACCACGTTACCAGTAGTTCATAATTTTAATTAATAATATCCATTGTTGTTCATTTGCTACTTTAAAAAGAAAAAGCGGAATATTAATAAGCCAAACATAGATAAATTATATCATATACATATATATTTACAGAGTGCAACTCACAATAATATTACCTTTTAAAGACTTTTACAAACTAGAATGAGCTAAACCACTATTCATTTTTAATGAGTGTGATAATAAAAGTTCTGTGTTTATCACCCTAATCACCCACCACCATCACCCTATATGACAAGTTGTCTGAATAAACCAGTCAGAGTCATGATGTCCCCAGCTCTGGATAGCCAGAGTTTGTAGTATTACTGTATTTGAAGTATCTAAGGGGTATTCTTTATAATAACCTGTAGACTACCATAACATATGACTAGAAGCCTCTAACCATAAGATGGATACTGATGTTACTTTTTCAGTTCCACTAGATAATTTGGTATAATCCAGGACTCCCACTGGCTAAATGGACCTACGTATGACCACGGATTAAATTTTGTGTTACTCTTGGTCACCCTTGGCCATACGTCACTCGCCGAGCGTTTTACGTATACTCGCGCTAATTCGTACAACACTCCTGGTAGCGCTAGACCATTCAAGAGCATACGTGGAGAGGGCAAACATTTTTTAACATGTTTAAAACTTTTATGGGTGAATTGTTAATATTAGTTATGTAACTCGCTTGGGAGACAGTCGGCGAGGGTTCTACATATGTTCTACGTACGTCTTTGGCCATCCTTAGTCATACGTAGCTACTGTCCATCTGTATATAGGCGCTATCGACTTGAGTCCACTCGTAGAACGGTGGGACGTCCGTCGCTCGCCCGTTGTCTTCCAACAAGCACGAGCGATCTACTAGCGATCTACTAGTGATCTACAAGCGATCTATGAGCGATCTACAAGTGCCTGACGGATGCCTGATGGATGCTTGGCAACAGACTTTGGCGAGCATTTGATGGACGTTCGGCATGCGGTTTACAGATGTTCATCAGATTGACTAACTTGGAGTCGCGAGTGCCATGCATGACTACTCCTGTCATTTTCACGACTCTTCTTTAAAGAGTTACACTATATTGTATCTGGATATATTTTTTTGTGCAAGCGTGAATGGTCACATTCTCAATGCCTTCATCACTGCCAAATCCAATACAAAAATTGTCTTGTGATACAGCTGTATCACAGTTTAACTTCGTTTGAGTGATATTTAAAGGCAATTCAAGGAAACTACATTGCATACTTCTAAACTGTTTTAACAGCCAATCATTGCCTGTCTTTGGCTTTACAACCAAAATTCATAGACTTAAAAACTAAACTTCAGAGGACTTAATGTGAATCCAGTACTCCCATTGGCTAAGGCAATCCATCAGCCAATGAGGGTTCCGGATTCACATGACATTTTCTGAAGTTTAGTTTCCAAGTCTATGAAATTTGCTGTGTAAAAAATAACACAACACATGCACACTTGCAAAGTAAACTGGACTGCAATGCATTCACCTATGATTATAATATTTACTTTTTATTGTTGCAGATGGCTGATTGTGAGGATCGAGAACTCCTTTTAATGATGAGAGATCTATTTGGATCCAATGACACTTTGTGGCAGGAGAAGTTAGCTTTAATGTGCAATGGCAACAAAAGTGTTCCAGCATCTATGGACCCTGCCAACATCACCATGGACTGGCTACCAGATGAGGTGGATTATGATTTTGGCAGAGACGTTTATGCCTACTTGACCCCCTTCATTATCATAGTAGGCATCTTGGGAAATGTTACATCATTGAGGATCTTCACCATTAAAGCGATGCAAGCCATGTCGGCTGGGTTATACCTCGCCGCAATTTCGCTGTCAGATCTCATGGTGATACTCACTTTCGTATTACTTGAATGGCTCTCCAAAGGATTGCAAAGACTCTCAGGGGAAGGATTAAACATCATTCACATCCAAGGAATATGCCAGTTGTTTTTATTGTTCAGTTATACCTTCCGCTTTACATCAGTCTGGCTCATAGTGGTGTTTACCGTAGAACGTTACATCGCTATCGATAAGCCTTTACACAGGAGGATACTTTGTACACGGACCTTATCAAAACGTTTCATTGCTGGAGTGTTTTTGACTGGGTTTCTTATAAGCATTTACAAACCAGCTCTCAGTGGAGTCGTACAGACATATCGATCTAATAATGTATGCGCACCGAGATATAAAACGCTCAGTTTCTACTTGGATGCTGTGTATGGAATTATGATCACTATTATACCTTTGTTGATCATCACTGTGTTCAACTTTTTGATCCTACGGGCATTGTTAGCTAAACGCGACATCACAGGCTCACCTGGACAATCGCACACTCAGACGCAAGGCTCCAAAAACTTACGAAATAGGACGCCACAACGAGAAAAAACAACCAGGGAGGTACGCCTGCGCTTGGAGTTTACCATGATACTTCTGTCCGTGTCAACGAGCTTCATTTGCCTCAATTTACCATTTTTCGTCATGTGGGTTCAGCATTTCCTCTTGTCGTCTCAGCAGCAATCCAATCAATTTGTCGCTTATGAACAAGATAAGGATGGCGTGCAAACCAAAAGCGGTCTTGTCTCACTCACAAAGACAATCTTCTTTTTCAATTACTGCATCAATTTTTTCCTGTATGCCCTGACTGGTGGGCAATTCAGACTGCATTTAAAGACAATGTTTCATTGCTCAAAATCAAAAACTGCTAGTACACCGACTAAGGTAATGCACACGGTTGACTCCATTTCCACTGATAATTATGGAACTTTCAGTGTAAAAACAATGGTTTAACTTGAAATGTGCTGTATTATAGTCTTTTTTAACACTGGCAAGGTAGAAATATTACTTATATATAAGATTTGTTAGATTTAAGTATATATATATATATATATATATATATATAATCAAGTGGAAATATTTGTCATATTTTAGTATAGTTGTAAGTAATTTCCAGTAATTTCAAATACATTTAAAATCACAAGTTACTTGAACATATCATTTTTTTTTTTTTTTGTGCGTGGGTTATGTGCTTGCTTGTAATAACAATGTGATCTCATTGGGTGTGGACATTTTAAGACAGGGTTTTAGTGTCCATTTATGAATATTGGATATTTATAATGATGTGATGATTTGATTGTGTGATTATCATACTGTTTGATGTCAGATGATAATAGAAGGATCATGTTACACCTAATGGGGAGAAAAAGGAACAGAGCCCAAATGTGCTACACTCGGCGACAGTGAATTTCGCCACGACAGCAAAACATGATTATACAAATTGCAACAACATGATTTGTTACAAAACTAATTGTATAGATTATTGACAGTGTTCGAACACTGCGGCAGCCATCTAAAAGATGTTTATTGTAATTTTAGGGGGGTGGCGAATCTCGCTGTCGTGGCGAAATTCACTGTCGCCGAGTGTACGTGCGTTTTCCATGCATTTGGATAAACGCATGGAAAACGCATTGGTTTTTGCCTCAATATAATTCGCTAAAATCCATGTGTTTTCCATTTATCCTTCTCATGGAAAATGCACGTGGCACATTTGGCCATGTACGACAATAGCACATAAAAAGACTAAAAGACTAAAAGATGACGTCACTACACCATTGTTACATGGATGACGTCACAATATAGATGACGTCATCAAACAATACTTATCCGCTACAGTGTCAGTGACCTCTTGTGGTACTTTTTCTCCCCATTTTAATATGGCCCACTGATAATATTATATTTGGGTATTTCAAACAGTGTTCATTTTAACCCAGCTTCCTTATTATAAAATTATCAGTTTCTGTACAATGTCTTTATTATAACCAGACTGTCTTTGTAAGCGTGCTTATTATAAATGAACCGACTGATCCACTATTGGCAAATGTACCTCGTACAAGATTCTTACTATATAAAACACAGTAAATGTGCAAATTAAGAAGACAATATGTACAGTATATAGCTTTTGAAAAGTAACTGACTTGTAATAGTTAGGCACTAGCTGAAGCTGTAACAATCTAGATCCTTTTGGCAACAACAGAGAATGTGGAACATCAGCTGCCAGGATTATACATTATTTTCTTTATAGGTCTGGATCCAGGAGATAGATTTGGATAGCAGGCTGTGTGTGGTACCAATGGTCTAGCTAATTGTAGCTTATCTTTAATAAGAATCAATTTATACAGTTATTAGTCCATTATAAAGGAAAAACTAGAAGCGAAAATTTCAATTGAGGCTCATCTATGTTCCACACATAAAATAAACTATTTTCCAATCTAATGTACAAAATAGACTGAAATGTTAACTTTCATGGCATTAATTAGATAGATAATTTTACATATTTGAGGAGTGACATCTCAGGCAATGTTGACTTGCGATGTCACTACGATAGTCCGGATTCACTAACCCACAATTATCCATATTCCAATGTGCCAGCCATTATTGCTGGCTTACGCTAATGAAGGACTTTCCACACTTATTAGTTCTCCTTGATCTTTGTCATTCTGGTATTAATGCACTTACTAAGTAAATCCATTGTTATGTTCATGTTCATCTGAATGTCTAACCTCGCGTTACATGACATGCTGTCTGTTGTTTCGAAGCTTGCTAAAATACGGAGAAAGCTCCCTCATTAATTGTTACAGGCTTATATTTACTTTCTACACCTAGTATTCTCCTGTACACTTACTAGCCTGTCTCTGCCCGGGACCCTTGAGTCCCGAGGGTCTCTGGAAACTAATTTTGAGCAACTCACCAATGCTCTCGCACAACTAGCCCAGGTCCTACTGACCTGTGGTCATCGATTCAATTATGTTCATTATCATTCAAGAAATGCAAAACTGCCAAGATTACGATATTATACGCTGTTTCTACGTCAATCTGGAGCGGTGAAATAAGAACTATTTTGTGCGGTTCACCGTACATTTGTATGTGCATAGCAATATAAAAGTAGGTCACCATTTAGTTACTTTTCACTTACTGTATTCATACCATAGTCCATAGTCAGATGTTAATGACCTTATATGCATAGGTTAACGTCTACTACCCTATACCCTGAATATCTCTCACATATGGAAATAAAATAATATGGTATATATATATATATAATAGGGTGTGGCTGGTGCCCCAAATTTACCCAATCCAACCTACTTTTTTCTTGGTATTGCCTTTTGACCAAAGGAACATGCATGGGCAGTTTGATTTAAATTGATGCATTTCTACCTTAATCACAACTCGTGTGAAGTTTTACATTAGTTTATATAGTGTTTTTTTTTTATTGAATATCTGCAATCGTTAGAATTTACACTGGGTAAATTGAATTTTTGCTGATTTTCATCTGGTCATGAGTTTAGTCATTAGATGTAAGATGTAACAGCCTACGTAGTGCCCTGAACACTTCAACAGGTTTCAGCAGCAAATACCATCAATGAAATGAGTACAGAAAATAGTATGTATTTACTATAATAATATTGGATCAAGTATGATAGGAAAGTTTCAAAAGCAAAATTATATATTTATTACAAATGTGGTATTTCAATGAAACTGCACATGCATGTTCCTTTGGTCAAAAGGCAAGACCAGAAAAAAAGGAAGGTTTGATCTGATGATATTTTCAAAATTGCTGGGCACCAGCCGCACCCTTATATATAATGTCTGAAAGGGGTGTTTTGCAGAGTTTGTCACCTTTTTGTATAGTTTACGTCTGATGTTACTATAATTACACTATTGTTGTATTGTGTTTTTGTTTATTTTGCACCTTATTAATAATTTACTATTATCTATAATCACTATTTAATTTTGAAATCCATATGTAAAGTATTCTAAAAGTAAGTCAGAGGTTAAAAATTCTTGATAAATTACAATTTTGATATGATCTGCATAATAACAATAATAACATATAATTCAACCTGTAGGTATAATTTCAATTACCAAAATCTGACAAAGTGAGAGCCTCCTCAGTCACCTCCTTTCAATAAATGTGTACGTTTTAAATTCTTAAGTGAATATTGGCTGAAATAAACCTGTCTGTCAGTGTGTCTGTCTGTTTAAGAATATTTGTTATATATTGATAATAAACTTGAAAATTTTATCCCTGTCTTCGTTTATTTATTATGATGAAAGTGGTATTATTTCTTTAACTGATTAGATCGACACCATTTATATACTTAACCATAGTTTGTGTATACTTACACCGAAAATTCACACTTTCAGATTTAGTGCTAAATCAAAATGTAATTGAACTTGTCTTAAAGATGTGAATAAATCAAAATTATCAACAAGTTGTGATTGGCTCAAATTATTCTGCAACTGATTTTTAAAAACCATCAGTTGTTTGTCACACCTATGTCTCAATAATGCTCTTTGCATGGTGTCATTTTTGTAGGAAGAAACAACTACTGGAACGTTTTGTAAACATTTATCTTGTATTATAAAACGAGTCAATTTCTGCAATATTTTCAAATAAACAATATAATAATAATAATAATATGATAAATAATAGTTCAGGATAAAAACTGCCATAACAATATCACTAATTTCACGGTGTCAAATGTGTAATTTATAGTAACGATAAAATGGTAACTTGCATAAATTAGTAAAAAAAATGACAAAAAGTAAACCTGACACAGGATGACAGTTGAGATATGGAAGAAAACTTAGATTTTATTCCATTCACAGGTATTTCATTTAATCTAGGCAGGTGACAACATTATTGCAATACAATGAAATCCAAAAATACCCAAAAAGCAGCATCGATGATTACAAATCTGGCTTGTTTAGAAAGATAAGATTAAATATAATTGTACCTTATACTTTGGTGATATTTTTTTCATACCTGTCATGAAACGGCATGAAATGGGACAGAAATGTCACCAAAAGGTCAAATCTATTGTTAACATTTACCTCACCTCTCTACTGAGATCATCTTGCAATTAAGACCACCCACTTTTGGACCATTTTACTTTACACTCTCTATTACCCTGATAACATGCTGTGTTGGCCATATGTTGGCCAGTTGTTGGCCCAATGTTGGCCCGAGGTTGGCCCAATGTTGGCCAGTTGTTGACCCGATGTTGGCCAGTTGTTGACCCGATGTTGGCCCGATGTTGGCCAGTTGTTGACCCGATGTTGGCCAGTTGTTGACCCGATGTTGGCCAGTTGTTGACCCGATGTTGGCCAGTTGTTGACCCGATGTTGGCCAGTTGTTGACCCGATGTTGGCCAGTTGTTGACCCGATGTTGGCCCGATGTTGGCCAGTTGTTGACCCGATGTTGGCCAGTTGTTGACCCGATGTTGGCCAGTTGTTGACCCGATGTTGGCCAGTTGTTGACCCGATGTTGGCCAGTTGTTGACCCGATGTTGGCCAGTTGTTGACCCGATGTTGGCCCGATGTTGGCCAGTTGTTGACCCGATGTTGGCCAGTTGTTGACCCGATGTTGGCCAGTTGTTGACCCGATGTTGGCCAGTTGTTGACCCGATGTTGGCCAGTTGTTGACCCGATGTTGGCCAGTTGTTGACCCGATGTTGGCCCGATGTTGGCCAGTTGTTGACCCGATGTTGGCCCGATGTTGGCCAGTTGTTGACCCGATGTTGGCCAGTTGTTGACCCGATGTTGGCCCGATGTTGGCCTGATGTTGGCCCGATGTTGGCCCGATGTTGGCCAGTTGTTGACCCGATGTTGGCCAGTTGTTGACCCGATGTTGGCCCGATGTTGGCCAGTTGTTGACCCGATGTTGGCCAGTTGTTGACCCGATGTTGGCCAGTTGTTGACCCGAGGTTGGCCCGCTGTTGGCCTGATGTTGGCCTGATGTTGGCCCGATGTTAACATTAAGACCAGCAATGTATGTATCAATGATTGTCTTAATAGTGCGGTACTATTGACCTCAGTCATTTTTCACTGAATAATCTGCCTCAAAATGATATACATGACATTAAACTTATTTTAAATGACACACTATTATGCATATATTTATGATGATACTAGACAATAACTGGAAAACAAGCTGCCTCTTAGAAAATTGAACAAATGATATTTTTTCAGAATGGTTGTTTGGTACTTTTGGACCCAACTGCATATATAGCCATGATTTACACATGTGACCCTTAGTCAGTTATCAATAAATTATATAAGTTTAATAGATCCTCCTTTGTGGTGTATTATAACATAAATTAGAACAATTGCAACTAAATATGTAAAAGCACCAAAGACAGCTAAAGCGATGTTTAGCCAAAATGTCAAATGAGACAATTTTCTTGATTTCCGGTTGTCACCTCTCCGAAGCGCCCTCTGGGTACAAACTGCGGAAATAATAAAATAATGATAAAATGACAATATCATAAATCAATGCGCAATGATTCTCTTTGAATAATTATTGATATTCTTATTGGATCATTCTGTATTTTATTTCATTATCTCCCACGCTAAATATGCAAATTGGTTGCACTCCATAACATTAGTTGACTTCCATTATAATTAGTGTGGATTAAAACGCACTTCCTACTAAGGTAATTATAACTGAAATAAAATACCCTGTTTTCCTGAATATGAGTGTGATATTGCAAGTTTTAATTAATGCGTTTCACTGCCAAAGCAAGATTTCCCTTAAGAGCCAACTAGGTAATTTCCGTTGACCTATAATGTCTATAATGTATCAAATTATAGATGTATCAAATTATGAATTTCGGCATTCTTTCCAAATAGAGCATGAATCAACACTAAATTTATATCCCAGACAGCATGCCTAGTTTACTCAACGTTGGCCTGATATCGGACATTGGACCGATAATGGTCTGATGTTGGGCGACACCCCAGATAGCATTCCAAACGAGCCAGCTTAGTCTCGTTATTGACCGCCGTTGGAACAACATCGTATCAACATCGCTGACGTCGTGCCAATTTTGTCTGGATTTGGAATGCTATCGGGGCTACTCGGCCAATGTCAAGTCCATGCGACGTTATCTGGGGGTGCTGTTAATGAAGGCATTAACTTATTTATCTCAATTTCAGTTTTTAAAAAAACCCATTCATTAGTTTGCAATTACCTGAAAGAACAATGGTCGAGATGGCAAAAATACTGCAGAGCATACAGACAGCAATGGACAGAGGCATATAGCTGGAAGGCTTGGGACTTTCAGGTTCTCTCAAGATATTTGGAGCAACACAGACATCTTCTTTTGTCACTTTTACAGCAGGTGGCGCTTTGGGTATATCTACAGCAGCAATCTGCAGCGCCCCTGGGGGATGCGGGATGATGGGAGGTTTTGGGTTTGTGACACCATATTGCTGAAACTCCGGGCAGCTCTGACACGGGTTAGCAGCAAATACTTCATCCGGGTCAGTGCTGCTTTCAATGGGGTATCCCTCTGAAACGAAATAGTCCCAGTTTGTAGGTTGACCTTCTTTCACAGACACAGGGAGTAAATAGTCCCTGAAATATTTCTGAAAGTTTTCATTCGAACGAATGAGCACCACTGGTCCATCCTCATCTCTAGAATCAGTCCGCCTTCGATACTGCCTTCTACCGCTCACCTCAGAGGCATTGTCTATCAGATCTCTAGCAGATCCAATCATATTTGCAAAGTCAGTATCATCACGTGACTGTCTAGCACTTGATTGTCCAGCACCATATTCAGGCAATGAGAGCTCAGCCCGAGTGGGTTGCAACATTTTCCGTTGATGTCGCTGACTGAGTTCTTTGGCTGACCCTACCATTCTACTTATTTCATAAATATCTCTGGAAGAACTAGTGATATTGCTTTGATAGCTGGCATCATTAGACGATTGGTTGTCCTTGCAGTTGCCGTAGTTGCGATTATCCTGACTGTTTGCACCGTGATCAGAGTATCGCGGACGTTGCGGTGAAATAGTCCTCTGTTTTTCAGAAGGTCCTTTAGTTTGTTTACTGACCTGAGAATTGCTGGAGTAGTTAACAGCATCAATTTGAGCAGATTTAGAGTCATTTTGACTCGATTTATAGTCCTTTTGGCTTGATTTACAATCTTTCAGTACACGTTTTGAATAGTCTTTTGAATCTTGCGATTGCGAACTATAACCACTTTCGCTGGTTGAATGCTCCAAATGATTTCCATGTCTCTCCATGTAATATGCTTGACTGGCATGACTTGTCAAGACATCAGACTCAATTGTGCTCTTATTATTGCCTTTATTGCCCTCCTGGGTCATGCCCCTATCACTCTGTGGCTCAGGGTACATGGGTTCAGGGGTCTGGGGCTCTCTAATTGGTCTGAAAGTACACTCAATGGGCTGCCTGTCACTTCTGGGGTGGGGTTGGTGCACTTTTAACTCTTTTAGTTCACTCGCTGAGTTGTTCAATGAACTTGTTGTGCTGTTGTTGCAACTCTGCTTCAGTGATCCATTTGTCAGTATTTTTCTCTTCGATTTGACATCGCGAAGTTCGAAAGCTGACCGAACGATCCCATACGGATCCACTCTCTGCTCAATATCCCAGAATTCCCTGCTCGAAATCGCTGAAAAGTATCCGCTGCTATCCAGGTCTTGTGAAGAAAAGTCGCTGTCCGTTACGGTCAACGTTGGTGAATACGGCGTTGATATATCATAGCCATTCTGAGGGACATATGTCATCGCAATATCTCTCTTTTTGTAATACTTCGATGACAATGAATGACCTTGGTATAAGTCGCTGGCCGAACAAACAAGTCGAGGCAATCCTCCGTTTGAGGATGACATGGTGCCACATCAATCGATTACCAAGTCCTGGAAAGTAAAGAAATATTTTAGTCATACATTTAGAATGCATATATTCAGTAGAACTTTAAGGCAACATCTTAGTGCAAAATTCACTGTATAATAAAGTCAAATTACAATGGTGAAGATACTATTAGACATAAACTTGTTTCTTAGTCATGAAGTTATCTCGATACTGAAATGATCCGCAGGTTGGGTTTTATTGTGATAATTAATATATTTGCTGAAAAATGTCACAATTAAAATGTGATTGCTCATTACTTCGTCCTAAAATATATTCAAATGTAACACACATTTTATTATCCTAGTCTATACTTTAATACATGTTTTACAATTAACATGCATTTAAGTATAAATTAAGATAAAGTTATGAGCAATAATTTAAGACATTACAATGGGAAAATGTGATATCTATCTATCTTTGCTTCATTTGCAAAACAAAAATTAGCACAGGAAACATATACATCACAGAATACATGATATCATACATCAAAATAATAAAACAAAGTATTCATATTTTCCATGTAATTACAATAATGACCCCACACAAACAGACCATGTGCACAAATGTATTGCCCAACCCTAGCCATAAAAAATGTTTATTTGTTATATCTTTTGACCATATTTGCTGTCCACATTCCAATCAAACTTCCCTTTCAGTCCTAATACAGTTGAGCCCTGTCTTGCTATCAAGCCTACCTCACCATTAAGACCACTGCCCTAAAAATGGGTGGATTAGGGCTTTACGTCCTGTATTTCTGCTCCTGTTGGGCTAATCACTGCCCACTGCCCTAATAAAGCCACATCACTATTTAGACCACCTCACTATCAATAATTCACTAATTTGACTACAGCTATTTACCCCATTACCTATTAAGACCACCTCAAAATTAAGACCACCTAGCTATTCGTCCACCTCCATATTACGGCGCCTCCCCAGATAGCATTTCAAATCGGGCCAGCATCGTTTCTATATTGGCTGCCGTCGGTAGAACATCGCTTCCACATAGCCGACATCGCTCCGACATTGATACGATTTGAAATGCTATCTGGTTAATTCGTCCACCTCCATATTACGGCATTTTAAATTGGGCCAGCGTCGTCTCTCTATCAGCCGCCATTGGTAGAACATTGTTTCAATATCGCAGATATCGCTCCAACATTGATACGATTTGAAATGCTATCTGGGTCAGTATTAAGACCATGTTATTATTAAAACCACCGTAAAGACATCTCACTATAAAGACATATCTCTGTTAACCAAGGCCATCTAAATTATTCCCAGATAACATTCCACATTTTAAAAAAAACACCTTTCTAAGATGCCATTATTATTAATACCACCTGACTATCAAGACTACCTCTATAAAACACTTCTCTAATAAAACCATCTGATAATGTAAACCACCTCATTATTACCCAGAGAGCATTCCAAATCAGGCCAATGTCGTTTCTATGTCGGTCGCCGTCAGTAAAACATCGTTACAACGTCGCCGACATCGCGCTGCCATTGATACAATTTGGAATGCTATCTGGGTACGACCACTTGACTATTAATCCAACTTAACTGCATTAAATTCACAATCTAAACCACCTGACTATCAAGACCACTGAATCTTATAGAGACCCAACTGGCTTCTCATTAATGTATTTGACCTTACATTTAAGACCATCTCACCACAAAGACCAGCAAATTATGCATTAGGTGGTCAAGGACTTCCTTGATGATTGATAATTCGTAGGGTTACAGTTATTCATGCACCATGGTGAGACACAATTAAGTAACTGTTGCTACAGTGATTTATTACAGTAACTAATAGTCGACTTCCTACAGCACTTACAATAACAATTGCCACACATGCTGCATAATAAGACCACTGTTCACAAAAGAATGTTAAATACCTTACAAAAGTATGCAGAAAGGGGCGACCCAAACAATAATTGGTTCTTGTCTGAAAGTGCAAAGCTATAGGACCCACAACCCCTTCTTTTAGCGGGTGGCGAGGTCCCATGCTGAGTTATATATATATAGGTTGCTCATGTCAAATATTTTTGGTCTTAGCCTAATATTCGAAATATCTTAGCAGATACGTGGCCTAATGGTTATATAGCATTGCTGATCGATCCAGGTTCGATTCCCGGATAGGATACTCTATCTGCAAGAGGAACATCTCAGCTGGATGTTTGTCCAATCAGACGTGAACTAGGTGGTGCTTCATATTAGGTGTTTATGCTGAGGCAAGCAAAATGATCCATTCATGGGGTAAAGGTATGTTTACATGTAACATGGTGTGGACACAAGCCTTGTCATCTCATCATTACATATGCCTCTTGCAGCTGGTAAAGAAGCTGACTAAATTTCAGACCAGTAGATTGAGACAATACTAAGATAAAATTATATCTAAAAATAGAAATCTAACACACAAAATAAGAAATCTCTCCCCATGTTTTAAGCACTATGAATTTCCATTTTTATAAGACTTATTTCAGTAAAAAAAATGTAGATCAAGAAATACTACAGACATATAAATTTATATTAGTTGAACTTCTGACCAAAAAGAATTGAGAAAATATAAAGATAACATAATTCACCTGAAATATATAGAGTACACAAAAAGAAATCACTCTCAATATTTAAAGCAATATGTTTTTTACCATTTTCTTTTTCAGACTAGTTTAAAGAAGGTAATTGGAATTAAGAAATTTATAGACATCTCAATTGATGATCTCAGCACTTAAGGTGTAAAATGCCTTGAGCAAATTCATGAAAAATCCTCTTAAAATTATACTTTGAATGGTCACTAAATCAAGCTCTTTTGTGGTCTAGTCTCTATTGAAGATCAAATGTGTCAATGGCCACTTTTATTTTTGCCTTCGGCTTGAAGTGGACAAGCTAATACCCGCCAGTCAACACAGTCTGACTCAGTACACCCAGGAGAAAAAATTAAAAGTGGATTTATACAGGTCATTAGTTCAACACCTGGGGACTAGAGCAATGAGTTTGTAGCCCCAGGGACAACTTGTCTATAACTCAGTTACTTCCTTGTTTTTGTACCTTGAAGCTAAGTTCGAAGAGAGGAACTTTAGAGATAATAAACTCTATAGAAGATAAAAAAAAGTCTTGAGAAATAGATAGTTCCTTGTAAAAATGAAATTTATATTTTCTTTATCTTTTATTTTTATTTTATTTTTTTTATATGCAATTTAATATGCCCTGTTTCGGTGACACCAAAATATAGATACTAATGGTACTAACCAAATGTCATAATATTATCTATAAATATGATATTGAATTAGTAATATTACAATAATATATTTCTATGATTGAAATAGCTTAATATATATATAATAATATAATTTAATATATATATAAGAAAAAAGTAACAATGATTGAAAAATATTCACATCTAGATTAAATTGGACAGCATAAAACAAACAAAACATACAGTCTATTTGGAGTCAAAATTTACTATATACACTAAATATTTAAGGACAAACATAAACAGTCATATTTGTAGCTTTATTATCATCAATATAACTTTATTCTATTTATATACTATTCTTAGTGTAAGGCACTTAATTAAGTACAACAATCTGAAGGGTGTTTTATAAGTGCATTAATGGGAGCTATGTGTCATATAAGTGCAATGCATTAGCATTTGTGCCATACAAGTGCTTTTTCAGTTCAAGAGGTACTCCGGATGCCAAATTTAGGCATGAGAACTAATTCACCCTACAGTCTTGGAGAGGATCCCACGTTCTACCCCTAGATTTCGTACCCCCAGGTCCTAGGGCGTGGGATTGACCCCCCAACTAATCAGATCCCAAAGGGGTAAATAAATGAACGCCAAGAAAGCATGTTTCGACATGTATATATGTCATGTAAAACATGGTTGCATTCTACGCTTCTTTTTTCTTCTTTTTTTTTGCCACTATCGTGTGTGCGTTTGTACAACTTTTGTAAGAAATATATATAAATAGAATTACTTAAATTGGCAATGTTCTTATTATGTAACATCAGGGTAGGTTTAACATTTTTTTATTTTAATCTCATTTTAACAAGTTTACTTATAGCTACTTATTGCAGCATAGTGTTGAATAAGTATCAATGTGTCTGAACGATGATATCAATCAGTCAATCAAAAATATTCTATCCGTTAATTGGTCGGTCAATCAATCAGTCAGTCAGTCAGTCTGCTAGTCAGTCAGTCAGAGAAGCCCCGAGTTGAGAAAAAATATCTGGCTCAAGATATAGTGTCATCCGTAATCAAACAAAGCATAGTGTAAAACAAATATCTATCTATCTATCTATAGTTCAACTATCTATCTATATATCTATCGAGCTATCTATCTATCTATCTGTCTATCTAACTATCTATCCCTATCTATCTATCTAACTATCTATCTGTCTATCTACCTATTTGTCTATCGATCTATCCACCATCTATATATATATCTGTCTGTCAAGCTATCTGTCTATCTATATGTCTATCTATCTATCCAGAAAGACAGACAGGAATACAAAAGAAGTTTTTACACAGACAATAAACAGACAAGGAAACCGGCTGCCAATCTGCACTTCTGAACCCCTTAGTGTTTATAATTCCTCTTAGATGACACCCCCTGGGTCAGAGTTCAAAGTCATAAATTCCTACACTGGCGTTAGGTGAATTGATATAACAGAATCACCTCTTTATTCAACCGCAGGTGGAAAGAGTCCCTTGTGAAATTTCATGTCGAGAGGTCATAAAATACTAAAATACAGAAGCTGTCCTGTCTCTCCGAGAACTCACATTATTCTTTAATGTCACACAGAGTTCTTGATGGATATTAATGACATTTTTGGTGCTTTTTATAAGGAATTATTTCCTGCGTCACATTCCGAACAAATGATATATCCATATTAATACTAAGTGGCCATGTAAACTAAATTTAATGTCAATGCACTTTCAATGCAGGTGACTTATAAATTTGCTGCATACACTGAAAGATAGAGAGATACAGAGATACAGAGATACAGAGACAGTTAGTTGAGCTATAGATCGATAGATAGATAGATTGATTGATTAAGAGAGGGATAGATCGATAAATGAACTATAGTTAGATAGATAGATAGATAGATTGATTGATTGATTAAGAGATAGATAGACAGATAATTGAACTATAGTTAGATAGATAGATAAATAGATGGATAGATTGATTGATAGATAGCAAGATAGTTACTTGAACTATAGTTAGATGGATGGATCGATAGATTGATTGATTGATTAAGAGATAGATAGACAGATAATTGAACTATAGTTAGATAGATGGATAAATAGATGGATAGATTGATTGATAGATAGCAAGATAGTTACTTGAACTATAGTTAGATGGATGGATAGATAGATTTATTGATTGATTGATTGATACCACTTTAGTGTTGAAACAACCCAAATAATTCCCAGCTATATAGTTCACTTCTCTATTAAGACCACCTTACTATTAAGGATCAGTTAATACGCACCAAGGGTGGTCTTAATGGCAAGGTTTCATTTTATGCAAATAATCTTTTTTTACTTGAAATTTTCATAACTTCTCTGACCTATGCCATGCAGTAGCATGTCGTTCTAATGGTACCATTTTTCCTATTGTGGAATTCAAACCAAAGCAACTCGCAAAAAAATCACTTCAAAGATTTCTGTTTTTATAGAATTGTGGCCTGGAGCAGGTGCTATGATGCACTTCGCCACGGTTCATTGAATTTTAGGAATTTTGGCTTCGAGCAGTTTCGATGTTTTTAAAAGGTGATTCATAAAAACAAGGTTGTAATCAATGAAATAATGTATTATATTTATTTTTGTTACTTTAAGTTGTATAATTTTAACCTAACTGGCAATGAATATACATATTTTCCTGATTAAGAATTGTGTTATTAATGTATGAAAATAGACTTAAAATTTGTGTCAAATATGATTGTCCTAAATTATTCGATGCAATATGGAATTATACGCTATTATTATGATTTGTGTGGTAATTAAACAATTTTGTAGCTTCAAAAAAACAACTGTAGCTGTGCGTATATTTTTTCTATGATCCCTTAGAAATAGCTCAGTAATTACAATTTTTAGTGATTTATAAGAACTATGATTGTTAATAATATGCATGAACATTGTAATTATGCACTTATTAAATCTAACTGTACGTAATACTATAGAATGCAATAACAAGTGTACATATTGCTCTGAGTCACTACATGACATAGCTAGAAGTTGTTCTTTCACGAATATATTTTTTATTTTGACAATGTGGAGTTCTCCCACCCAAAAATAAGCTTTTGATCAACTAGGCATAACATTTTGGCTCAAAGCTGCCTACCTTAGCTAGAACTTAACTGTCCAAGCACGCCTTAATTAAGAACACCTCGCCAGTACATATTAAAGTTTCTTAATTGTGAGGTTAAGTTCACTATCAAGCAGAAACTCTATAAAAAAAAAAGTGAATTGTAATATATATATATTTTTTTTTTCAAAAGTATTGGTTAAACATAGAAATAAAATATAACTTTTCATAACAAATAACTTGCTAAAAGTATGCCCTCAAATTAATGGTGGCAGTTAGAAATGCATTGAAAATATGATTTATATAAAATATTAAATTATTAATTCATGCAATAATCAAGTTTAAAATATGCTTACATGAGTTATAACAATTGAGATTATCCAATGTATAATTATTCATTATTTAGTAAAAATTGTTTATATGAAGAAAACGAGTAAACTTACCTATTTTTGTGACGACTGCAATGCTATTGACTTGTGTACAAGATCCTGTGACGGTCTTCAAAATGTTTATACATCAATTGTCCATTTTTCCCTTACATACTTGCGGTCTCTCTGTTAAATGTTGTGGAGTGGGGTTCACACCACCTAATGCTAGGAGAGGTTTGGCCAGCCGACACGGTCTACTGATTCTTGTGGGAGAATATGTCGGACAGGTGGTTCTAAAATCACTGGAGTGTGTCAGGTATTTAAGACATTTTCCAGTCAATTTTTATACCGACTTTATCCGAATTCGTGGGTTCAGCATGGTTCCCACAGACTGCCTTTCAGCTTTGATATGTAAACATCAGCTAAGATCGAACTATTTATGCAAATAATTCGCCTGACCGCAGTTTATTCACTCGGTCAAAACCTTTGTGGAAGTCTATGAATGTCAAATATATGTAATTTATATACATTGGGTAAACCTATTCAATATATATCGGGGTGTACCTGCACATTTATTTGCACGTATACATTACAGTATACAGTAAACTGCATTTCACAGTTTCCGGATAAAAGGAATGCTGACAACCAATATGGCAGACATAATGATGAGATGATAAGGTAAAGATACAGCAGGGTGGTCTAATGGTGAGATGCTCGCCTGCTCCTCTGAAGGTCCCAGGTTCAATCCTCGGCTACCTTCATAAGCAAAATCCCAGCTTGATGTCGTTCGGATGAGACGTTTAATTTGGCTGTCCCTTGTACTCGGTGTCTATGCTGAGGCAAGTAAAAGATCCCACCCGTGGGGTAAATGTGACTGCTGTCAAGCCTATAGTGTCAAGAACTTGCCTTAGAGGGCTGCACTTCCCATATCTGTCTCAATCTCAATGTACGTAAAGGTAGGTGGTGTTCACCTGAGCATGACACTAATCACTATTGCAGGCTCTCACTAAAGCAAAACAAAATTACTTTTGGACCCTTTATACTTTTTATTTGAACCTCACAATTAAACACCCATTTTGGACCAAAAGTAGACCTCTTCCTATTCAGACCTTCTGGGCGGCCTAATGGTTATGTGTTAAGGCATTCAACAATTCCACATTGGCCAGACCTTCTAAGGTCGCGGGTTTGGTTCCCGGTCCAGACACTCTTCATGAGCTACATCCCAGCAGCTGGATGTCGATCGCATGAGACGTTAAATTGGAGGTGCCTTGTACTCGGTGTCTATGCTGCGGCAAGTAAAAGGCCCCACCCATGGGGTAAATGTGTAACATGGGTGGACTCCCAGCAGCCTTCTCATCTCATCATTACGTCTGCCTCTGAGTGCTGGTCATATCAGCTGACTAAGCTTTAGACCCAGTAGCATTCAGACATGGTCATCCAAATATTATTGTATTTTACCTCAGTATAAAGACCACCTAGCTATTAAGACCAGTACATTCTGCACCAATGGTAGGCTTAAGTAAACTGGGTGCAAATTTACTAGTCGCAATAGTGAGGTAGTCTTAATAATGAGGTGACATTGGCAAATAAACAAATAATAGCTGAGGCAGATTTTACTATAAATAACAACATACACTTGCCTTAAAATGGCTTACGCTATATTTTATACCTATGTATACATTTTTTGGCATTGAATATTTACAGCTTTTCAAGTTTATGTTATGCTTTTTTTTTTCTTCACATATGCTGCTCAAAATGCCTATGAATTTTATATTCATTGCAGCGTTCATTTATATATTCCCACGCCACCTGACATAGCAATCAACAATTTTCACTGAATTTCAACAATTCCCCACATCATTCATAGAACATTTTTATTTTCTCACATTACAAACTTGTGAGAAAGTGTGGTGGCAAGGAAACAATAAATGTTATGAGGAAATTATGCGTGAATTAATTTACCCAATAGTATGTATGAAGGGTTTCTTATTCACCCTTTTTTCTTACATTACCAACTACATGTTACCTTGCTGACATGCTATGGCCAATGTTGGCCCGATGTTGGATAGATGTCGCCCACATAGGGTCAATGTCAAATACTATCTGGGTCACTCTTGTACGTATTGACCACCCGCCAGATGCAGACATAATGAAGAGATGATAAGGCTTGGAGTCCGCGCCATGTTACACATTTACCGCATGGCTGGGGTAGTTTCCTTGCCTCAGCATGGACAGACAGTACAACCCAGATAGCATTCCAAATTGTATTAACGTTGGCGCGATATCGGCGATGTCAATATGATGTGGAAACAACGCTGGCACGATTTGGAATGCTATCTCGGAAGACACCTCCAATTTAACGTCTCACGTGAATGACATCCTATCCTGGGATATAGTGGCCTGGGCTGGAATTTGAACCTTGTTGGTTTAATGGATGAGGGCTTTACGTCCTGTATTTATGCACCAGTTGGGCTAATTAGGACAGGCAGAGACCATGGCAATGAGACGAAGGATGAAACAGCCATTCAACATAGGCTCGACCAGGAATTGAACCCGGGACCCAGTTGTTGGAAGCCCAGGGCGTTACAACTGAGCTAGGCCCCCACTGAGCTAGGCACCCACCCGGATTTGAACCTTGGACCTTCAGCCGAGCTGGCAAGTGTAGAATTGGTGGGTCTCTTAACGCAAACATTGATATGGAACATACTGGTCTCAGAATGTTATAAAAACTTTTATATAGCGTTCTACTTCCCTAATGTTTTCAGAATGTAATAAAAATGGATTGTATAATATAGAATGTAGATTTAACTAACATTGCTATAGAAGACATTTGCTAATTGTCTAAAAATTCACGTTAGATCAAATATAGAGACGTGACAAACTCCTGTAAAAAAAAAAAAGATTTGAATAGAGCCAAACCAAATAGGTGAACTAGACAAAAAAGTCATTTACACACATTTATGTTCAAATATTTTTACCGTTTGAATCCATGTTTTAGTGCCATTTAAGCATGAATATGCCACATATGTTTGAGACATTTAAACATTCATATTTGGCAGCTGGTCACATGTGTTTTATCTGATCAAAACAATTCGTTTGAACACACAAAGCTGCAATGCACAGAAGCCCCGGACAGATTTAACGATAATGCATAATTATGTAGACAAACATGTAGTTTATTTATTGCATGGAAAGATGCATACCTGCAGAAGTGCCTTATAATTGGAGAGAGAGTTATATATTATGCTTGTTTCTGTTACTGTTTTTTGTTTTGTAATAGTTTTATGACCTACCTAGACCACATAACCAGCTGAGGCACTGCAATTTGTATCCTCGTTCCAACACTAGATCTTATTAATATTTGCAAACTGTGATTGTTTTTATTTTGTCTTATTAGTTGTTTTCTTATTGTTTTAGTCACATAATAGCCTTTGTGTTAGTATTGATTGTTATTTCATTGTGACTTTAGATAAAGATTTATATTATTTATTATTTTATATAAGCTCATACAGATGCAATGATATTTCACAGCTTTGATACCACACCATTTGCACATTTACCCCATGGGTGGGTTCTTTTACTTGCTTCAGCATAGACACCGAGTACAATCAACATCCAGCTGCATGGGATGTAGCTCATGAACAGTGAGTGCCCTGGCTGGAGATCAAACCTTGGACTTTTAGCAGAGCTGCCTAATTTTGAATAGGCAGATGCCTTGACCATTAGGCCATTAATTCAATCCAATTCAATTCATTTATTTTGCTCATAGTCTTACATAACGTATAAGTACATGGCCAAATGGGCCACGTGCATTTTCCATGAGAAGGATAAATGCATGGAAAACGCATAGTTTTTTCCTAATAAAAATTAGGTGAAAACCATGCATTTATCCAAAAGCATGGAAAACGCACGTAGCGTGTTTGGCCATGTAATGCAATTATTATAATTGAGTTGCGCTGGGTGACCTTCCTAAGATGTTACTGTGCATCGCTACTGAGAGGCCACCCAAATGTCTTATACATAGCTTTATATATTAAATATGGAGCCAGTGGAGTGACACACACACAGTGGTTTTTGGGAACAGAAAAGAAACAACTTCAATATTTTTAGCATATAAAAGAGAGTTAAAGTTTTTGAGTACTTTAAATATCATTGAAGACCAATGGGAACCAATGGCCTGAGGAGAAGACCAATAAACTAATTATTTTGACAAGCAAAACAATGAAGCAGCAAGTTACAATTATCAGTATAAGATTCTAATATTTTATTTTCTTACATAATTTTTATTAGGTCACCAAGCTTTAGTCTTTTACTCCCCTCAGCATATATTGGACACCTAAAATGTGAAGCAAATCTTTTGTAACCTAGCCATTAAATTCCAGCTGGCATTACGGTACCATAAGTTCTTAAAAGTAAAAAAATTATATTTAGTAGTTTATTACTCTTGATCTGCCCCTGATCAGTCAGTCCTCCAAGCTTGCCAGCCTAATTGCTGGTGGCAAAGTGCCAGGCACCTTTGACATGATTCTTAAACTTGACTAATGGCTTGAACACCGGGCACAAATTGCAGCCATTTCGAGCACATTTGAAGATATGAGATATGGCAGGTATGCTCAGGAATTTCTCTTAAATTTACAAGCCTTTCTCAACAAGAATGGCAGGTGAAACAGTTTCTGTGTAATTTCTCAAATAGATTTTGTTTTATATAAAAGATTTGTTTAGTGTTGGAATTTATGATTGAAATTTATCATATCGTTTTCTTATTCCATAAAGTTAGTAGAATCTTGAAGTATTTATTTCGGGAGAGAAAACCTAAAAATGAGTGCAATGAAATAAATTATATTTGAAATCAAGAATCTTTTGTGATACCACATGTGCATATTTTATGTTATTCACTACACAAACCAATATGTTTGATCTTTTAAATCTGTGAGAAATTTTTCTTCAAAATTAACTGCACGCTTACAATGTACAGTTAGTTCCATAAAATCATATGGTCAACTCTAGAAAACTGTAGGGACCCTGCTATTCCATATGCAGCAGACTGACTTCACAGTGCACTTGAACCATTTTACTTCAGAATGGTAATTTGTTATTAATCGGCAATTTAAAAAAAATTTAACTCATGCTCCAGCTATTAGTAGCCAGCAATGAGAATCGTACAAGGCCAAATGTGCCACGTGTGTTTTCCGTGAGAAGGATAAAAGCATGGAAAACGCATGGTTTTTAACTAATTATAATGAGGCTTATCCAAACGCATGGAAAACGCACGTGGCACATTTGGCCATGTAGAGCAAAGGCCGTCTAGCTTTATCTAGGTTCAATTTGACAAGTTCTTTTTAATGGAACTAACTGTATTTAGTATTGAATGTCCCAGTATGTAGCCAAATCTATATATCCATGTGTCTGAACATGTTTTACTATAATCTTACAGCCATTGAATGATGTCTAGAATAATTGACTCCGGATCCCCTCTCAGATAGCATTCCAAATCGTTTCAACATCAGCGCGATGTCTGCGATGTCAAAACGATGTTGTACCGGCGGCGGCCGACATACAAACGGCGCTGGCCTGACTAGGAATGCTATCTTACTGTAGCTGTTCTTCGCCAATGTTCATTAAACCCAGGGATGGATCTGCATCCCCCCCCCCATCCTTTTTTTCTTTGTTGCATCCCCCCCCCCCCCCCCATCACCAGCCCAAGGGAAAAAGTAATCAAAATGGGAGTCAGAAAATAAAACAATAAAAAAAGTGTAAGTATAATAGATCTATATTTATTAAAATTGTTATATCTTTCATGTGATTTTCAAAATAACTTTAAATAGCACTCAGCGAACTAGGTTCGAAACGGGTGGGCCGCCCTGGGCACCTTGAATGCACTTATCCTAACAACGTTTTTCTGGTAATACATGGCCAAGTTGTGCTTTTTGATTGTCACATTGCCATATCTTTGCTATGTTTTACAAAATTACTATAAAAATTATATTTTCCATTTCCGGAACAGAACACGTGAATAATCATTTTTACACGCATTTCTTGATCCCCCCCCCCCCCCCGACTAAACCCAACACATTCTACTCAGAGATTTTCAGCGTTTCTTAGCATTCAACTTTCACATAACTAGAATGGCTTCTTTTTATCCTATGACAAGTATAATTCTGCTTGAATAAATGAATCCTGACCTTATTATCCCATCATTACATGCACCAGTTACCTAGTAAGTGAAATTAATAGCAATAAAATAAACTCACATGCTGTTGAGTTGAGTGGCCATTAATGTCCTACAGAGGGCAGGCCATGCAAGCATATGACTATGAGAGTCACCTGGTGGATGGTTGGTTCTTATTTTATTCATTTATGCATTTCGTTGCAGTGCAAATTCCATGCAAACAATTTCATTATATTTGATCAAAGTTTAGCAAACTGCAAATATAATTTAGCCAAAGGAGTCAGCAAACTGATAAATTATGATGATATAAGCAAATATGTTCCCGCTATCTGAAATCAAAATTATGAAAATGTGATATTATAGTCAAAAGTGTTGCCATAAATATTATTTATGTCGACATTATTAGATAATGTATTGTGATCACTTAGCGGAAATAAATAATATAATATGGTCACTTAAAGTATATAGAAAAATGCCTTACTGTGAGAACTGAAGGTTTATTCAAGGTTAAATAACCAGTCACTGACAACTTTTTAATGAATTTACATTTGAAGAAGAATCTGCAATTACAAAGTTAAGGCAATTATAACCTATGTAAAATGGAAACAACTATGTTTTGTGAGAAACTATGACTCACCAAGCCAGTAAGGCCAAAAACGCCTTCTGTACCAAGGTGACACTCATCATGGTTAAGCATGGAGTCTTGTCTTCATGGTTTAAGCTAGTGTCAGTTATGAATTCCGGATATCAAATCCCCAAATGCCGATAAATTAATCATACCAAATTGTCTGGCGCATCACATAATATTAGGAAAAGAAAAGCTGGGAAAAAAGGTTTTGATATATACCCCACAATCAGTTGTATACCACATAGAAAAGCCATGTGGTATAGCCTATGTGGTATACATGTGTATACTACATGGCTTACCTTACAAGGATGGGAAATGTATACCACATACTTCTATGTATGGCAGGCCAATGACAAAAAATCACTTTTTGCAGCTAAGCGCTTCGCCGTTTAAACTAACGCCGCCGCTTTAAAACAATATTCGGAGTCACAATTTTACTACTACTTAAAAGATAAAATTGTCAGCTCTCTAAAAAGGTTAGAATTTTTGAAATCGGACAAGAATTAACGCTTCTAGGACCAAAAAACGTAACAGAAAGTCAATGGTCTGTTCAGTCCACAGATGCAAGCCATTGTGTGGCTGTGTTGCTATGGGCAACGTCACAGGAGCGTCATCGCTTCGGTAATACAATCGAATAATACGGAACAATAAAACATTTTCTGTCCAAATCTAGTATGAAAAACAATTCTGACAAGAAATATTTAACAACTGGTTTGTAAATATCATTCGTAAATTTTTTTATTAACCTCAAAATGTCCCAGAAAGTTTTGAGGTGATGACGTTGTTGACAGTTATGCAATGCTCTTATTGGTCAATGGCAAAAATTAATATTCATGAATTTTTTCTATACTACATGAATGCATAGCCAGGCAGCTCAACTAAAAGTGAAAATTGTGGGGTATAAATAAGACCCAAGTGGATATGTGGTATATTTTTATATTCCCTCACTTGTGGACAGATTGTTTTCAGAATTCACTCGTGGCTAACGCCACTCGTGAATCCTGGCCAATCTGTCCACTCGTGGGGAATATAAAAATATACCACATAACCATTGGGTCTTATTATAGTATGTGGATAGAGGTATGAATTTCTCAATAAGTTATTCTAATGTGAGGCATTTGTGAAATAGTAACTTTATTAGGTGTCATTAAGCTATAAAATCCTGAGTAATTTCTGAATGATACAGGGCCATTTGTGCTACTTGCGTTTTATCCAGACGCATGGAAAACGCATGGTTTTATCCTTATTATAATTAGCTAAAAACCATGCGTTTTCCATACGTTTATCCTTCTTACGGTAAGCGCACGTGTCACATTTGGCCATGTATGAAATATCTAAAATACCAAATAATATTGCCTTCAAAATATATGAAATCCTGCTTGATAGTAATAAAATAGTAACAGTTTAGGAATTCTATTGCGCATTACATCCCATTGCCCATGACAATAAAATTGGTAATCTAAAAATAAAACCGGTTGAATATAAACTAAAACATTACACACCATGGTGTAAAACGTGTAGTTCTGAAAGCTTTCTGTATTTTGTAAAAGCTAACAGCATTGAAATTTCACAGAAGACATTTTGTAATGGAAGTTTAATTTAAAATCAACACCTTCACAATAATTATTGCATGTTTCTTGTGAAGGCAAACATGGAATTCTGATGTGCTAACAAAAACTGCCAATAGTATAGGCTTAGTGTCATGTTAGTATCATTCTTATATTACATGGCCAATTGTGCCACGTGCTTTTCCATGAGAAGGATAAACGCATGGAAAACGCATGGTTTTTGCCTCATTATAATCAGCTAAAAACCATGCGTTTTCCATGCGTTTATCCTTCTCATGGAAAACGCACGTGGCACATTTGGCCGTGTAGTTAAAATAAAGTTAACATAAGTTCTATATTATGATGTATTCTACTATATACTTTTAGATTCTTATATTAATACTTCAGACATAGGATTTCCTTTGTCTCTTCATTCCCTTGAATAATTTAGTATATTAGAGCAGTTGCAACTGCTGTATTACATAAAGGTAACAATGGACCAACTGGTCAGCTTCACTGGTCCAGTGGTCAGTATTGATCCAGTATCCTTTGTTTGGATCTGATCTCCAGGACAGCTGCCCATCTCTGGCCTTTGTCCAGAGCATGGTATATAAGCAATGTGATATCAGAGGGTCATTCTCATCTACAAGCTTGAATAAAGCCTTACACTAGTCTACACTACAACCTGAGTTGTCTTCCATATTACATTACATGGCCAAATGTGCCACGTGCGTTTTCCATGAGAAGGATAAACGCATGGAAAACGCATGGTTTTTAGCTAATTATAATGAGGCAAAAACCATGCGTTTTCCATGCTTTTATCCAAATGCATGGAAAACGCATGTGGCCCATTTGGCCATGTAGTATGGTTATTGACAAATATGTTATGTATTATCGATCCATTCTATATTTCTATACATTATCATTTCTACTAACAATGGCTTTCAAAGATACTATTAGTCCATTAGTTCTATTATTTCAGTAAATACAAAGGCATGACATCTATGTACAATGTCATACAAACATTATTAAGTCACAATATGTAATAGGCCCCTATTATATATCAAATTGAAATATTATGATGAAGGAAGGTTTCAAACATAGCATGCTGTATAGTGTATACCGAATTTACAGCATTTTGGTAAAAAGGGTAATTCATTCTGTCTGAGTCATGCAGAGAAAACCAGAGAAACATTATCAGTTATGAATTTAATACGGTCGACTCTAGACAGCAGTAGCGACCTATTCCTGGCTGTAGCTATAACTGGCTAAAGCCAGCTGCTTCTGTCTACTCCTAGTTTATAGTCGGCTTACACCTACCACCATCAACCGGCACCCTCCGTCAAAAACAACATGTACAAATGACAGCAGACTGACTTCATAGTGCACCTGAACAATCTTACTGCAGAATTTGTTATCCATAGACAATATGAAAAAAAAGAGAAACATCACCGACACATCTCCGACATCGTGCTAATGTTGGTGAATGTAAGAAATTTATCTAATATCATTAATATGTAGGTGCAATACACATGCATTTTTTCGACCTTTGTCTTGGTTTAATTTTACAGGCCGGTTTTAATGAAATGAGTTTCAATGAAATGATTTCAATCATCAGAGAATATAAGCGTCCGTGCATTCTAATCCAAAATGCAGATAATAATTTTATTGTCGCAGACCAGGCTTTGTACCATTTGACAGACTCAGACGCAATTAATTTTCGTACGTGACAATCAAATAAACAAAGAAAAACAATATCTATACATGTATATATGTAAATTTCTGAAAAAGGGGAGACTTCCTTCAGATCTTAATTCATGCAGCAAACATTGCGTGTACAACATTAAGCAAGGAAACCTGAAGGGGAGAAAACGGTCACACTCCAGTGACCATAATCCCAGTGTTGGCCATCTCGTGTTAAGTAATAGTTATATCCCTCATAGTCAGGAGTTAACTAACATTTTTGTTGGTTCCATCGCAATGCTGAAGGCGGAGGGATATAACCAACAAAAATGTTAGTTAACTCCTGACTATGAGGGATATAACTTATACTCAACTAGACATATTTACTTCTCTATTTGATTGTTTGATTTGTTTAACTGCTTTTATACCCAAAGTAGACCCTTTTCTATTGTTCTTTGCCGGGATATAACTGGCCAGTTTGGTATGTTATCTCCCGGCTTTGGAGCAGTTATATCATTCATGAACAACTGCTAATATAGGGATTAGCAAAAACACACAAACACAAACAACGTGAAACAATGCAGAATTAATCCCTTAAGGTCTGCTTAGTTTTAAAAGCACAACAAAGAGTAAATCCTCTTTAGGATTGTTTGCCTTAGAATTTGTTGTTTCTTGTTTGCTGTTGTTGTTGCATAGTTTCAACCATATCACAATCTTCGCAAAATCAAATCATCCATGAAAATAGTCTCACAATAACAGCTAAAATATGGCATTATAAATTGCGAAAAAGCCACTATTGAATGCGCATTGGGTATAAGTCAGTTATACACCTTATACTCAGGATATAACATTCCAACGTGGGCAGTTAAATCCCTCGGCTTTGCCTCGGGATATAACTGCCCACATTGGAATGTTATATCCCCCGTAATGGTGTATAACTATTACTTATTAAAGCTTAATAGACAATTAAAGTACAGTTTGCACTCGGGAGGAAGTTAACTAACATTTTGTGATAGTTATTGCCCACGGGAGGCTGATTCAGGATTTATCACACGAGAGAGCGTGAACGCTTGGTTCAATTTGAGGGTGATTAGCCTGAATCAGCCTGAATCAGCCTCCCAAGGGCAATAACTCACTTATACCAACTTAAAGCAAATTTAAACAGAAACTTACTCCTTCTTAGAATTGATTGTTTTGACATCAGGTGGTTGATTTTAAACATAATATGTATTGTCTGCAATGAGTGTATCAGAAGCCATTGTACTCCACTGCACATGGATCTTATTTCACAACGGAATTATTGGATGTTCAGGTGTGTCGATAAATATTTTTTTTCCAAATTCATAGAAATAAACATCGTACTATAATTATAAAATTCTTGTTGTTATGAAAATTTGAACTGCTGTAAAAACTGCCTATTTGATGCAAATTTGTGTGGTCTTAATGACAAAATTATGAGTCATTTAAATATAATGGTCAAGTTTTTCCAAATTTAGTGGCCAAATAATGAGGTGCTTTTAATAGTGGGGTGGTCTTCATGAGGTGGTCTTCATATTATTTATTATTATTTATTAAATTTCTATAGTGCTACTATTTACAAAGGTAATTCAAGTGTGCTGTACAAGGATATTTAAATTGATTGAAAAAGAAATGTCTTTAATTTGCTTTTATAAGTTGAGTAATTGTCTATATTTTGGATGCTTTCCTGGCAAAGAGTTCCACACACGAGGACTATATACACTGAATGACCTTTGTGCAAAGGTCGAACGTCTTGTAAATGGGACAGTGAGGATGATATTGTCACTATTGGACGATCTTGTATTCCGAGCAAATGATGGAATCTGTATCAAGTCAGACATAAGTTGGTCTTATGAATACATTTAAAAACTAAGCAAAGAATTTTAAAATCGATTCTATGTATAATGGGCAACTTTGAAACGGCATAGAACAACCTTGGCTGCCCAGTTTTGGACCCTCCGTAATTTGCGAATGGTATTGTCAGGAAGACCACTAAGTACACTGTTGATATTTGATGGTAATACTGAGATGCTTTGTTTGCACTTTTGACAGTAATTGGTGACAATGTGGCTCTAACAAGTGGTCTTCATTATAATGAAGTGACTTTAAAATGAAGTGGTCGGAATCACGAGGTGGGCTTAATCATGAGCTGGTCATAATGATGAGTTGTCTTTATTGTGATATTGTCTTATATTGCGGTGTTCTTATATTTTGTATACTGAAGTGGTTTTAGGAATGAGGTGTCTCACTGGTAATGAAGTGGTCGTAATAGTGAGTGGTCTTTATAGTGAGGTGGTCTTAATTGTGAGTTGGGTCTAAAATTGAGGTGTTTGTATAGGAGTGAAGTGGTCTAAATTGTGAGGTGATCTTATATTGAGGTTGGTCTTATATAGAGGTGGTCTTAATTGTGAAGTGTCTTATATCCAGGTGTTCTTATTGTAGCGATGTGGTTTTGATAATGAGGTGGTCTTACTAGTGAGGTGTCTCAGTAGTGAAGTGGTCTAAATAGTGAGGTGGTCTTAATTGTGAGGTGGTCTTATATTGAGGTGGTCATATAGTGGTGATGTTGTTTAATGATGCCTTTGGTTTTCAATTACATAACTGTTACTAAGATTGTTTATTGTTTGCCCTAGTTGTCACAAATCCTTCAGTGTTTGACATAGTTTTCACTCCCTGGTGTTCGCTGAAGCGGAAAACAATATCAGCCTGCTTGAGCTGATAACTGATTTTATCACCAGCGAATACTGCCTTCTGATTGGCTGAGGAGAGTCTCGAATGGTATTATCATTGGTAGTATTCGACTGGGCTTTTTCGTGGAGCGCTTTCTTTTCGTAAAGCACGAAGTGTATTCGACTGGAGGTTACAAAAAATTAGTAATTTTTTCGTGAAGTACAAATATTCACGAAAAAACTGTGTGTTAACGTCTGTAAAACAGAGTCACGTGATCATTGTGGGCAAAACTGTAATGGAAGTGTCGCCAATTTGCGTCTTCAGAGTCATTTTACAAAAAATTGAGATCGGAATTGTTTCAATTCACACCATAAGCGAACTACAAATACATTTTTGTACATAAGGAACTTGGAATTTTCACTTGTTTTTTTTTTGTCAGTGTGTTAAGGGGCAAATTCCGAGAATTGTTTGACTGGGAAACTACGTAGAGCGCGGAACTGCCACTGCGCAAGTGGGCGTGGCCTAAACTTACTTCAAGGAAAACTCCCAGTCGAATACTACCATTGGCTATATCCCTCCTGAGAAAATTAAAGGTCACGTGGTGGAGTATAAAAGTTAGTTACTGCCTTTATTTTCGTGTAAACGTATTTTTAAGTCCTCAGCTTCACTTCCGACAATTTTCAAGTACCCTGAAAGGCGGGCAATAACTAGTAATTTGAGACATACTATCATTCCTGGGCACTAATTAATGAGAACCTCTGTTATGTAACGCATATCTGCATGAAATGATTGATTGATAATTTTTCTTAAATTTGGGATTAAAGTACAATTTTATGATTGGTTCAGAAAAGTATTTTGTTACTTATGTTATTATCGTTGTAATAATTACGAAGAATCGCTCTTAAATTTTCAATTGTTTCTGATAACATGATGTCACAGTTGTGTTTGCTTAATTCATTTTCTAAAGAAACATAACAATACTCGTCAAACAAGATAGCATCTGATGTAATGAAGCTTAATCAAAACAGTTTAGCTTTTAACAGAATGTTTGACCAAATCCAGTATAAAATGTGCTGTTTGTAATCTGCAACAGTGTTACCGATTAAGGAATTGACCAATCAGTGGCTGTAAAAGCCGATACAATAATAATAATAAACATCATTTTATCAATTTCAAAAAGCCTAATTTTGTCATGGATAAAGAAGCTGTCAAAAATATAGGCGTTAATGTACTGCATTAATAGCTATTAATGGTCACGTGACCAATGATAAGTGAACATTTCAGCAAAATGCCCATCTCGCGCATGTGCAAGGGAACCCTTGGGAGTGTGTCTTCACGCGAGATTCTCGACCGGCTAGGCAAACGTCATGTTGTCAAAAATAAACCAAATATTAGCGAGTTACCAATAGAAGAAGGCAGGGAAGCAGGTTGTGTGGCATCAAGGCGAAATTCACTAGTTGCCCCTAATTAATTGATTCACTATTCAATTAAATCCTTTCATTAATGGAAATAATCACTATCGTCGTGATTTATTTCAGCCTATTGTACATACAAGGCATAGAGATGACATTCAAGTTAAACAATGGTATTATATATGTATGGAACAATGACAATTATAGCTTAACCATATGATCAAATTACCAGAGTATATGACATGCACAGCATTATTAAATGCTAATTCTTACTTATTTTAGATTTCGAATATCATATTTTTTCGAATACCACATTTGCATTATATATTATAGACTATTAGGATGAATCACCGATTTGAAAAGAAAAAAAGAGAAAATATTTTTCTTTTTGTCTATTTCAAAATCCGTTGTTTCTGATAATATAGGGTCAGAAGAACAGGTTTGCGGCCAATAGAATAGAATAGAATAATACAACAACGAAATTGATGAGCTCAAAAAGCTATTTACATAAAATAGGTCGGGTAAAGTAAAGGGAACTGGACCTATTTTCACATTAACATTTTTCCCGTTTCCAATAATAATACGACAATCTTCCAAAAATGTCAGGGGTATTTTGGAAAGATTTCTCTACCATTCCTTGGTATAAAGAGCTATGCTCTAGATGATGTTTCCATAATTTAGCATCTAAATGTCATGAGAACTATTAAAAGCAAATTTAAAAAACGTTGAAGAAATGATAATAATTTAATGTATGGTGTTCAATTTTTAATTTACTGTAGTGTACTGTAGTGTACTGTAGTGTACTGTAGTGTAGTGTATTGTATTGTATTGTCCTGTACTATATTGTATTGTATTATGTTGTATTATATTGTATTGTATTTTACTGCATTGTACTGTATTTTACTTCATTGTATTGTACTGTACTGTATTGTACTGTATTGTACTGTATTGTACTGTATTGTACTGTATTGTACTTATTGTACTGTATTGTACTGTATTGTACTTATTGTACTGTATTGTACTGTATTGTACTTATTGTACTGTATTGTACTGTAGTGTACTGTAATGTACTGTAGTGTACTGTAGTATAGTGTATTGTACTGTACTATATTGTATTGTACTGCAGTGTACTTTATTATATTGTACTATATTGTATTGCACTGTATTGTATTGTACTGTATCAATGCTATGTAGTGATCTTGAGCTTTGCGTCAGCTTAAATAACAACATACCAAAGGCAGACGTAGTAATGACACTGATGAGTCCCCAGATTTGGGTGGGGCAGATAATGTGACAGATGAACAATCATATTAAAAAGAAAAGACAATGAACTTCTTCGTAATTTGTGGCTTTTGTTGTCGTATTTTCATAACAGCCGTGGATGGATGTCAAAATCGTGATATTATATATAGAAATTTATAACAGAATGCAGCTGTGCATTGGTTGCCATGGGGACGCATTCTACCTGCCTCTTTTGCTGGAGAGCAGTTTGCAAGAGCGCATTTCTTCGGGCCGCACCTTCACAGGAGTCCGGACAGAGCTGGATATCACATAAGCGAGATCATATTTTTCATTTTTCTGGACTACGATTTTCTTTAATCCGGATTTGCATATAATGACAGAGCAGAACACAGATCAGAATGTAAGTAATGATTTGATCTTCATCACCTAGAATCGCGCAATTATATTCAATGCAAAAATTGAACGAATACACATTTTTTTTGTTGACGAATTTAAAGGGCTACTTCGTGCCACTGCACGTTTCTATAAATAAGAAAGATATTGGAGGATGTTTAGACAACCTGAGTAGGTATATACTTGAGTATGGTAGATGTATGGTCATGGCAGGTATACAAAGATTTTTCAAAAACGTTCTCAATTAGTGGTATATATTCAGTTGCAGTTCTGAGGTCTGCCATTGTCATACATAAACATTTCGTGCAAGGGACAAGAGGATTTTCTATGCTTTCATAAACAGTATTTTTTTATTGCTGTTGTACCAATCTCCAGAATTCATTAATATGGGAATTATGAATAAGGCACACATTTTTGAAATTGCTTCTTAAGAAACAAATTTTTTGTACAGATCTCGTATTATTATACATTGATACAATCCCTGATTAGACTATAACTAGGCCCCTGAACTAGATATTACGCGTTGGCCAAGTTGGGTCGGCATCGTTTCAACGTTGGCCGCTGATGTCTAATCGATGTTAGCATTTTATCTGGGCAATGTTACTTTTACATCGATATCCATAATGAATATTGAAAAGTCTTGTAATTTTATTTATAGGAAGGCTATACATACATACATATATTAAAAAATCAAACCGGAACAAGCAGTTAGTCAAATAATTTGAAATAAGGCTTACGGTAGAATACTTTTACATTGCAAGGGGCTAGGATTATAATTTACATATTTAGAAAAAGATGATTAAGACTAAAAACCATTTAGATTTTTTACACATACAATAAACAAAGTAATGTAATAGTGGATTTTCACGGAAGGTTCTCTAAATTTCCACCAGGTGGCTATGCAAGAATACTGCAATTCTATTGGCTAAAACGGTTCCCGCCCTTGATTGTGATTGGCCAAAGCAAAGTGCATCCTAGCAGGAGTATTTTCATTGCATTTCTATGTATATTTGACATCTTATCATTCATCTTGACTCACAAGATGCAACCTTTCCCTGCTGATTGAGTTCCTGAGGTTATCATAGAACCACAGCTTGCAAATAAACTGTTCTTTGTCTTAAACTGAACAAGCTCATCACAGAGGGAATGTTCAAGATCATCAGAAGTCAGGTTACTGTTGGTAGATGTAAACTTTTCTTGTTCTTCTACTAAAAACTGCATTGATGAGTCACACTCCTAAACATTTGGCTATATTCCAGGTAACATTCCAAATCGTTTCCATGTCGGCACGATGTCGGCGATGTCAAAACAATGTTGTAACGACGGTGACCAATATCGAAACGACGCTGGCCGATACAAAAACGACGCTGGCCCGATTTGGAATGCTATCTGGGATCCGCCCTATCCCATGATGACTAATAATTAACTTGGGTGTTATAACTCATCTTAGGACCATTGAAAGGTCAATCACTTTTACCTGAGTTCTATCGAGGGCGGGGGCCTAGCTCAGAGGTAGCGCTCTGGGCTTCCAACCGCTTGGTCCCGGGTTCGATTCCTGGTCGAGCCTAAGTTTGATGGCTGTTTCATCCTTCATCTCATTGCCATGGTCCCTGCCTGTCCTAATTAGCCCATCAGGTGCATAAATACAGGACGTAAAGCCCTAATCCACTCACACACACACCTGAGTTCTATCACTTGAGGGCAGGTGGTGTCAATGTAGCTAATCCTGGTCATTAGAGTTGTACAAGGTTCAGTGAATTCAATCCATGAATAAGCATATATTTCATCATTAATATTTTCTTTTTCAGGACAGTATCAAATCTGCAACATTGTAATTCAAATGATAATGGAGATAAAGTGTCACTCAAAATAATTCTATCAGAAACTGAGAAAATCTTTTACATGGGGTTTTTTTTATTGGTCAATACACATTATGCAAGAGGCAATAGTTTTATTTATTCGTTTACCACATAAAAATACAATGAAACATGATTTTTTACTGTTCCATGTTATTATGCAGAAATAGAATACACTTTATTTCAATGAAGAATATCTGTGTACAATGCTGTTTTATCACATTTATTACTTACACAAGTGAATATAACACATGTAAAGGGAAATCAAGTGATATAATTCATACTTATTAGAATCTTGTGACATATTACACTTCATATAACACCCCTCAATAAGAAATATGGCCACCCTTTTTCTGAATAACTTTAATCATTCTAGCATCCATGCTTTTGGTGAAATTCTCAATGTCAGCAGGTGAAAACGTCTGGCTGCAATTTGGATAGCCTTCCAGAGTTGATCCTTGCTGGAATACTGCTTGCTACTGGTGTAGATGGGTCGTTTTAGAGCTGACCAGAAGTTTTCTATGCAGTTAATATCGGGTGAACAAGCTGGCCATTTCATAATTTTGTCAAATCTGAAGCCCTTTGAGCCTAACCATTCACGGGAATACTTAGATGCATGAGATGGGGCATTCATCTGTCCATAGTACTGTCTTGAAATCTGTCTTCAGGTACTTCTGACACCATTCCATACGTTTTTCTCTGTGTTTTGAGTTCAGAGGAGGTCTTTTCTTTGCTTTCTTGACTTTTCCAATCGTTTGGAGAATGCGGCACTGGGTCGTACGGGGCACTTCACCAATCCCTGCTGCCTTAAACAGTGCTGCACTTGAACTGAGGGGGTTGCATGCCATTTCCCTCTTCAGGATTACCATTTCCTTCCTGGTGACCTTCTTTACCTTGGCCTCGTTACGTTTTTTTCTTTCCTGTTTTCCCTTGGTGACAAACTTTCTGATGGTGCGCACATCACGGCCCATAAGTTTAGCTACAGAGTTTGCTGTGTGCCCTTTGCCCAATAATTTGATGATTCTAGCTTGCTCTGAGACAGAGAGGTCTTTCTTTTTGCCCATTGCTACCTCTTGAGTAGAATTTAAGGACACTATTTTGTGCTGCATAATAGTGTGGAACAGTCAACAATTAAGGTTTGCTAGGTATTCATCAAACAGACTCATCAAACTTAAGTCAATTAGGTTAACTGTTATTGTTTCAAACAACAATTAGCTAAGTTCATGTTTAATTTGACTGCTCTAGGTTCAACGGTGCTTATGTAATTGAAAAAATCAAGGCTTGCATAATAGCATGGAACGCGATGTACACTGATTTTCTACATCTCAATGGTGCTGGGTCTGAAGCTCAGTCAGCTTATATGACCAGCTGCCAGTGGCAGACGTAATTATGAGATGACAAGGCTTGGCGTCCACACCTTGTTACACATTTACCCCATGGGTGGGGTCTTTTACTTTCCTCAGCATAGACACTGAATGCAAGGCACCGCCAATTTAATATCTCATGCGATCGACATCCAGAAGGCTGGGATTTAGCTCATGAAGAGTGCCCGGGCCAGGGATTGAACCCAGGACCTTCAGCAGAGCTGGCCAATATGGAATCGGCAGATGCCTTAAGCAGTAGGCCACACAGCAAGCCATCACATTTAATCGACAAATGATCTACATTATTTTGGTCTTTTCTACATACAGTACAAATCCCATCTGAAATCTTCATCCTAAGAGCATAGTCTTAAGTTAGTAAAACAAAATTTCAGTGTCACAACAGCATATCAATCTGTACAACCTCCCTCCCACTTCTCCAATTGATTCCCACTACATCGTTCATAGCCATCATCCCTCAACATCCTTGTCCTTGGTCAATTTCAGCAACCTGGTCAGGAAAATGAAGAGAAGAAAGCAAGTGATGATCCATCGAAAGATGAGCCAGCAGTCGCAGCATCCTCATCAGGTGAGATATGCAATCCAGCACCAGGAGACGTATCAAACAACAATCAAGGTAATGCAGCAACTGAAAAATGTAAAATCAAAGGATCAATTTTTATCTAATATTTACAGTTGCTGTGAGAAATTTGCATACACCTGAACAGAAAACAGATAACCATTATTAAAGTGCACTTAATCAGTCACTACAAAGATAACTTTTCTCAAATGTATTACTACAAACCTAATTCATTCAAAACATATAGTTTCAGTCAGATTCATTCAATAGCTTTAACAAAATGCAGGATGGGTCAAAAGTATGCATGCAATTCAATTGACATCTTGTTGCACAATGTTTAGCCTGCTTAACAGCAATCAATTTGTTCTCATAATTCAACACAAGTTTTTGGCATGTGTAGGGAGATACTTTTGATCATTTCTCGTGACAAGTTTATTAAGTTCTTCCAAATGTGATGACTAAGAATGTAAACTTGTCTTTTCTATTCCCTGCACAAATTTTCAATTGGGTTTTATGTCAAAACTTTCAAGATATGTTATAAGAGCGTTTGGTTGTGTATACCAGACCAGTGAAAACATGCCTTACCCAGATAACATGTCTCATTGTCTATAAAAATTAGCACAATGTCAGCCAACGAGGTTAACCCAATCTGCTAAATGCTATCTGGGTACTAAGTTAGTCAATACCGCATCAGGCCAACGCATGCCAACATCAGCGCAATTGGCCAAAGGTTGGCATGGTGTTAGACTAATTTGGCATATTTTTTAGGGTAAAATTGTTAATCAGTTGGTCACTCAGGTATATGCAGGAATCTGGTTCACCGCAGCCATGCTTCTTGGTCATTTGAAATTGCCTATATGGTGCGCAGAGAATTCAGGTCCTTTGCTATGTTTTTTTCCAAATACACAGGTGGCATGTTTCATCAGCTAGACATCATCCCAACGATGTCCACCGGTGGCCAACATTGAAATGATGTAGACCCGTCAGATTGAGTCAACATTATTCCAACGTTGGCTGTCAGCAGCAATGTTTAGTTGATGTATCATATTGCATGGGTTCTTAGTTTTCCAAATTGGAGACAAAATAGTCGCTTGGTACTTCATGGAGGCTTGTATTTTTTTTTCTTTTAAGATGTGAAGGAGAGCGAGGACATTGACCTAGGGGAGGAGGAGTTGGTCGATGAACGGAAAGAGAACACCCTGGACTGCTACTACATCGGCCTGGCACTTGTGCTGGGCGCCATCTTGCTCGGTGTCCTTGTCTACTTTGCAGGTATATTTTTGTCGAGAAACATTTTGCCCCTCTAGAGACTGCCATGTGAGCCTCGGTTGTCAGGCGGTGAACATTCTGGGCGTCCTTTACTTCTGGCAATGGTGGTAACACCATTGATAAAGACTTCTTACCCCAGTGTCCAACATAGGGCTCTGCACAATGCCTTTATTATCGGTCATTTCTTATGAGCGCCAGAGAAGAGTCAGGGGACATTTCATGTGATGAGTTATATCACCTAAAATTGCATGTTGCATTGGTTTCCAGGGCATATCCAGCCCTCCTACCTATTAAAACGTGTGTCCCTTGATGGAAAAATACAGAATACCAAATTTATTGGTGAAGCGGTGGATATTAACAAAGTCATTGGCTATTTTTTGCTCGTGCACTATTAAATGTCCTCTGACTTTTCACTAGCACTCATAACAAAAAATAAGATAATAGATAAGTGTGCTGAAGTGAACAGCTGCAGAGCTTGAGCAATTTCCTACACCTACAGCAGTGCTCCCTACACCTAGCTTTCCATACATCTATCACTCCCTACAGCTCCCTACACCTAGCTCTTCATACATCTATTACTCCCTACTGCTCCCTACACCTAGCTCTTCATGCATTTACACTCCCTACCACTCCCTATACCTAACTGTCCATACATCTATCACTCCCTACCACTCCCTACAGCTAGCTCTCCATACATCTATCATTCCCTACTGCTCCCTACACCTAGCTCTCCATACATCTATCACTCCCTACCACTCCCTATACCTAGCTTTCCATTCATCTATCACTCCCTACCGCTCCCTACACTTAGCTCTCCATACATCTAACATTCCCTACCGCTCCCTATACCTAGCTTTCCATACATCTATCACTCCTACCGCTCACTACACCTAGCTCTCCATACATCTATCACTCCCTACCGCTCCCTACACCTAGCTTTCCATACATCTATCACTCCCTACCGCTCCCTATACCTAGCTCTCCATACATCTATCACTCCCTACCGCTCCCTACACCTAGCTCTTCATACATCTATCACTCCCTACAGCTCCCTACACCTAGGCCTCAATACATCTATCACTCCCTACTGCTCCCTACGCCTAGCTGTCCATACATCTATCACTCCCTACTGCTCCCTACACCTAGCTCTCCATACATCTATCACTCCCTACCACTCCCTATACCTAGCTTTCCATTCATCTATCACTCCCTACCGCTCCCTACACTTAGCTCTCCATACATCTAACATTCCCTACCGCTCCCTATACCTAGCTTTCCATACATCTATCACTCCTACCGCTCACTACACCTAGCTCTCCATACATCTATCACTCCCTACCGCTCCCTACACCTAGCTTTCCATACATCTATCACTCCCTACCGCTCCCTATACCTAGCTCTCCATACATCTATCACTCCCTACCACTCCCTACACCTAGCTCTTCATACATCTATCACTCCCTACAGCTCCCTTCACCTAGGCCTCAATACATCTATCACTCCCTACTGCTCCCTACGCCTAGCTGTCCATACATCTAACATTCCCTACCGCTCCCTATACCTAGCTTTCCATACATCTATCACTCCTACCACTCACTACACCTAGCTCTCCATACATCTATCACTCCCTACCACTCGCTATACCTAGCTTTCCATTCATCTATCACTCCCTACCGCTCCCTACACTTAGCTCTCCATACATCTAACATTCCCTACCGCTCCCTATACCTAGCTTTCCATACATCTATCACTCCTACCGCTCACTACACCTAGCTCTCCATACATCTATCACTCCCTACCGCTCCCTACACCTAGCTTTCCATACATCTATCACTCCCTACCGCTCCCTATACCTAGCTCTCCATACATCTATCACTCCCTACCGCTCCCTACACCTAGCTCTTCATACATCTATCACTCCCTACAGCTCCCTACACCTAGGCCTCAATACATCTATCACTCCCTACTGCTCCCTACGCCTAGCTGTCCATACATCTATCACTCCCTACTGCTCCCTACACCTAGCTCTCCATACATCTATCACTCCCTACCACTCCCTATACCTAGCTTTCCATTCATCTATCACTCCCTACCGCTCCCTACACTTAGCTCTCCATACATCTAACATTCCCTACCGCTCCCTATACCTAGCTTTCCATACATCTATCACTCCTACCGCTCACTACACCTAGCTCTCCATACATCTATCACTCCCTACCGCTCCCTACACCTAGCTTTCCATACATCTATCACTCCCTACCGCTCCCTATACCTAGCTCTCCATACATCTATCACTCCCTACCACTCCCTACACCTAGCTCTTCATACATCTATCACTCCCTACAGCTCCCTACACCTAGGCCTCAATACATCTATCACTCCCTACTGCTCCCTACGCCTAGCTGTCCATACATCTAACATTCCCTACCGCTCCCTATACCTAGCTTTCCATACATCTATCACTCCTACCGCTCACTACACCTAGCTCTCCATACATCTATCACTCCCTACCACTCCCTACACCTAGCTCTCCATACATCTATCACTCCCTACCACTCCCTACACCTAGCTCTCCATACATCTATCACTCCCTACCACTCCCTACACCTAGCTCTTCATACATCTATCACTCCCTACAGCTCCCTACACCTAGGCCTCAATACATCTATCACTCCCTACTGCTCCCTACGCCTAGCTGTCCATACATCTAACATTCCCTACCGCTCCCTATACCTAGCTTTCCATACATCTATCACTCCTACCGCTCACTACACCTAGCTCTCCATACATCTATCACTCCCTACCGCTCCCTACACCTAGCTTTCCATACATCTATCACTCCCTACCGCTCCCTATACCTAGCTCTCCATACATCTATCACTCCCTACCACTCCCTACACCTAGCTCTTCATACATCTATCACTCCCTACAGCTCCCTACACCTAGGCCTCAATACATCTATCACTCCCTACTGCTCCCTACACCTAGTTCTCCATACATCTATCACTCCCTCTTGCTCCCTACACTTAGCTCTCCATACATCTAACATTCCCTACCGCTCCCTATACCTAGCTTTCCATACATCTATCACTCCTACCGCTCACTACACCTAGCTCTCCATACATCTATCACTCCCTACCGCTCCCTATACCTAGCTCTCCATACATCTATCACTCCCTACCACTCCCTACACCTAGCTCTTCATACATCTATCACTCCCTACAGCTCCCTACACCTAGGCCTCAATACATCTATCACTCCCTACTGCTCCCTATGCCTAGCTGTCCATACATCTATCACTCCCTACCACTCCCTATATCTAGCTGTCCATACATCTATCATACCCTAATGCACCCTACACCTAGCTTTCCATACATCTAACACTCCCTACAGCTCCCTATACCTAGGTTTCCATACATCTATCACTCCCTACCGCTCCCTACACCTAGCTGTCCATACATCTATCACTCCCTATCGCTCCCTATATCTAGCTGTCCATACATCTAGCTGTCCACACATCTATCATTCCCTAACGCGCCCTACACCTAGCTTTCCATACATCTTTCACTCCCTACAGCTCCCTATACATAGGTTTCCATACATCTATCACTCCCTACTGCTCCCTACACCTAGTTCTCCATACATCTATCACTCCCTCTTGCTCCCTATACCTAGCTGTCCATACATCTATCACTCCCTACCGCTCCCTATATCTAGCTTTCCATACATCTATCACTCCCTACCACTCCCTATATCTAGCTTTCCATACATCTATCACTCCCTACCGCTCCCTATATCTAGCTGTCCATACATCTATCACACCCTACCGCTCCCTATACCTAGCTTTCCATACATCTGTCACTCCCTACCACTCCCTATACCTAGCTCTCTATATATATATCGCTCCCTACCAAGCTAGTCCAGACTTGGATTACCTCTCAGGTTAACTTGATGTTATACTCCACTTAGACTGTTTTCCTATTGTTCTTAGCGGGCAATAACTAGTGCGAATGCAAGTTAACTCCCTCATCAGTGCAAACTGTACTTTACTTGCTTAATAACAGTATAAACAAACAAACAAATTAGTAAATATGCCTATTGGAGTATAAGTTAGTTATATCCTTCATATTCGGCAGTTAACTAACATTTTGGTTGCTTATATCCCTCCACCTTCGGCATCGGGATATAACCAACAAAATTTTAGTTAACTCCCTCCTATTCAGGATATAACCATTACTTAAAGCTGGATTGTCACTCAATATGACAGTGGCTAAAATCTACAAAGTAAATAAACCTTACCTAGTATTGAATTTTTCATGCTATCAAAAATCCAATATGTAAACACACCAAGTGATGACGTCACAATACTCAACAATGGGTGATGAGGCCATTTCCATTGTATTTCCATTGTTTTGGTCTTGATTTCTTTAAATGCATCATTAATTTTTAATTAATGCCTCATAGATTCATTAGATTACTCATATTTAGTGCCTTGACCAAATTAGGTGATTTTCAATCATTTGATGAAGTTTTAGAAAATAGTAATTTTGACAAACAATGGAGCTTTAATTTTCATGCGGAGGCGCATACAACCTTATCATAAGTCAATAATTTATTCCATACTTCAATTAATCAAAATCACCAGCTGATGCCTTTGGTTCGACCCATGAAACTATTTCTAATCTTGCATCCTTCATACTTTTCCTCTTCTGCAGTTTCAAGTTTGAAAGAGAGTCCAATGGCTGTCGGGAATGTCACAGGTAGAGTGTACTCTGAAGTTCTTATTTAATTTAATCTATTTACTGGAATATAATTTTAATAATGAAGTAGATGATCTCATGTATGTCCAATGTCTGTTGCAGAGATGGCCAGTTCCACTGACTTCAACCCAACACATCTAGTAACTGAACCAACAGGTAAGTAAGACTGTCAGGACATGTCGTAATGTTTCAGGCCATTGTAATTGGGACGATCACTGTTAGTAATGACCATCATTCTGAGTCTCTGCATTATAAACTTTGTAAACCATATCTTTGATCTTGTATATTTTTATATACTTGTATATACGTTCCTTTTAATTACCTGTGTGTTAGATCATTTGTTATGGATAATGCTGTACGCTTTATATATATAGATATAACAAGATTGAACTTCACATTGAAAACTGTACATTATTATGTTGCTATTGTATTGCAACAAATCTTTATCATAGCTGGAACCTAGTTTTATTTACTATTTTCTATTATTCTTTAATTGTTATTGTACGTCATTTACTTTGTATTTTCTGTTTACATTATGACACATATGTCATGAATGACATGAAGCTGTCAAATAAAAGATATATATATATTTAGTAATATTTTTGGTACTTTCTTCTTTTCAGTACTGACCCCACTGGACAACACAACTCACTCTGGCTGAGCACACTGCTGGAATGTGGATCTTCAATAAGTATTTCTGAAGTAACTGGTGGCGCCACAGTACATTTATGGGAAGCTGCGTTCCCTGGCTGTGGTACAAAAACGCTTGTTTACTGGTTTCTGACTTGAAATTTGATAATGCCACATTAATGGGCATTATTTTCTACTGAATAGCTGATGATGTAACATTTAAATTTGCAAAATAATCATTTTTAAATTATATATTTTTGCGCATGGCATCCGTGAACAGTATTCTCATGATCAAACTGGCAACCATGCTGTGCCTTATCGATAACTGCTCTTTTTAATATCTTGGGAAGTGAAATTTGCTGCGGTTTTGTGAAATAAATCAATTATACATATATTAATATTATATAATGTCACCGTTAGTTTGAGTTTTTTTTTTCCTTTTTTTAAATAATCTCTATTGAGTGACTGTCAAAATGGCGTTGGGCCAACATGAATTCAGCCGATATGTTGCTACCCAGATTTGTCACACCGACTTGATGTCTGGCTGACATCGCCCAAGCCAGACTGGCTATCGATAGCGGTAATCTTTTGAAAAATTAATCGCAAACATTCCAATGCACCGCGAAAACTATTCAAAATAACCTTTTGGACAAAAACTGTTCTTTTGAATGTTTACCTCGAGGTTGTTTATCACAATTCACTTTATTTTATGTGACGTTACTGTTTAGCGAAAAACACTGAATGAATGCGAATGTAATCAGTGGCAATGGTAGTAAGACCAGGAAAATAATGAGAAAAAAGTTTGTGATATTTGTACAGAAAATGACTATTTACTCAAAGAACATACAATACTAAAAATAATGAGAAAAAGTTTGTGATATTTGTACAGAAAATGACTCTTTACTCAAAGAACATACAATACGAAAACAGTCCAATACTACTGATTCTCCTTTCTGAAAATGGAAAGATTCCTGAAACCAGCAGGTAATAACATCATGTGCCTCACAAAGGCAATATTACGACAAAAACAGTCATGATATTTTGCAGGTAATACATGTGAATTTGCATATTAAACAAGGTAAAATGCCTCACAAAGGCAGTATATCAACAAAAATTAGTTATAATATAAATTTGAATGTTGAACAGTTGAAGCCTTTATTGCACATCCGCTTTGCACTATTTGCAGATGTGATGGCTTTTTAGCCTAATGTCCATAAAAAGAATATCCACTTTGGATAACATGCCATATCGACAAAATGTTGGCCCATTGTAAACCCAATTTGGCATGCTATCAAGGCTACTTCTCTCAAGTTGTTTCTTTAAACACACGCTGTTCCACCGTTTGGCATTGCCACTTTCCCTTTTGGAATGTATCATACAAAGTTTTTTGCAGTCAATCAGCTGAGAACTGTGTAACCTGGCTCAGTATCTTGATGGTAGACAGACGTCCACATGTCAGCCAAGCAGACAGACACATGGAATCGGTAAAAAAGAACCAAGGGTAGTGCTGTGTTCTTGATAATCGGCCATGAGGTCGATCCATAGAAGATGACTGGACTTGTTTGATCCACTGCCTTGACCTGAAAGTATTAAAAAAAAGTCTGACTTATCGCCTTCAAATGGAAAAGTCATCATTCCTGGCAAAAGGCTGACAAACAACCCAGATAGCATACCCGATTTGGGTCAACAACATACATGGCCAATTGTGCCACGTGCGTTTTCCATGCATTTGGATAGACGCATGGAAAATGCATGGTTTTTGCTTCATTATAATTAGCTAAAAACTATGCGTTTTCCATGCGTTTATCCTTCTCATGGAAAATGCACGTGGCACATTTGGCCATGTACTCAACGTCATTCCAATGTTAGCCGTCAACTAGTTGATGTCAGACTGATGAGGCTTATGTTGTTAAACTTCTTAGCAACCAGAAGCGATAAGCAAACGATCTCATTCTGCTTCATACGCTGAGTTGCAAAAGCTTTTTCTGCAGTCATAAACAGAGATTGCGAGTTGACAACTTGACCACGGTACATGAAGATCCTGAAATAAGATTCTTCTAAATTACAGGGTGGTCCAACTAACTTTAAGCATTTATAATTTAGCCTATTGCCCAGATGGCATACTACATCAGCTAGACATTGGCGCAACATCAAGACATAGGCGCAATGGCGCAACCTCAGCCAACCTAGCCAATTCCAGATTGCATTCCATATCGTATCAACGTCGGCGCGATGGCGGCAACGTCAAAACGATGTAGAAACGACGCTGGCCCGATTTGGAATGCTATGGGATATTGAAACAACTATTGACCCAATTTGGCATAATATCTGAGGCAGACCTTTGTGTTCACAATCTGAACTTCACATGCCATAGTTAGGCCAAATTGTCAGTGTTGTTTTGATAGTTTCGTGTTAAGTCCATTAGATCCAATTGCAAGTTGAAATTACCTGGAAAGACTTGAATATCCAGACAGTGAGGTTGGCAATGATGAGGAAGGTGATGTTTCCCTTAGCTGGTTGCTGCAGTTGCTGTTTCAAGTTGGCTGCACATAACTGTAGGCCAGCCACAACAAAGATGCCTTGTAGAACACCCTGACAACAATAAACAATGAAAACGCTCTTTAAAAAACTGTCAGCAACATTAACTAGCTGATAGGCATTTTGACAGGGAGGATGCTGCCCCTCACCGCCTCTTTTATCTGACATGTATCAGCATTGGGCTGTCATGTACAGTTAGTTTCATTAAAAACGGCCTGTCATTTTGAACCTAGACAAAGCTAGACAACTTCTGCTTTACGATGCTACCAGTCACTAAAGAGAACTGTCAGGCCATACCTGGCTACTTAAAGCTAAATCGAAAAGTACATGGAGCACCAATTGGTGCACAATGTTCAGAGTTATCCATGTATTTTTTTGTTTTTGTTGAAAAGACGCATATCTATTGCACATATTTATGATATATTAGATAAATGTCTTGCATTTACCAAGGTTTATATTTTTCAGTGGTGCCAGATGTAAGCCGACAGAAGCAGCTGGCTCTAGCCAGTTATAGCTAAAGTAAGGAATAGGTTGCTGCAGCTGTCTAGAGTTGACCATATTCTAATGAAATTAACTGTTATTTTGACACCACAAAAGTATTTCAATGATTCTGTCAATGACAAAACATGGTGTAAAAAGCGCGATTCTGTCAATGACAAAACATGGTGTAAAATGGTGCGATTCTGTCAATGACAAAACATGGTGTAAATGGTGCGATTCTGTCAATGACAAAACATGGTGTAAATGGTGCGATTCTGTCAATGACAAAACATGGTGTAAATGGTGCGATTCTGTCAATGACAAAACATGGTGTAAATGGAGCGATTTTGTCACATACCTGAATCATGTTGAGGAAAGCGGCTGCCGCGACTAGTGCTGAAACGTCATTGCTGATGTCCGGTACGTTGTTATTCACCAAAGCTGAGAGGGAAGATATCACGATGAAGGTGTAGTAGAGGACAAGTCCTGCTAGAGCCACTAGCAGGAGGTTGTTGTCTATCGAGTTATCTGGAAGAAAAAGACTCATCTGAACTGACAATTGAAGTGGGTGTAATGGCCTCGTGGTTAAGGCACTGGACTCATATGCGAAAGGTTGTGAGTTCAATCCCAGCCACGGAATGGAGGAACTGAGCAGATCCTCCTTGAACCACTGCTTCACTTCACCCAGGTGTGAATGGGTACTTGGCTATATGTAGTGATGGCATTAGTAGATTGCATTGACCCTAAGTGCACCTTAATGGCTGCAGGTTAGGCATATACTCCTGGGGGGAGTTGAGAAAGACTCATGCATGAACAGGCCTGCCAAAGGTGTAAATTGTGACATCGGCAGAGCGAGATGGCAGACAGAAAACCCACACACATTAATATTTACATCATTGTATCTCAGTGAAATGTGATACTTCACATTATAGCAGGACTCAAACTAAATGTCACCCTGTTTTTTCTTTAAATATTATGTTTAGGATACACAGTTTTTGTTTCTTGTTCATAGCTAAGATTAAGCAATTGTACAACTTGACTTGAAATAAAAACAGTAGTATTTTAGCACATAAAAATATGTAAACAAACCTCTATTGAAAGTGAACTTGAAATGGGCCAACTGCTGGGCACAATAGAAGAGTGATGGAAGCATAAGGAGATGGATAGCAATGTCAGAACAGTAGAAGATTCGAACAGAGCTCTCCATGCTTTCTGATTCTTCAATAGAGAAATGGAACATTACCATGGAGACCACCGATCCCCCTAGGAGCAGAGCTCCAGCAAACATCCCTGCAACAAATAAAATTGCAATGAATAAAGCATTTAAAATGTTAACATAATTATATTCAAGCTTTCTGCAGACAGCACAATTAAGCACATATAGCCAGAGTTGGTGGAACAGGGCTTTACTTCCTGTATTTCTGCACCTGATGGGCTAATTAGGACAGGCAGGGACCATGGCATAAGATGGAGGATGAAACAGCCATCCAACTTAGGCTTAACCGGGAATTGAACCCGTGACCCAGTGGTTGGAAGCCTAGTGCGCAAACACTTAGCAGGGCCGTCGCCAGAGGCTAAAATCAGACGAGGCAAACTCCATAAATATAGAAAAAATAATAGGATTGTGTTATTGACTTAATTGGCAAAACAAGAAATTGACCCACACTAGACGAGGCGATGGCCTCTTCTGCCTCTTGTTATTTTTCTGAGAAAGTTATATGGAATCAGTGAGTTACTCTGTCTGAAAAGCATAATGAGTTATAAGAGGAAATGAAAGACATATGTCCTGTTGAATTCAAGGCTGTTCAGTGTAAAGACTCTATTCACAGAACACATAGTATAGTAGTCAAATGTAGGATGATGTTGCAATATAAACCTGTACCACGATATCAGTTTTACTTTAATCCACCATGCTTCAGATCATAGTGAAGATGGAATGACCTTCATGTCAAACCTCCAAATTAAATTCAATAACATTGTACTTGTAAATAAATTCAATAACATTGTACTTAAACAACCCATTTTGTGTGAAAAGACTGACATGCATTTAATTTTCATTGTCATAATAATGAATAGACACTTCTCTTGAATAAACCCAGAATTCCCCATCGATCTACAACAGACCAGTCCTGGAGCAACCTTGACTACACAAGTAAACTCAAACTTTGTTTATTGCTCAACTGTCTATTTTACAATAGCCCACAATAAAAAAACTTAAAAAACTAAATGAAAGGGCAATAAGACTCATCTGCAATGACTACGATAACCCCTATGATAACTTACTGTTAAAGGCAGGTACGTGTAAAAGAATGTTATAGGTTACATGTGAAATTAATCTAGCTGAATTTGTTTACAAAGTACTTCAAGATATGGTACCTCCAGTGGATAAATTCTTCTTTACTAAACAAGTCACTCCATATGATATGGGTGATAATTTCATATTAATGAAGCCAGTATACAATACAGTCCAATTTGGCATGCATTCAATTGCTTATCAAGGTAATAATAATAATTTTATAATTAATAATTATAATTAATTAATTAATAATAATTACTATGTATTTGTATAGTGCCTGTTTCAGAATTGGATTCTGCTCACCAGCGCTTGGCATTGAGTATGGAATCAGGGGTCACTCTTGTGTCGGTATCTTGAGCTATCTTGGTATCAGAGTTTGGTATCAGTTTTGGTATCAGAATTTGGCATCAGAGTTTGGTTTTTGGCAGCAGAGTTTAGTATCACAGTTGAGAGCCGGAGTGGGATTCGAACCTACGTAATTGTATTTCATGTAAAAGAAAGAGCCTGTAATACTTAACTTGCACAATGTTAACTACTCATCAATTCATTTTTCATTTATTGGTTTGTAAATATTTCAAATTGTTTTTTGTCATAATTTTCTGTTGGCAAAAAGCTTTTATAGCTTTCATATATTGTTATTTGTATCATCACCAACGTTAAATAAAATTGTATATTATCTTATCTTATGGATATGAATCATAAACCAGGCTGTGCCTACACACTATGAAAGATTAAAGGAGCACTTGAGATGATGACCACTTCTCAAGGGTCCTTCACTTCTCTTCCACTTGGTAGATTCCTTTTGATAAATGAATACTTGTTATCCTCCTGCCTGGTTCCTGATCACCAGATACACACCATTTTGAACTTGAACCAATGCAATAAAAGTGTCATAATCCACCAATAATTCAATATCTCCTGCGCTATATATTAGGTAACCTTTCTATTTGTTATCGCCTGTCAATTCAAAATATTTCGCATTCACACGATACCAGCATTTCTGACTAGGGCTGTACACCTTTATCTTTAATATGATACGCTACATATCACGATACGTATCCTTGAACTATATCAATGGGAGAATAAACAAAGCCTACAACATTAACAATTCACAATGAAATATAATGAACAATATTTTTATGGAATACTCCAGAAAGTTGTTAAATGTCGTTGCAATGAAAGTGAGCTGATATTTTTCCTTCAAAATCACTGGAAGATATGGGTAGCAGGTGTCTTGTCTGCTCAAAATCACCGCTCTGCATATCGTTTAATTGTATCGTTATTATGAATAACGGTTATCAATACCCGTATTGTTATCATTGTACCAGTACAAAAGGTATATCGAGAACTGATGTACAGCCCTATTTCTACCCTTTTCAAATGTCTTGTCTATTATATATTTTTACCTTTGAAGGTTACTGTCAAGGACCCAATAATCAACTTAGATGAGCAACTGCATTGACATAACTCCACTCTTCCTGCTTATATACTTGTTGAAACCAATGCATTTTAGAGTTTGATGGTTTGGCTGGGCTCATGAAATAAACCTGGGCTCATGAAATAAACCTTGGCTCATGAAATAAACCTTGGCTCATGAAATAAACCAAACAGTTGTTACAAAGGTGCCTCCATCTTAGATTACCAACAATGAATGCTGACTGCCATTTGTTTATATTGACTATGGGTGATCTTCCAGTTAAGCTGCGGGTCAATTAATTGATACATAAAAAATAAACTAAATGCAGTCACCATGTTAAAGAAAGTTTGGTAGTTGTACCAGTTGTATTACTAGTGACTTGCATCATTGCTTCTCTGTGTTTGATTAAGGGATGCCAATAAATTACTACTACTACTACCACCAATATATACAGATTCAGACATCAGGTATGATTGCAGGCCTAAATTTTAATGACTGCGGGGCAAGCTCGACTGTCAGGCTCTGCAGGGCAATGTGTGTGTGGACAGAATTCATCTGATGCGGGGCGGGTTCAGGCTAAAAAATAAAATCAACTGCAGTGCGTGGAATGTTCTGGGCTAAGCCTTATTTATGCGGCACACTCATCTTTAACCTGCTGTAACCAGTATATTTTGAAAATACATAGTTCGTGATTCTATTGACGTCATTGCTTGGAGTGACTGTGACAAATGACCGTCTATGCAGGAACCAAGTGCACTCAAAATCAAATATAGTATGGCTGTATTTCTTTCTGAGTGATATATATGTACAGCAAGTATGACTAGCGTGATTGACAAATGATCATGTTGATATTCAGATTGGCTATGAGCTCGGCACTGCCATGTACAAAAAAGAGTTGTACTGGCATCTTATCTTGAAATTACATCCTCTGTCTTTATCATAAGATATTTTTAAGAGGGAGCAAAGTAAGCATGATGAATAGCGGCCATTAACTTTCAGTTCATACATAGAACAAATGAATTATGACAATCAAACTATGTCCCAAACAAATCACAAGATAATATTTTTTATATTCTTTTTGACACGTGTATCTGTATTGATATTACGCTGTCAGTAAAATAATATGTAAACTACTTCCATTCCTGCATTAATGATGTTGCAAAAAGTTGTCAAAAAGCTGCATCAGTGCATGACCTGCACATTTGTCACAAAGCTGCATCCATGTATGATATGTTACACACAATTGTCATAAAGCTGCCTCTAAATATGATTGGTTGCAGACACAGTTGTTACAAAGCTGCATCTATGTATGATATGTTACACACAATTGTCATAAAGCTGCCTCTAAATATGATTGGTTACAGACACAGTTGTTACAAAGCTGCATCCATGTATGATATGTTACACACAATTGTCATAAAGCTGCCTCTAAATATGATTGGTTGCAGACACAGTTGTTACAAAGCTGTCTCCATGTATGATATGTTACACACAATTGTCATAAAGCTGCCTCTAAATATGATTGGTTGCAGACACAGTTGTTACAAAGCTGCATCCATGTATGATATGTTACACACAATTGTCATAAAGCTGCCTCTAAGTATGATTGGTCGCAGACACAGTTGTTACAAAGCTGCATCCATGTATGATATGTTACACACAATTGTCATAAAGCTGCCTCTAAGTATGATTGGTCGCAGACACAGTTGTTACAAAGCTGCATCCATGTATGATCTGTTAATTACAATTGTCATAAAGCTGCCTCTAAGTATGATTGGTTGCAGACAGTTGTTACAAAGCTGCCTCTATGTACGATCTGTCACACACAACTATCATACTGCTACCTATATGTATAATGTATAATATGTTGCACAGTAAAAGGCTCATACGTCATCTAATGTAGCCTGTCACTAAAAAAAGTCTAAAATAGTATTTCCCTTTTTTCTAGAATGTGTAAAAATTGTATTCATATATATTGAAACTTGTGGTCTAATAAAGTCAATTGCATTGATTTGACAGCTGGTGGAAAGCTGAGTTCATGTAAGATCTGTTGCATGCAATTGTCATAAACAATTGTAATAAAGGTACATGTGCACATGATTTATGTAACTTTAAGAAACCTTCAGAACTACAATAGACTCTAAATGAATGTTAACGATCTGAATCCGATGCATTTTGTTTGCCTAAATAGAGCTCCCAGCAAACAGATCTTCCCGGTTGTCAAATATTTATGACACTTGCATATCCTCATACCATAAATTGTAATAGTAACACAAATACTACTGTCTTAGTATACAGGAATCATAATAGGATACTTCCTGAAATGGCCATAAAGTGTAATATACAATGATTGATGGATTGATTGATTGATAAAATATATTTGTTCAGGCTAAACAATTCAGTTACAAGAAAACTGTTACAATTAGCCCTGAGAATAAGTAAAAATAATATAAAACATGTAAAATGACCACTCTTACGTGTACACAAACCTGTCTGCTCCTATCCAATCATGCAATTCAAATTGATGTGGCTATTAAGACCAAAATATGCTGCATAAATCATTTGATGATCACAAACTTCAAGCAATCGAAACCTCTAATTTACAGCCATACATCACGATCAGAAGAGAATATGATAAACAAGTACATAAGTTTGTCAGAGAACTTTAAGTGTCACAATTTATTTTTTCATGTGTTGCTCTGAACTAGTTCATCAGCCCTTAATGGGTACATCGGAGCAAATCAAGATATCATCCTTTGTTAAGAAGGAAGATAAATTGCCATTCATCAATCATAAAGTCAAATACTGTTCCATTCATTACTTAAAAATATTTTTATTATTCAGTCAATGATCAAGTATTACCAATAAATCATGCTTATCAAGGACGAACTTTTTGAAAATGTCATGTGATGCTCCACCAATACAAAAAAGATCATTAAAAAAAAATCCAAACTTTGAAAATGTATAAGATCTACGTATGACCAAGGATGTGAAAAATTGGCTATACATGCACACTCGTAGCTCTTTTAATGATGTATAAATTCTTTCCACGAGCATAAGTGAGGCAGTCGTACATCGCTTGGCAGACATCCATCTTTTGCCCAAACGTCCATCAACCGCTCGCCAAACGTCCGTCAAACGCTCGCCAAACGTCCATCGCCAAGCATACATGAGGCATACGTGAGGCACTTGTAGATCACTCATAGATCGCCCGTGCGAGTGGTTCAAGGATGGGCAAGGATGGGCAAGGATCGGCAAGGATCGGCAAGGATCGGCCAGGATGAGCAAGGTTCGGCATGGGCAAGGATGGGTAAGGATGGGCAAGGATGGGCAAGGATGGGCAAGGATGGACACGGAAGACAACGGGGAGTACGATGGGAAGTACATATGGATGAAAAATGTGATGTATGGCCAAGGATTGCCATGAATGTACGTAGAACGTACGTAGAACGTACGTAGAACGTACGTAGAACGTACGTAGAACATACGTAGAACATCCGCCAAAGTTTTAAGCATGTTTAACTTACTTTGCCCTCTCCACGTATCCTCTTGAGTGGTCAAGCACTGCCAGGAGCTTTTACGAATTAGCGCAAGTATACGTAAAAAACGCCCAGCAAATTTTTATCCGGCTTACGTACTAGGTCTTATCCGTGACATTGTGAATGCCCCTATAGTATGGAAAAGAAAATGTACGAACCTCGGTGAGACTTGGCCAGCAGGTCACCATGGTGGCTCTGGGTCATGTGAGTACTCAGTTGCTCTTGGGACATGCGCCTCTTCTTGATGGCTCGTTTGATGTTATCTAAGATATCCTGTTGGTAAATTTGTATATTGTATATAATCATTATTATATTATAATGTTATATTGTATATAATCATTATATTATAATGTAACATTGTATATAATCATTATATTAATGTAACATTGTATACAATCATTATAAAATTATTATGGAATATTGTATATAATCATTATTATATTATAATGTAATATTGTATATATTCAATATTATATATAATAATTATCATTAGTCGATTACAAGCACTTGTACTTATGTTTTTTATTGTACTTTTACTCGACATTAAATAAAGTTTTACCTATTTACTTAGTCAATCTTAAGGTCACACAGTAATGAGTTTGACCAAAAAATTAACAAAAGTAGCTAACATTTTAGACATTTGACAGTGTCGAGGGATTGACTGGGGTCTGTCATAGATAGCATTCCAAATCGTGTCAACATCTGCGCCATGTCGGCGATGTCAAAACGATGTTGTACCAACAGTGGCCTAAATAGAAACGATGCTGGGCCGATTTGGAGTGCTATCAGGGGTCCCCCATACCCGTCATTATATTAGTCAGTATTCTTCACGGCTGATGAACGCAACATAATAATAACCAAGACTAGGCATATCACACAACAAGGACCTGATATGAGGAAGACTCCATACCTGAGTTATGTGAATGTTGAGCGTGTGGTACATGCCAGCCATGGTGGCAGTGGCGATCAAGCTGTACTCCAGGACAAAAGGGAACAAGTAAGGTGCAATTTCCATGTAGAGGCCTTGCACGTGGATGCAGGATGTCAGGTTTCCTTCAGCAGCTGCCCCAAAGGCAGATTCCTGCACCTGTGATGCTGAGGTATTTAGAGCATAGGCTGAATCAGCAACTGCAGAAAAAAAGTCACTATAATCATGTCTATGAGCTTAGATTCTTAGGATAAATCCTGCAATTTATTTTCTTGAGAGGGGCGGTCAGAAGACAGATCGCAAGGGGATGAAATGAATACTCGGTGGGATGATAAAGAACTGATACTTAAAGCTTCGCTCCAAAATGCGTTTTTGAAACATGTGTATATTACATATATTTTTCAAATGGGTTCTCAATGAATGGCTCAATGCATGGCCAATTTCATAGGCTTGGAAACTAAAATCTAGAGCAGAGAGTTTGTTTCAGAGGATGTCATGTGAATCCAGGATTCCCATTGGTTAAATGAGTCCCTCAGCCAATGGGAGTCCTGGGTTCACATGACGTCTTCTGCAGCTCTCTCTGCTCTGGAGCTTAGTTTCCAAGTCCATGAAATAGGCTGCAAAATAAGACCTGAGCTATTGCACTCATTGCCTTCTTTTCTTTTTTTCTTTTTTTTTTCTTTTTTTTTTTTTTTTTTTTCTTTTTTTTTTCTTTTTTTTTTCTTTTTTTTTTCTTTTTTTTATTTTCTTTTTTTTTACAGATGTAGATTATGAAGGTCACCTCCATCATGCTCATCAGTGTGGTTGAGGTCGTAGATTCCCTCCAGCACTTCGAACACCAGGTAGCGCAACCAGTTGCACATGTTCGTCGCCAAGACATGCATGAAGCCAAAACGAGCTATGCCCTTGAACTTCTTGACATGCACCTGCGAAGACAATAGCAATGTCACAGATCATGGTCAGGATTAACATATTGAGCCTTTTTGTGTAAACTCACTACTTCAGAGAAAATCACAATTTGGTCCTTATATATTAATTATGTAAGAATTTATAACAACTTGTACTTCCGACTACTGTAAAGAAACAGGACACATTATAGGTCTTTGTTTACATGGTGTTCTAAACATGACTTACATGAGATTATACAAATTATATCATTGAAGTACAGTAATGCAATAGTTCTGATTGTGTTCTAGTTGTGAACTTGAGCATTTTCATTATTTTCATGGCATATCTTATATTAATGAAGAAACCCTTGGTTATGTCATAATCAAATCACTAGTAGCTATAAACCATTCAGTAAGTGTGTTTTATTGTATTTTTTAGATTGCTAGTCAGTGGACAGGGCAACCCAAGATATCATACTGGCATTCGGGCAAGGTTGTTATTGTGGTTATAACCAACATTGGTGTGATTTTAGCCCGTTGAACATTATTCAGGCAAGGGAGATGAGCTAATGCTCCGAAAACGTCGGCACAATGACATTGGCTGCTTATGTTGACTAAATCACTTGCGAATTTGCAAAACGACGTTAAAACCATGTTAGCAGCCCAAGTTCAGATAGCATTCCTAATCGGGCCAGTGTCGTTTCTATGTCAGCCGCCGTCGGTACAACATCATTTTGACATTGCCAACATGGAACCAATGTTGAAATGATTTGCTATTTGGGTTTGACCTAAGAGAATCATGAACACATTAACTTTGGGCCCAGCATCTGCGTGCTACCTTGGAATTACAAAAAAAAAATAATAATAATAATAATTAGCTTGATTAAGTTACTTACGTGAGTGTGCTTGAAGATGAAGAATGTTTGAACCATTATGAAGATGAGGTGGAAAAACAGTGGGTAGAATTCAGGAGGATTTTCACAATCATTCATATTATTGATGTAGTGATCTAATTGGACAACCACAAAGATGAAGTTTGCTATTCCGAAAGCGAGAGCACCGAGCCGGAAGTAGAAACTGGCACCTTCATGGCCCAGAGACGCCGTCTGGTTGAGCTGAAGGACCTCATCGTAAATCTCACCAGGGGGCACTATGGTCTGCCTGTTTTAAAATAATAAAAGATCACATGAAAGTTTTCTTTTAATTCTTGGTCTTTTCCCAGGTAGCATTCCAAATTGTTTCAACGTCGGCACGATGTTGAATACGATGTTGTAATGACAGTGGCCTATATGGATACGATGCTGGGCCAATTTGGAATGCTATCTGGGTTGTAAATATAACCTTAAGTGTCTTTGGCAACACAGTTGGACTGTCACTTTTGGGGTGCTAATCCAAAATTACAAATACCCTTTATTCTAATATCATGTGATATCTGACGTTCTGCTTTATTGCTATGCGAGGTTCATCAGAAGAGGTGGTTGTAAAAACCTTCTTTATTAAAGTGGTCTTGAAGCCAAAGTGAAGTGGTAAAAAATTATGGCTAATCATTTCTCTATTTCTCTGGAACATAAATTCAGTAAAGTACAATATAGTGAATAACAGTTAATGAAAACTGTGGGATTGACTACAAGACTTACGCTTGGCCATTCAAATGTGATAATGAGGCGAATGATGCAGCAGATCTCATGGGTAGGTCATACATGTTTCCATTCGGAACAGGCCCATCGTTTGAGGTCTGAAAATAAAGTGTATTTTATAGCCTGCAATCTGGTTGCTCCTTAAACATTGCACTCGATCTCAAGTTCAGATTTTGTGAGTGATGAGACAATCATGAAATTGTTGGTGGTATTATGATAATCCTACATGGCCAAATGTGCCACGTGCATTTTCCACGCATGGTTTTCACTTGATTATATTTAGGCGTTTGTCCTTCTCATGGAAAATGCATGTGGCACATTTGGCCATGTAGGAAATGCCTCAATTTTCTTTGGAAGGTCTAAGAATGGGCGTGTCAATTTTGGTTAAATTTCAGATATAAAAAAAAGGGTCCTAAAACGTTGTGTCTGAGTTAGGGAAGCTCAAAGTTACTTTTAATTTCAAAATAAAAGGGTGTTAAGCTTGGTGAATAAAAATATAATTTTGTTGCCGAAATGAAATTTCCTGTGTCTTAACCCTCGTGAAATCTCACAACTACGTTTGCACAAATATAGAAATCAAATGTTTTTTTAGACCTAAGTTCTACCCTCCTGCAGGGATGGGAATTTCTTAGGGGCCCTCCTCCAAAACTGTTCCTGATTATTATTTTATTATCAGAAAAAAAAATGGGCTGGGGATCTTAAGGTTACACAGTTTTCTTTGGTGTTTTCTTGCCCAGCATTGAGAACCAGCAAACAGTGAATAACTGAACTATTGCATTCTTGATTGTCCTGACAAACAAATGTAAACTGATAACAGCAAACATTAACTTCAACAATTTGCACAGTAGCACAAGAAATGTCAAAAACAAAGGGAAATGTCATAACACATTTGGTCGTGCAATAAACAACATAGAATTTGTCATGGAAAATCCAAATCTGCTCTCAAAGTTTAAGCCCAATTGTGACATAAATCTGCAAGTTAGTGCAATGTTAGTGCTAGCTTATAGTCTGCTTAAAGCTAACACCACTGTAAAAATATAAACCTTGGTAAATGTAAGAAATGTATCTAATTTATTATAAATATGTATGTAACATAGACTTGCATCCTTTCAACAAAAAAAATGACAAATACGTGTAACTCTCGGATGGTGCTACACAAACTTTTAGATTCCGCTTTGAGTAGCCAGCTAGTGGCCGGTAGCATCATTTAGCAGAAGTTGTCTAACTCTGTTTAGGTTCAATTTGATAGGCTGTTTTTAATGAAACTAACTGAAGATAACCCTGATATTACTTCTCTTTAGTTATCGACCAATGACACAAATAATGACATGGCAAACTGGAAAACTTCAAAAGCGTGAAGTGCCAAGATAAAGCTTCACCGAGTCATATTTTGAATCATGACAGCACAATATCCCAAAATGCAGTCATGTAAAGAGACAGGAAAGACCATTGGCCAGTTTATATAACATTGCTTTATGCTCCCCTTAGACTGTTTTCCTTTTGTTCTGAGCAGGATATAACCAAGTAAACTCCCCCCTGAGTGCCAACTGAACTTGTTTTGCTTCATAAAGACAGTTAAAAAATAACAATAAATTACAATTAGTTATGCTTAATGGAGTAGAACTCAGAACTCAGAATCATTTATTAGTATAAGTTAGTTATATCCCCATAGTCGGGAGTTACCTAACCAGTTGTGTTTCATGATTTTCATTATTACTTACGATAAATGTGTCGCTGCGAGATCTTCGGTCCTCGTTTAGAGAAATTGCGTCACCTAAGATTAAGATCATCAGTGCAATTTAGCATTATGTACGCCATACAAATCTTCATGTACAGATTGGTAGGCAGCCAGAAAGTGGGCAGAGCCTAAAGCAGCGTCGTCAGCGTCACGCTAGATATTCATGAATTCAGCTAGTGCATGCTATTGTGTTGTTCGCTTCATTTAATAACTTTGTCAGCTTTTATCTGATTTTCAAAATTCAAATATCTTGTATATCTATGAGCATTTTGAGAGCATAGTTTGTCATTAATACACTCTTTTCACAGAGCAGCCATGTTGGCACATTTGCCTTATTGGCCTCTCTTTGGACTCAGCTTAAGTATTGTGATGTCATCAGTAGACAATGGCCATGGCGGGGTCATAGAGTGCAATAACAGTGGAGAAGTAATTATATCATAATATATGACATAATCAAAATGAGGTCAATTAGACAATGGCCTTGGCGAGGTCATAGAGTGCAATAAAAATGGAGAAGTAATTATATCATAATATATGACATAATCAAAATGAGGTCAATTAGACAATGGCCTTGGCGAGGTCATAGAGTGCAATAACAATGGAGAAGTAATTATATCATAATATATGACATAATCAAAATGAGGTCAATTAGGCAATAATGACAACATTGCTGCTGCGTGAAAAGGGTGTATTTAGGGAAAAGACTCATAACCAGTTACCAGAAATAGCCCGTGGTGCAGAGGCGCTTCTACTGATGTATAACGTCAAGTTCTTATTTTTCGCTTTGGCTTTGACGTCTTCTTTAGTTTCCAAATCGTTGTCATTGTTGTCACCACTGCCATCCAAGGAGTCATTCAAGGTGACAGGATCTGCCTGGTACATCCAAATGTTCACCATGATGTACACCAAGAAGATTGAAGATCCCGCGTAGAGGAAAATGTTGTAAACCTGCATATATATTACTATATTGAATATCATGATAATTTTATGTTGAATAATAATATAATAATAATAATGTATTGATGTTTTTACACCCCAATATAAAACATATATATTCTACGGTGTTAACAATATGTATGATTAATAAATATATAGAAAGAACATTTGTGTATTTATGTATATAATGAGTTAAAATATAAATAAAATATCATCATACTACTGTATTGAATGTTTGTTTATAAGTATCTATAAAAGTGACGTTACGGAAACTCAAGTAAGGAAACATAAATGCACAGAAGAAGTGGACTGAAGTTACATCATTTTTTACACACAATGAAATGCAAACATTGGTTTACACTGTGTCATCACCTCACAGCCCAGCGACCTAATTATGTACATGTTTTGCTCGAAAAATTGCCTAAACTAAAAAAGTATGAATCAATTTATTTTTATTTTTAAGAGAAGATTTTTTAAGTCTATACCCAGCCTATCGGCTACATAGTTTAACCAATGATTTTGTTTAACTAGGTAAACTAGCAAAGAATGTCCATAATTAGGTAGCTGGGCCCACCAGGAGAATGGGCTACTATTTACCAATAGAGGGAGCTATCAGTAACTGTGCCCAAATCATTGTTTAATGACGTCATCTAAATATTACATCATTAACTGCACTCAGTGACCCCATTGTTTACAATTGCTTGGGCGCGGTTACTGAGAGCTCCCTCTATTGGTAAATAGTAGTCCATTGTGCTCTTTATACTTACAGAAGGAATAGTGTCGGATAGCCATTCTCCTCTGAGGGCTTCGGAGAGAGGGATCGCAAACCCGACAATGATGAGGATCATGCCGTACATGAAACTCATCAATTCCGTTATTGCCATTCTGTTATGAAAACAAAACAAGTGCATGATTAGGAAAATGAATTATGATATCACAGCCCTCTAATGCAAGTTCTTGCCATTCATTAAGGTTGATTGATAATGATGATTGGTAGGCAGCCAGAAAATGGGCGGAGCCTATAAAGCAGCGTCGCCAGCGTCGCCAGCGTCGCCAGCGTAGCGTCGCCAGCGTCGCCAGCGTCGTCAGCGTCGTCAGCGTCACGCTCGAAATCATGAATTCAGCTAATGCAGGCTATATTTTAGTGTTGTACGCTTTATTTATAACTTTGTCAGTTTCTTTCCGATTTTCAAAATTCAAAAATCTTGTAAATCTATGAGCAATTTGAGAGCATGGTTTGTCATTTACAAATAAACACACTTTTCACCGAGCATTTCTATAAGGACACCGAGTAAAAGGCATCGCCAATTCGCCATTTAGTGCAAACGCCAGATGAATTGTTAACTTCCTCATAAGGGGGAGTGCCAGTCTAGGTCCAGACCCTCAGGCCTTACGTAGATGAGGGTGTACATAGTGGATATTAAAAACGGCAAGATAGGTGATGAAAGTAGGTCAATCACTACGCCCGTTAATTTTAACTAAGCGACGAACAAAATAATTTATCAAAATTTTTCCGGTACGACGTTGCATCGTCTTATGGTACAAGGACTTGGCTTGTTGTTATCTTATGATTAATATAAACCTTTCTACACTATCAAATTCCTTGCTCCCCCACTGGAATCCTTGCTCGCCTCAACTCCCCAAGATCCTCTCCTGCGAAAAGGTGTGATCGAGGGTCTGGCGTCAAGACTGGGGGAGGCAGGGAATGCTCACTTAGCTGGTCAGGCTTTTAGTCACTTTTTTATGTTTTTGTAAATTGGTAACATACCAACGTCTATGTGTATGCCGCACCATATTAGTTTGCTGTCGTATGGAAGGCATTCAGATGCAGAAGCACTGTTAATAAGACGAGAGATTTAACTAACAAGTAAAGTAAGGCCTTCTTCAAGTGACCTTTGCCAAGGAGATCAAAAGAGAAGAGGGTTCAAGGACACTCATGGCATCGATCGGGACATATTATATATTTGCTAACTCCTTGTGAGCAGATATTGTACTAAGGCCCAAATTCTCATGACAGTTCAGTGTCTTCTTGTATTGAGGACCTTGTTTGTCAAATCAAGTGTTGGTTTCTGTCAGTCGAAAAAAGGTCAGTGGTCGATAGGTAGGTCTAGGGGCTGGATGATGATGCAAGCTTGCAATGAAAGTGGCGCCATGAAAGGAGTGCATGCTACTGGATGGAAGTCATTTCAAAGTCATAACAGTCGTGAGGTCACAGCTGCTCTTTCGACGCATTATATCGCAAAAGAATAGAAAATTGCTCCAACAGTAACAAAATCCAAACTACAGAAACCAAGTTATTGATTGTTTTACCATTTTTTTTTTTTTTTTTGATTTAGATCAATTTTTTTTCATAATTTATAAATAATACATTTTAGAATATATAAATGAAATGAGAAGATGCAATTATGATGGAGACCCCTCAAGCCAGCAGAGCTAGCGCTTATGAGGGGCCACCAATGAAATGGGAGATGAGATGAGTGATATGAAATGGAGGAAATGGGATGAGGGTGATTATGTACTGGTGCTCAAATAACTATAGAATGTGTTAAGGACAAATTATGTTTGGCAGATAAAGCAATTTCTTATGATACATATATCGCTGTATGACTCCAGGAAATGTTTTTTTTAGTAATTTTAGAAAATTGTCTGAAGCTGTGGGTGAGAATTTTGTCTTTTAAAAAGTTTAGTGTAGTATTGTAGTAGTTAAAGTAACCAAGATATTGATTGGCCTAACCATTGGATTGGTAGAATTGAAGCACCAAAAATAGTTTATTCAACCTACAGTAACAAATCCAAAATATATAAAAACAAATGTATTTATTGTTATAACCAATTTTGTTATAAATATATGACCTCAGTCCAACCATGATTTTAGGTTAAAGTTACCAAGATATTGGTGAACCTAACCATTGGATTGGTGAATTGAAGCACCAAAAATAGTTAATTCAACCACGAGAGTGTTTGTCTGGCATTGGGCACCACAGTGATGGCACTAGTGTGTAAGCTCCTATAATATATTTGCAGCAGAAAGTGTCTACCATTCGGAAAACAGCCGCCATATGCGAAATATACTGTTAATCTATAAAAAGTGTTTAAGGATATTATATTAACCATTTATTGGATGGAATAATTATATTAGTCTTAAGTGAATAAAAGAAAGAGTTTCTTTTTAACTTTACGTGGAAAATTCATAAAAATACCAGAGTGATAAAATATTATTGATAAATACACTATTATCACAACGAAAAGTGTGACATATCGATAAGATTCATTTTGTATCAAAGATGTCCAGAAACTTAAATATCGCTTTAATCTCTTCTGTACACATTGGCTCCCGTGAATTGTAGCACTCATAAAAGTGTCATATTAGTAAACAGGGGCGCAGACTTTTATCAATCAGTGATACAAGAAAGAGGCTGGAGGGCTCTTCAGGCATTTGTCATAGAAATAAGACACAAGCACTTCACCTTAATATCATAAAAACATCATCTTAAGTGCATTTTATGTCAGATTGGATCTCCACTCGATTGACAGCTGGTCAACATTGAACTGACCTTGCCTGTTATCCTGGTGCGGTCATCTCAATTTGCACAAATTATATTCTAATTTTCTTTACTCAGAACAAATATTTTCCAATGTATTGTAGACACGAATTATCATATCGAGATTTGACTTTGTATTTGTAACCAGGGCCCTCTTTGAAAAACTGAATGAGCTACTATCAAAACGAAAGCATCAATGAAAAGTCCAAATTAAATGGCACACCCGCCAGGGTTAAAGTTTCATAAGAAATTTCCCAGAGATCATTTTAAATAAATTAGAGAACTGTTTAATGCAACAGTGTTAAAGTGATGCTTATTTAGACTTAACTATTGCCATGGAAAGCAAGTTGAAGTGATGCAAAAAGAATAAATAATAAAATCAACCAAGTTTGAAACAATTACCACTCCATTTAGTCAAAACCATTCATAAGGTGTCATAATGAAATTCAATAGTGTCAAGGAAACACTCGTAGTTTTGTTTTGCAAGTTTTATTTGTCTTTCAATTATCGCAGTGTTTATCTACGGTATTTTTCTTCTGTCATACTTCCTTGGAAAGGTGTTGGAAAAGATTCAGACCTGGCTTGTTGGATTTATTGCAATATTTAAAAATGCTGCTGGCCCAATTTATAGCGCCAACTATTTTCCCCAAATCAATGATGATTAATACTGTTATGCCAGTGAGCAGGGGCTTCGATTCAAGGGGGAATGTGGGGGATATATACCCCCCACTTTTTTGGAAGGAGGGGATGATCAGTGCAATGACCCCCCCCCCCCCCGAAATGCAAATTACCCTTTTTTACACACTTGTTTGGACCATTTTTGCTTTGTTAAACAGCTTTACACTTGATATCACCTATCAGTACAAGTTTATAGTTTGGCGTAATGATCCACTATAAAGTTCCCTCTTGCGGCCACTTGTATAAGCGAGGGAATGTCACTGTGGGACAGACAAAGTAGGCCTGTTTGCCCCCCCCCCCCCCCCCCCACCCATCAAGAGAAATTGACAGCCCTGCCAGTGAGTACCTCGTCACTTGAACTGATAAAAACTGGATTGTACTTAACATGATTATTGCTTAGTGCCATCAATAAAAAGTGTCAATTTGGCGCAAAATGTTTTGGTCTTATGAATATTTTAAAAATGCAAACCATTCTTTGGTACACTTTTCTAAGAAGTTTTCAACAACCCTTTTTTTAATGTCCTTCTCCTGGCAAAAACTTGTCGACGAAGGAAGGTATTAACTTAGGTAGTAGGACACAGTGCAGTAAATTGGATATTGTTGACACGTTTGTCCAAGAACTCTTGCACAATCAAAGAAACAGATAGGTTACTCAGATAATTCTGAATTGCTTCCTATTGATTTATCTCCTTTCATGTTTCTATTTATTATCTTTTACTCAATTGGCAATGACACGGAACACGAGTGACACTGCCATGCAGTGTCTTATTTCAGTGACAAACGCCTCAAGAGCCCTCCACTCTTACGTCACTGATTCATAAGTCTGCTCCCCTATTCACATGTTTTTGCTAAATGGAAAAACTTAGAAAATACTGTAAGTATGCGGGGGGGGGGGGGGGGGGGGGTTGACAAATAAAAATAAATTTTGGGGACAGCTGAATTTTATTATTTTTTCTTAAAATGTACTAGGGGCGGGGAGGGGGGGTTTTAACCCCCTTACCACCCTCCCTCTAAATTCGCTGCTGAACAAAGCATTTTTGAAGGGGGGGGGGGGCTGACAAATTAAAATGTATTGTGGTGAATTTTTTTTTTTTTTATTAAAATGTAAAAGGCTATAATCTTTAACCCTGACCCTAACCCCCCCCCCCCCCTTCCTAAATTCGTTACTGGACAAAGGAGTTTTTAGAGGGGGGGTTGACAATTAAAATGTATTGCGGGGACCGCTGAGTTTTTAAAATATTTTTTGATTAAAATGTACTAGGTCAAGAGCGGGCGGGGGGGGTGTTTTAAACCCCTGAAACCCCTTAACCCCCCCCCCCCCCTAAATCCGCTACTAGACAAAGCATTTTGCCGATCTCTCACTCTTGCAATGGAACCCAAAAATTAACAGTTACTCTCCTCCGTAAGAATAGCTGAAAGGCTTAAAATGGTCTTGAAAATTTATGAAAAGTTATGAAATTAGAGATGTTTGTATAGAACTTTAATTTCATAACCAGTTGGGCACTCGCTAGCGATACAGGAGGTCTACCCAAACATGCTACTTTTATTTAAATGAATATCTGTACCAACCATGACAGCATGTTTGTTCTGTATTTGTAATGCATACAATCTGTTCTTATGATTACTGATTACCTCAATAATGTTGTGACTTCTATGTATCGTGCATAAGCAGCAAAATAAATAGTCTTGAGTATTTACATTTGTAATTACGACGTTAGCGAGGCGGTCTTAACTTGGAATTTTTGAAGCTTCAATATCTCTCATTCAGATTGTGCAAGAGATTTACACTTCCTATTATGAGCAAACTCTATTTGTTTGACAACTTCTGGGAATGTAAAAATGTTTACGTTGAATTTGGTTCTCTTGAACGTCGTTATACATCCTGTTAACCAGGTTTTAAATCCTTTTAATTTTTAATTTCACCTATTCGAATGTTTATCATCCTAAAACATAACAAAGAAAAGTTGACAATATGCACACAGATTGAAAAACAAAACGAACATGACAAAGCAAAAAAATTTGAAAAGAAAGCCAGCAGGAACCGTAAGGAAGGAAGAATGTCGAAAAATAAATTGTGACAAGACAAGTATTATGCTTTAAAACTTTTTCTATTGGTCTGAGATTGTCATTGCAGTATTCCCATGGTGATGTAGAATCCTTCTGTTTCTGTCATTATCAATATATATCCTCTTGAAAATTTCATTTTGTTAAAGAATTTGAATTATTAGTTTTTTTTTATAAAAACAGCTAAAACTTTAATTATAAATCAAATATTTTATCTATAGCTATCTATGGGTCCTAAAACGGCATCATCTTGTCACACCATTCCGTATTATCCAAGGTACATTTTATTATATATATTTGTTTTGGGGTGATAAATAAAAAATGAGCAGGACTATTTCTTTGAACGTTCTTTATATGATGATTTTAGAGAAGCTTTCTTGGACAAAATAATAGACTATTACTTTCCTTCCTAAATAATGAAAAAAAATCAGCAATATGTATGAACAGTGTTATTAATAGGGTTTTGTTTGTTACTGATTTGTACAACTCTGTTGTTTTTTTTCCACTGCAGTTATATTGTATTAATTGTTATTTTTGACTCGTAAGCCTGCAATAGGCTGGATGTATTAACATGAGTCACGTTAATAAAAAATATAATATAATAACTATATCAGAACTGTACAAGGGCTTAAAAACAATACCTTATTTATATAGAATTTTCAAAATTCTTTTAGATGGACAGTGGCAAATTGAGACCCTTTGGAGATTTCAAGTGATCTTTCCTGACTCAGAAGTTAACAATAGGCAGAGTATAAGAAGCCAATTGTAGGCCTATATATCTTAAAAAAACTGCAGTCATATTCATATCTTCCATAAAAAAAACCAACATAAAAGATAAATACATAGATAATGCTGTTTTGCATAAAGGCACTAGTATGAATAATAAGAACTTGGGCTATAAACAATGATAAAGATTAATGGGACGCACGTTAATTTCTTTGTATCCATGCACTGCTCACAAAAAGTATTGGATATTTTATATTTGGGAAAAATCTCTGATCTTTAAATTGAATAGAGTTAACCAGTTGTACTATATCTTGAAAAATGCAACCTTTCTGCAAAAATCAATACACAAATTCTACATAGTGATCGATGGCTACTCCACCTTTCAAGATATTTTTTATCTCGGAGTCACTAAGCATAATTCATAGCTTAAAACGATACATCATTTCTGTTCACCAGTCTACATGTACCACAGGCCTTGTTTCAGGGGGGGGGGGGGGCTGCCACTGTTTTTGGAGGGGGGGACAAAATGTATTTTCTCCCCTCATTATATTAGGAGACAATGATTAACATTACGACAATTCTGCCTTCCAATTCATTTAAGTTTCTCCCTACTTTCTTCTTTTTGATAATCATTCATTCATGTTTTCTGAATTAAGAATATCCAGGATGTGGCATACCTCGTGTTTTTCTATAAAATATCTTGAATGAAGTAATTAAATACTACACAGTAAATAATCTCATATGTTAGCGTATGTTCCATAACATGCAAATTATGCTGATTTTAACTAACATTCTGATGTCCAAAGGTTTGATTATGATGACAGGTATGCGGTGCCCTCTAACAATCAAACATATTTTATTAGATTGCACCCACTTACAACGCATTAGAAGACCTTTGTTTCAAGCTACTACCTTACAACATCTCTTTACAAGATATCCAACGCAGACAATTATTGATTTTTTACATGCTTCTGGTTTCTACTACCAAATATAGATAATTATTCATAACCTAGAGAGCCTCTACATAGCCCACTCAGGTGCTGATGAGGCGTTAAAACAATAACACACACACACACACACACACACACACACACACACACACATGATGACAGGTATGATCCAAATGTCAATATTAATGGCTCTATATTCTTGATCTCTGTATGACAGGTGCCATTTTTGGGCCTACAGTTCAGTATTCACTGCAGTCAAGGCTTTTATCATATTTTACTTGTATATTTTATATCTGTTCCGTACATAGACTATCTAGTTTTTATATACATGTTGTGTCTGTTTTTAACTAAGGGCTTTACTGAAAAACAGTACATTTACTGTGTGATTCACCATTATAAAATATGTTGTTAAATAAAATAAAATTATAATAAAAATCATTGAGATTGCCGGTCAGTTTAGGACTATATCATGAATGTTTTGCTCTCCATAATTATTTTCAAGTTTTGCTCTCCATAAGTATTTTTAAGTTTTGCTCTCCATAAGTATTTTTAAGTTTCGCTCTCCATAAGTATTTTTAAGTTTTGCTCTCCAGAAGCATTTTTAAGTTTTGCTCTCCATAAGTATTTTTAAGTTTTGCTCTCCATAAGTATTTTTAAATTTTGCTCTCCATAAGTATTTTTAAGTTTTGCTCTCCATAAGTATTTTTTTTGCTCTTCACAAGTATTTTATTGACAAAGATAGCATCAGAAAGTAAATTCTGGCTTTTGAGCTGAACTGGTGTGAAATTCTGATGTGCTGATCCCCCCCCCCCCCCCCTCCCTCACATTTTCTCAGCAAACAAGGTCCATGAAATGAACTTATTGACTGATGTATAATTTTTATTAAAGCTGAGGTATGATTATTGTTAAATTTTGCATTAAATAATTGTTCCTACTACCACTTTTTTTACTAAAATTCACACCATACAAGATATATTCTAACTATTGTTTGTATTTACGTTCTGCATTTTAACCAAAGAGTCGTCAAAATGAGTTTATTCCAATTGCAGAATTATCACGCCAATTAAATGCCGGCGTGACTATAGTTAATGTCACAGATTATACCAACTTTATATGATACCAGTTAATTAATTTATGTACATAATTAAGTTTAAATTTTGAAAATCTGACAAAAACTGTGTTTTTCCTGTAATATTATACAGTACGGTGAAAAGTAAATCTGCATGACTACTTTCTGATAGGCATAAATGGCAACTTATATAACATGACTATCCTAACTAATTTGACAACCTTTTGCTTATAATTAGACTACAAGAAAGAACAGGTTAAAGTAACTCACGTTCTCTCGTTACAGAGCTGTTTCTCCTGACCACTGTTGTTGTTCAAATCATCTTCGATGAAGAAGGAGACGACCGCCCGTTTTTGTTGGGTTTCATCGAAAGTGACATCCAAGGCTGGGTTGTCATAGCCCTTTTCATAGGATGGCAGGTTCTCTTCAATGGTATGTTCTGAGCTGGATGATGTGCTTGGAGTTTCATCCTCCAAATGGAACAATGCTCGTCTGCTTGGTTCCGTTGTGTCAACTTCTTTGGAATTGATGGTGGCATCTGTGGTTTCCATGGTGATGGGTTCCGTGGATACGGGTAAATTCGTGGTTTCCATGGTTACTGGTTGGCTAATTTCTTCAGGAGTTACCTCTTTCGTCTGTTCAGCGGTTGTAACATCTTGGGCTGGGCCCCTGAATTCTGTCATTTGTATCGGACTGACCTCCATGGCTGTCTGTCGAATTAACATCCGCCTACTGTATTTTATACACCGAATAATGTAGGTGATAACCTGGAGATAAAAATTGGCCAATTGAATCTTAATTTTCCACACAAATCACTGTCGAGGACACCCAGAGAAGACAAATAATGTTCCGTGTACTTATCATGTCATAATTCAGTGTCAAATTGATAAGACTGCTTTTGATAAGATTGATAGCTGTATTGATCACATGCAACAGCCAGGACATAATTTCTCTTTTTATATATTTGCCAAGATGACAAGTCATTCACGGGTAAATTACGTCATAACAGGCAGTGTAAGACGTTACCAGTACCGTCGCGTGGTCCCTTTTATTTCCCTGGTACAAGTGGCTGCAATCAATGCAGACACTTGTCTCGAGAGGTGAAAGAATGGTGAATCATTGATGCCAAACTATTTTTTTGCAATTACGTATACATGGCCAAATATGCCACGTGCGTTTTCCATGAGAAGGATAAACACATGGAAAACGCATGATTATTAGCTGAGGCAAAACTGACCTCTGCTGTCCTAATAAACTAGCAACTATATGGAAAAGCATGTACCTAGAAAGACGATATTGATTGGTGCCTACATTGCCCACATGCGTTTTCCATGAGAAGGATAAACGCATGGAAAACGCATGGTTTTAAGCTGAGGCAAAAACCATGCGTTTATCCGAACGCATGGAAAACGCTCGTGGCACAATTGGCCATGTAGATGTAAGTACGGGAAATTAAGGAGAACTGGGCGGCCGGGAGAACTGGGCCACCCCCTCAACAGCTAAAAAGTAATATTAATATTACCCTCAAATTTGATCACATTACTTCCAAGCGATCATAAGTGCACGTATGACAAACAGGAACCATTTGAAATATTTATTTTTCTGATAAAATTTAATTTTTGTTTTTGGTGTCAGTAAGTAACTACAATTGTTCTCTGACAAAAAGTAATAGAGGATAGATTAGAATTAAGCACAATCAAACTTTGGCGAGAACTGGGCCACTCCAGGTGGGGAGAACTGGGTCCCAGTCCCAGGCCTCCCTCTCTTATAAACTACAATCACAATTTCTGATGAGGAAATTATATACCACCTGGCATTAGAAATTTTGCTAAAACACCAGCTTACACTTAGAAAATGAAAGGAAAACTGCAAGCTATGTCACATAGTAGTTGCCTTATGGCTTACAATACAAATTGGTTTGCATAAATTCAGAAGGCATATTTATCCTGCAGTAAATCACTATCAAATGTTTATATGACAGTGATTTACGGTTGAATTCCAGCTAAAGTTAAGATATAGTAGGCATAACACTTTCGTTTCCGGAGCAACCTCTAACACTAATGCACTTACCCTGACAAAATTGTATACAGTAATACTCTATATGGCCTGGTGGTGCCTTTTAATAGTCACATTGACATATGTTGGCTATGTTATGCGAAATTTGGAAAAAATAGAAAACAAAATGTTTTTTTTGTTTCCGGAGCCGAACTCTGACACTATTGCACCTACATGCTCAAAACTTTGTCATAATATGTCTAAAATAGTGTAGTGGTGCCTTACATGAATGAAATTGTATCAGTAACATATCAAAAATATAGTATTTTCACTTTTTAAACTTCATTTTGATAATCATTTCATGCTAATTACAAAATAATAGAAAATCAGAAAAAAATGCTAAAAATTGTGTTTTCGGAGCATAACTCTACTATTAATGCACTTACCCCAACAAAATTGTTATTTGTTATTACTCTTTGTAGCTTAGCTGTGCATTTTGATAGTTAAAATATTTGGAGAAAAAATAAGAAATAAAACAGCAGGATTCACACACTATACCTTTTTGGGGTTTCATGACCATTTATGACAGATAGTTTTATTTCATAAGGAAAATATGAAGATTTGGACAGGTACTCTTTCAAACCCTCATATCAATGATTCTATGATCCTCACATCAGTAACATTTTGCCAATGATATATCTAGATTATAGTATTTTCACTTTTAAGCTTCTTTTTGACATTTGTTTCATCATTCTTTTTTTGTTCATAATATTGGAAAATCTGGAAAAAATGTAAAACATTGTGTTGCTTCCTTCATATTCCTTAGCATCCCATACTTAAGCCCCCTTCACACATAGCCGGATCAGACGCCAGAGTGTCCCAGAGTAAAATATTATCCACTCCAGGGGGTTCCGGGATCAAAGACCTGTTAAATGTTAACAAAAAAGAAATGTTTGGCGATGTGTACACGATGTCAATACGGTCTCAATAAGGAGGTTACACTATGTGTGAAGGGCCCTTTAAGGCCCCTTCACACTTAGCCGGATTAGACGGTAATAGTCATTGTCCGGAGCGATCCGGGAGCACCTTGGGACTCCGGGGAAAAAAATTAAACATGTTAAATTTTTCATGCCGGAGTATTTAATCCGTGTTGATCCGTGTTGATCCGTGTTGATCCATGTAGACGCCCAGTAGACTCCGGGAATCTCCGTGTTGACTCCAGCATATCTCCAGCTACTTCCGGCATATCTCCGACTACTTTCGGGTACAAGGAGCAACACGGTTCCACTCAAATGAACACGGTGTAAAGACCGGTTATATCCTTGAAGGCACCGTGTAAAATTCTGTTAACTCTGCACTCTCATGGGACAGTCGTGTTAACTCCGTGTTGCTCCTAGTTGCCCTCGTGTACACACCGCCAAACATTTATTTTTTGTTGATATTTTCAGCTCTTTGATCCCGGAACCCCCCGGAGTGAAAGAAATTGTACTCCGGGATACTCCGTCATCTAATCCGGCTAAGTGTGAAGGGGTCTCTAGCAATGACAGGTGTAAATGTTGTACAATTCATGTGCAATTATTAAATATTTGATCATAGTATTGCCATGCTCAACCCATTCAATATTTTTTGTTTATAATTAGAAATTTTATAATAATTAGTTGCATGAAGATCTTTGTTACTTTCACTTGACTCCAATACTTATTATTGTTTTCTTCATCGTGTTCATATACACCTGTAAAGTCTTCGGTTATAAATACTAATTTAAATGCCATAGATTTAATGCAAATCAGCAACCCAACAATCCAGTAACTGAAGGGAATATGGCAATTGATAATATATAGTTCCTTCAGTTATCAGTTAATTTAAACTGCGAGCAAAAAATATTCTGACTTATAAAGGCATTAAAATGGGTGTGTTGAGTATCATTCCATATGAAATAAACCTTTAAGATTTTGTATTTATTTGTATTTAGACTTTATTTATTAATACAAGTAAATAAAAACCTTGAAGGTTAATTTTGTATGAAATTATACCCAACATCTTTATGTGGCATAACATTATTTCTGAATTTCATATATATTCCTAAGACTTTTTTATTTGTAGGGGAAAGGTATTCCCCCCCCCCCTCCCAAAGTACAACTGTAGAGTTACCATTGTCGTAGCCTGGAATTACTCTAGAGGGGGGGGGGGGCACTGGGGCAGCTCGGACAAAAATCAACCTATGAAAAAGTTATAAAGATAAAAACTATACAGCTACGGTTTTGTAAACTTAAAAGGGCTTGTTAGCTGTCAAAGCCAAGGGTTGTGTGATTTGGAGGGTGACAACCCAACTCTCCTCCATCCTGAATCAATTGCAGAAAAATGGGGGGAGGGGGGGGGATTAAAAAATAGGGTATCAAAGAGCATCCCTCCCCCAGGGCCTGTGTCACACGTATATTACTACATAATTTCTTTTCCTCCAAAAGAAAACTTTGGCTACAACACTGACAGCTTTAAATTAGAGGTTAGGACAAACTGGAGTCTACGTGTTGATTACTTATGTTATGCTGGGGAATTGATTGTAATTTGGAACATAGGTCTGAGACATCTACTTAGAAATTAGTACAGTCATGGCCAACAAAAGAAAAGTATCCATTATCACAACGGCTACACTTGGAGAACAATGCCTATCATACGCAGATTTGTCAACTGCAATTAGAACTTTCTGCTTGAACCAAGGGCATTAATACCGTTTTCACGGAATGAATTCCTCATGGAATTAGGCACACTATCTCTACACCAGAATCATTAATTACACTCAATAACAATTACAAGCGAACCAAAAGTAATTAATTAAAATAGCATTTACCTAATTGCAGTAATTCAATTACAATATGGAGCCCTTTAATTCATTGGTTAACTTAACAATTGATTACAGTCAATTATAATTAAAAATTACAATTACCACCTAAATATAAAGACCACCTCACTATTAAGACACCTATTCATTAGGCTCACATCCTTATTAAGACCATCTATATTAAGACCACATCACAATTAAAACCACCTCACTATTAAGATTAAGACCAACCACAATCATTTTATGCAGTTAATTGGCAATTTCAACTTCTACGTTTTGTTTTTGTAATTGTTTAATGTTATAACCGAATGACTTAGTCATTGATAACATCTAATTACTCATTTTCAATGATATGAAATGGTGATAATTGGCATTGATGCAAGTATATTGTCCCAACAACATATATTTCCTGATGCAAAATACCACGATAGCTTACAGGACTGCTGCCAGGCTAAAGGGGCATTGACACTATCACGGATAAAACCTACATACGTGTATGACAACGGATGCATTTCTTTTCCGTCTTGCTCATCCTTGACCATACGTGATTCACTCGCCCAGCGTTTAACGTATACTAGTACTAATTCGTAGGATGCTCCTGGTCGCGCTTGACCACTTAAGAGTATGCATGGGGAGGGTAAAAATGTTTAAAAATGTTTACAACTTTGGGGAACGTTCTTCGCGAGCATTCTACGTGCGTTCTACATACGTTTTACGTACGTTCTATGTAGCCATACATAGCCATACGTAGCCACAATCCTTCTGTATAAACTCGCCATCAACTCGCGTCCACTTGTAGAATGTTCGTAAAAGGCTCGACACAGAAAACTTATAGATGAAGGACATATCTAGCTATATCTATCGATCTTGTCAATCGGAATGTATTAAATCGGCTGTTAGCACCCGCAAGTCTGTTGAGTTAATGACCACAACTTTTGCATCGAATAATTTAGATGAGCTTAATACAGTTAGTTTCATTAAAAAGGCCTGTCTAATTGAACCTAGACACAGCTAGACAATTTCTGCTATACAATGCTACCTTCCACTAAACGGAACTGTCTGGCTACTCAAAAATGGATCTAAAAGTACATGCAGCAGCATATGGTGCATATATGTTTAGAGTTCTGAATATTTGTCCTTTTTTTGTTGAAAAGATGCATGTCAGTTGCACATACATATTCATGATATCTTAGATAAATTTCCTACATTTACCAAGATCTAGATTTCCTTGGTGCATATTGTATGAAACTAGCTGTGTGACATCATAAGCCTTGCCAGTAGATTCCATAGACTTGGGGGGAAAAAGTCCAGGGGACATCATGTGCATCAATCCAGGACAAGAAGAAGTCTAGGATTCATATGGTTTTCTTTGATGTTTTGTTTCCTTAATCCCAATGTTTGTTGTTACATGCATGCTTACATATAACAGAGTGGATTTTAACAAGATGGCAGGATGCTTCACAAAGGCAAAGCAACCACCAGTGGAAGGGTCACTGAATGACACTGGAATTGGGATCCTACTTCTCTACACCAGATATTTAGTTATCTGTGAAAGCACATTGTATCATGATATATCATGATATCAGCCATTGACGCATTTTAAATCACGCGTTTGTGTTCTGGACACTCAGCTAATTTTGTGTTTCTATTTGTGGCCTTCGGTGTTTTTATGAATATCATGTAGGTCTTGTAGGATATTTTGACAAAACAATGAGTCAGACAACGTCATAATTAAACTACTAGAGGCTAAGAATGGAAGTGTTAAGTGTTAAGTGTTCATCGTATCACAGTCCGGACGTCCCCTGTATCTTTTTTCTCTAGGATTAAAAAGTTCAACAACGGTACTTGGTTTTTTGTACCACTCTCTAGTGCAATTTGGCATTCTGACTCGCTTGTAGGTTTTTTTTTTAAATAACTTCTTCAGGTTTCGTCCGATTTTTTTAAATCAAACAATTTCTGAAAGGTACGGTTGTCATCTATCTCGATATATGATATCAATCAGATTAATTGTAGACGGAGCGCTATTTTCCCTGTGATTCCTAATGGGGGAATAGAATACATTTGTAATTGAAATTTTTAGTGACACTTGCATGGGGTTCAGTTACACAATAGTTATATTGTGAGACATGAGATATGTACACCCTCTAATGTTATGTACAACTCGGCCTATAGGCCCTCGTTGTACATTGACTTTTTCGGGTTTTCACGGAAGGTTCTCTGTATTTCCACCAGGTGGCAATGACAGAATACTGCAATTCTATTGGCTGAAAAAGTTCCCGCCCTTGACCCTCATTGGCTGAACAAAGTGCATCCTAGCAGCAGTATTTTTAGGGAATTTTAATGTATATTTGACATCTTATTGTTCAGTTGATTGCTGTTATTTCCCAGAGAAAATTATATTAATGGAATCAGTTTGTTATGACCTACTATGTCTGAAAAGCAAAACGAGTAATAAGAAGAGATGAAAGACTTATGTCCTGCTGAATTCAGGGCTGCTCAGTGAAAAGACTCTATTGTATAACATATATTCCATCATTCTGATATATGTTCCTCCATATTTCCTAGATAGTTCCTACACAGTTCCTACATGGTTCCTACATAATTCATGTACTTACCTAGTTCCTACAACGTTCCTATAGCTACTTCCTAGACAGTTCCTAGACACTTCTTTAATTATAATTAGTCCCCTTGAAACCACTCAAAAGTTAACGACATGGGCTTGTTATTGAATAAATTATCATGTATTGGCTTCTGTCATCTATATACCCAGTTCCTAGACTATTATGTCATATTTTCCATCATAAAAGAACATTTTCTGACATACAAATGTCTAGGAACTGGATAATGATCTATGCAGTAACAAGCAATGTCTGGTAAAAAATCAATAGCAAAGGGAATAGGCTTGCCTACATTCCTGTCACCTGATCTTAAAAAAAAACTAAAAGAAAGCCCTGTGACCAATTATGAACTCTCCCGAAATGAGTTATGAGGATTATGTTATCAGATGCTAAAAAACTAAGGTACATTTTGTCAACCTATGGTAAAAGTGCATAGTCCATTATAGACTTGAACCCAGGGCCCCGTATGGCATATACTCCACTGTATTAGCTAACTCGGCACATGCAATCAATATCAATTTTTTTAGACCGATCAGCAGCTCTGTTTTACATTGTTATTTATAACAGATTATAGAAGAAAAGATAATATTCAGAATAAGAATTTTACATTTTATTAAAATGGTATGCCAACCTAATCAAGATTCCCACAAAAGGATTTTAACCCAGTACCTCTTGAACAGGAGGCCTATGTGTAGCCACAGATTTATTATGTAACATCATAGATATGTGTCTGTCACGTCTGGATGTATGTTTACATGAAGCCATTATAAAAGAAAGATTTCAAGGAGACCCTCCAAAATATTTCAACACCTGAGTACATAAAACGTTTTCGTGAAATGTTTTCCAAACATTGTTTGGTCGTTTCATAGAAACGTTTTCAGAAGACTTTATTGAACGAGTATATAAGACATTTTCAAAACAATATTCGACAGGTTTCCTGGAAGGGGTTTTAGAAGATACCAATAAACTAACTTTATATATGTTTTCCAAACGTTTTTTAGTCAACATCTATGTAAGTTTTGCTATCACTGCAGGAATACTTGTTTCAAAAACAAGTTTCAGCCACTTGCTAGAAACGTTGTAAGAAAGTCCAAGTAAAACAATTTCATAACAAATTTTTTGGCTGTTTCCTGGAAACATGCTAAGAACGTCCAAGTAAAACAATCTTATATAACTTTTGGAAAACATATTTTGGCCGTTTGCTGGGAACATTTTAGGAAAGTCCGAATAAAAACATTCTATAAAATTCAGGTAAAATAACCATAGTGTGGAGTGAATAAATAGTGTCATCATTGTCATTAAAAAAAGTTTTTGAGATCGATTCAAATTAAATTTTACCATTTTGTCTGTCTAGTCAATACATTTACATCTATTCTATTTCTATTTTACATCCTTTTTAGCTTCACGTGTAATAAATACTGTATTTGTATTCCAACTTGTGTTGAATATGTAGCGTACAATCCTATCATATTCTGCGAAAGCTGCACATGGGCAACATTGGAAAATTTTTTAACCACTTCTAGCATGCCATCTTGGTGCACTCTAAAAACATCATGCCCAGAAACCTAATTTTCTTTTATGATTATTAAAAATTTTTATTTTTTTTTAATTTTTTTGATTTTTGGAAAGGGGAGAGGCTTGTATTTTACACCATGCCAGTTTTGGTTTCTTAATTTCTTCAAAGCCAATATTGGTATTCAGAAAAACAAATTTCTGGTATCTCACAAATCTTAGAAACTATAATAAGCATTCAAAATAATTATTGTCAAATGAATTTTTTTCCAGTGACTCATAAGCTGCCTCTCTGTTCAACGTTCCTGTATGCCACCTGCAGAAATTACAAGGAGTGCTAAACAGTAAACACTGTAGCCAGAATTGTAACACGGACATTATGGACAATCTTTGTTAAAAATGATTGGTTAAACTATGTAGCCAGTAGGCTGAGTATAGACTTAAGAAATCTTCTCTTTAAAATGCAAGAGAAATGTCATAACAAGAATGGCATAAACTAAGCACATGAACAGCTCATTATTCTGTAATTTCATTGTAAGACCTTTAATAACATAAGCCAGCCTATAGACAAAACTAGATATGTATTAATTTACTTCAGATGAATAGGTTGGTGGGTGGGTGGGATTAGGGCTTTACGTCCTGTATTTCTGCACCAGTTGGGCTAATTAGGACAGGCAGAGACCATGGCAATGAGACGAAGGATGAAACAGCCATCCAACTTAGGCTCGACTGGGAATCGAACCCGGGACCCAGCAGTTGGAAGCCCAGAGCGCTACCTCTGAGCTAGGCCCCCGTCCCACTTCAGATGAATAAACGAGCAAAACATGAACATAATAAAGTCGCTGGGCTGTGAGGTGACGACACACAGTGATAACTCCTGTGCTCAAGTCTCTGTACTGCTGCCAATTGAGTCACGCATACAGTTCAATGTCTACCTCATGCATGATTGTCAAATCACTTAATAATAACGCGGCAAACACGCTACAATCACATGTCCCCAAAGAGCACTTCTAACAGCTCGCCAGACTGCTCCGTAAACAAAACTCTATGATGCAAGAGCTTTTAGTTTTGCAGCTCACACTCTTTGGGAACACTTTGCCTGAAAACATCAGCTCAGCTAATATTTTCGTGAGCAAATTAAAAAAATCTTTTTAGACAATGCTATGGACTCTTCTAAGCTTTATCTTTAAATTTCATTATTTCATAAATTTACTTATTAGCTGATATTTTTAACCTCAACTTTATAATCATGTACTTTATATTTTACTCTATTCATATACATTTCAATAATCTTACCTTTCTGTACAATGCCCCTCAGTTTGTTTTAGCAATTTTTGCATTTTATATAATAAATTATACACCAATATACAAAGCGATTACATAACTGCATCCTAATTTATACTAGCATCTCAATAAATTTTAATTTCTGGTGCCTATATTTACGCTTCTCAAATAAAATTGCATCATAAATAGTTAGTCAGGTACTGGCTGTCTGCAATCTCTTCCATAAAATGTACTTTACAGTCATCACGTAGGCTCAGAATTCCCAAAAGCAGTGCACCTATTTTTAGTTAATGTTTTCAGCTTCATCAGCTGCTGGATGGCGCATGGCTCAAAGTGCTGTATGGTGCATGGCTCAAAGTGCCCTATTGGTCATGGTGACCCACTCTTTCCTACTTTCTTATTTACATTGATAAAGTAGTAAAGAACATCAATTATACATAATTTCTGTCTCGATATCCTTGGTGCACAAACAATACAAATACAGGCTATGGTTGCTGCTACAAAATTTGTAACAATTAAGAACCAAAATATTGTGGTTTAACAAGTTTATTACATATTTTACACAGCAAATGTACAGTATTCAACAATAAATAGCTAATTCAATAACTTTAAATTTACTCGAGTCATATAATAAAGTGATATTTAAGCCTCTTATAAAATGCAGAAACCTTTTCGTTTATATTCACTTGATTACAAAGACCTACTAATAAAATACAAGCACCAAATTCAGATTAAGTGAGAACTAACACATGGCCTCATCCAAATTTAGAAAGAAAAAAAATTGGATTTTGTTTAGGCAATTCCACGAGATTCAACACAACACAAGCTACTTGAGTTTGGTTCTCAATGAATTCCATTCGCTAGCTCAAACTACCATCCGAAATCAAACGAAACGAAACTCGAAAAGGCTACTGGTACAAGATGGTGAACCATTCTGTCCGCTTTGAAAAATCTGCATGATTAAAATGTACAACAGCACTTTACAGTTTATAATTTATTCAATGGAGTATTTACAACTGAATTAAACATGGCGTCATGATCCCTGCTTGCTGCTAAAGAATTAACAGGTTGGTGTAGACGGTTACCATGGAAACGCGAGGGGAATAAGGCAAAGTTCGCAAGGCACAGAGGCAGAATGATTTCAACAACAGTGTGCAATTGTGGGTATAATCCAGGGTAATGAATAATGGAGACAAATAAAATGCAAACATTAAACTGAAGTCTCAGGAAAGTGCCAAGCAATCAACTCAGACACCTGGGAAGCACTGGTCATGTGACTTTCCGTGGAAGCACGTGGCAATGTCCTCGATTTAGGGAGACATCTGGTGGAGGGATCTGATAGCAGGCGTACATTGGCCATTGGAAGGGTGTTGGAATTTCCAGGACCCGTTTTCTTATTTCCGGTCTGAAAAAGGTCATAACAGTGTTGAAGTAATGGACTCATCAGTTGAAATACACACGCCTTACTTGCATTAAAAAAAATTTGTTCTCAGTTCTGAGTGCATTACGATACAGTTAGTTTCATTAAAAATGGCCTGTCAAATTGAACCTAGACAAAGCCAGACAACATTTGCTATACGAAACTGTCTGGCTATAGCTGGCTACTCAAAGCTGGATCTAAAGAACATGCAGCACCATCTGGTGCATACGTTGAGAGTTACTCAATCATATTTGTCTATGGATAAAAAATAACCCTTCTGAGGTAAAATTGTTCAGGTGCACTGTGAAGTCAGTCTGCTGCATATATACAAGTTGTTCTTTAACTTAGGGGGAGGGGGCGCCACTTCATAGTGGTAGGTGTAAGCTGACTGTAAGCTAGGAGTAGACAGAAGCCCTGACTTTAGCCAGTTATAGGTTGCTACAGTTATCTAGAGTCCTAAAGTAGAGTAACATGGACATGGGCTTATTTTCAACACTACAAACAGCAATAACTGTGCAAATTCTCTAAGGAAGGTAATTTTCGTGAATAACACAGCAAAAATCAGCAAAATAAAGAAAATCAATTTGAAAAAATAAAAATAAATAAATTAGAGAAATGCAAGAAACAGGTGTATCAAAATGATTTGTTATTTTAAGAAGCAAACTGGGGCAAAATAAATTACCTGGTAAACAGAAAAATAATAAAATAAAAACATAAGATCACCACACGTGAGCAGATCAAAATTGTGCAAGCAAGTACACTAGAACAACAGCGATAAAGCATCCAAAGCTAGCATCAGTTTTTACGTTGTTACCTGTGTATCGTCCCTTTAGCAATAACCACGTTCATTACCCAGGGGTGCTTTCCAAATAAGGTGAAAATAATTATCATGGGTTGAAAATTTCACAATATTATGTTAAAAAGTATTTAGACAATGTGCTTGGAAGTCATTAACTGTTTAATAGATTGTGTGTCTCAAAGAAATTTTAAAAAATTGTGTAATTTTGGCTAAACACAAATTATTGCCCTACAACAAACTTATTTTATCATGTTATGCGTGAGCGAGGTTAGTGGGGACTTACAGCATTAGGATGTTTCATGCATGCGTCAGCGGACGGAGAAGACAGCAACTCAGCCGATTTCCTCAACTTACTAGAAGACCGGTCTCGACTGGACTCTCGCGATCTGAACAAGGTGGTCAGGTCGATGGAGGCAGCCCGTCGATGGAAGAATCGTTTTTTGTCTTTAGAGGGTAACTCTTGAGGAGGAGGTGGTTCTGGTGAAGCAGGTGCTGCTGGTCGTAATGCAGTCATCCCAGCCCTTGCGATGTGTCCACCCAATGAGGAGTCTTCTACGCTCCCAGAACGCTTGCTGCCAAACTTCTTCCTCTTCTCCTTAACTGCTGAGAAGAACGCTGATGCCTTCTCAGATATTGAACGCTCACGCCTGGCCACGGAGTCAACCGATGTAACAGAGGTGACTGAATCTGTGGATTTATCCCGAGGTTTCGCCCCAATTTTCTTGGTCTTGCTGCGACTACTTCGCTCCAACTCTTGCTGTTGTGATTTGGCTACCTTTTCCAGCTCTTGCAAAGCAAAGGTCTCAGCATCTGCTGGATACTCATCAAAGAACTTACGCCGTTGGGTTTTAGGAGAGAGGAATACTTTCGAGTGGTATAAAGTTGGAGAAAAGTTTTTGCTGAGCGCTTCAATACCTGGGGTGATTACCAACTCACCAACGCGTATAGATGCTGGAAGTGTTTGTGATAATGGAGCATCTTCATAAGTCTTCGAATTTCGTATAATTTCAATGAAGGACATACGTTCTGGTAAAGAATCTTGTTGGTCCCTAGGAGGAACATCTTCAGCATAGCAATCCACGGACATGCTCTTCATAAGTACTCTAACGGCTCCAGTGCGCTCCTTTGCTATGGCAGCTGATTGTGTTACACTCATACCAGCATTGGCCTCATGGCCATCATCAATGCGCTCAATCTGTCCAAGCTTTTCATACAATTTCATCATGTTTTCTGAAGTGAGGATGGAGCAATGTGGTGAAGGATTGAAGTGTCTTGGGGACCGAGGTGGAGTGATCAAGAAACTCGGAGGAGGGGCAGGATATGGAGACTTGCCAAGGCGTAGCCTGCCTTTCTCTGGAGAGGAATCACGGGATGTGTAGGCACTCTGTGTTCCCGAACTGTACATGGAGTTCCTGTTGGAGTGAATGGCTCGACTGGGGCGTTCTAAGGATGTGGTGTCATACCCAGGGTCTTGGCTGGTGGAGTAGCTTCTTTGCGGTGGAGCACGGAATTTGACTCGGCTCCTCTCACTTTCCGCAGCATCATCAGAGCGCTGGGGTTGAGGGGGCTTCGGAGGCAGGCGTGAGGCATCATGTGGTTGTGGTGATGCCCTCAAGGGTGATGCACTGTCGCCTGAAGAGGAGGCATTTGATGGGGAAAGGAGTTCTTGCCTCTGTTGTTCAATCTTCGCTTTTGCCTTTTGCTGGTTAAGGGCCATTTGAACTTCTGCCTCTGATGATGATAGAGATCTGCACATGAAAAGCAAGCAAGAAATTAGTACGATGCCATTTACAGTTTTAAATAATATTGTATATAACAGAAATATATCAATATGAGACCTTCTAAAAGCCGGTGGGGCCGAAGTCTTCTTTTCGCTGCGGAGTTGGACTTCTTGATGGATCTGATTTTGGGGTGATTTTGAGGTATGTGAGGGAGCCTGGAAAGAAAACATCATTTGTGGAGAACAATTGCAATGGAAATGTGTACCTTAAATCGGTTTCTAATAGTAAAATTCATTAATATATTAATATTTGTGCAGCAGTGTCCTTAATTTCATAGAGCGGAAACGTTTCTGAGTGAAAATGCTATCAAAAGCCCACTCTCCAATCATCATACAACCCATGATGACATGCTAGTGCTACTTGTTTAACTTTCTTTATTAGTATAGTTGTTAAAATTCAACCAAGGATGAGAAAAAGGCTTAATTTCAGGCATCAAAGAAGAGACTCATGTCAAGGTGATGAAATATCTTTACTTCGAAAATCACTGTGCAAATTTGTGATTGTTATCTCAGAGAAAAAAACATTGCCAGTAAACAATTGTTAGAACAGTGTTAAAGATTATAAATAATAAATAATATGATGTGGTCACATGACCATAACTGTCACATGACAAACCACCATGTCCAAGGAGAGCGCATGCGCACATGAGACGTACCATACTTCCTGCATTAGGAGTCGGGGCCTGTGCAAACAAAACATTAATGGATTTACGTCAGTCAACCTAGTACATGGAGGAATCTGCAAAGTTGGTACCTCTGCATGATCTGTCATTCAAAGGAAAGAGCAGTGCATTTTTCCTTAACCTGGTAATCATCAATAACATATAAAATGTTAATGTTATATCGCTGCTGAAAGGAGATCAGAATATCAGTTAACATCACTCTGCGGGTTATGTTTTTTTTTTGTGTGATTTGTTTTAATGCGATTAACTGCAGCTGATTGTGGCATACCAGGCAAGGCAGGCACACCTCATACGTCATGAATGACCCACCACACAAACCTAACATGTTAAATCACGTGGACCACAACAGTCGTCGGGTACATGGTTGGGTATACATGCACATGTACAACCTCAAACAATGCACACACATCAACATGTATAAGAAGGACATCCTCTCCCAGGCACCACATCTCTTTGCAGAGATCACTTAAGAGATGTCATTTTTAATCTGGTGAGAAGAACATTGGGCCAGGCTTCAACCGTCTCAGCCAGCATATTTCTTCCGGTAAATGACACGGGCATAGAGCATCAAAGCAAAAGCATAGTCAGCCAAGGATTAGAACTCAGTTAGGAGCTGGTTAGGGTTTTTATAGTTTTTATAGCTGTGGCATGACGTCCATGAAAAGACGTCATTAATCTAACCTCGTCTACTGAGCAGGCGCGACGTCGTTTCAGTTCTTCCCATAGACCAGGGAGAGTCAGGTGGAGTGGGCTGTGGGAAAAAACCAGAAGTTAAACACTTATTCTGAGGTCGACTCAGCCAAGTTTATCAGCTGCACTAATGCACTGAATGAAGTCACAACGAAATGGAATACAACACCTGAGACAGGTCACAAAATCTTGGAAACCAATTTCCAATGATTGTTGTATACGGAACTGAAACGAGCGTGAACACGACATGCCACACACAAGACACGATTTGTACAAGACGAAGATAAAAAAAAGGCGGTTGGTGCAGTCATATGTCCAGCTGCGTCAGAACAAATGTCTTACCTGGGATGAGAGCCTGACATATGGCTAAGGGCAGTGTGCTCCCATACACAGACCAAGGCAGGGGATTTTTAGTGAGCATGAAAACAATTATTGCAGGTGGGCATTCTAACCCAGTGATATGAGCATTGTCACATTCATCTGGTGCAAAACAAACTCAAAATAATTGTGTTAAAGATGTTTAGGAAACTGACAAGACAGAGAAGATTAGGATGGGTTATAAAAGAATGAGACTGAAGAAGTTTCAGTGGCTAACCAAATATATATATACATACATAATATACTCTACTATATGATAATGAGTTTAAAGACTATACTGTTTACAGAAGTAAATCATTACCACAAGATACTCATACTTTGTACACAGTCTGCAGGCATAGCTATCAACTTACATTCGGTGATGACATCTGACGTGAAAGTGCTATCACATGAGTGGTCTTGTGTGTAGTTTGTGCACTAGATGTTGTGTCTTTGGCTGCAAAGAGATCTGTGGACAACCTGTAGTCATCCATGCTACTTCGGCAACGCTCTATGGTGGGTGCTGGTTTTGGCGCTTTAACTTTTTTGGTCTGAAAGCAACAGCAAGAAAATTGATGATATGAAAAACAATGTCACATTTCATGATATTGATAGACCATAACAGTATGCCTAGTTGTAGTTTCCTTGCCAGATTACTAACCTCAGAAAGCAGGTCGACATAATTCTGCTTCTCTTCAAGCTGGGCTCTTTGTGCCTCGTCTAGCTGTCTCTGCAGCTCGCTACGCTCTCGTAACCACGTCTCCCGATAGGAGTGCAGTTTGTACTGGAGATCAATCAACGTCTTTTGCAGTGGAGCAAGTTGTTTGGCCTTTTCTTCCAACTGAAAATAAATGTCAATCATTCATAACTCCGGCTACAACCATATGAAATTGAAGCAATAGAAATACAAGGCACAGCACTTATTATGATTTACCTTGCCATTTTTATCAATTATATCCCTTTTTTCTCTGTTCCAGTCTGCTCTGAGCTGTTCCAGTTTGACAAAGATCTCTCTCTGCTCCCTTTCTCTTGATTGTTCCACTTCTTTCATTCGCTTTTCCGCCTCCTCCACCATCACCTTGGTCTCGTTCAAGGCACTCGCCCGGTCCACCGAACTTCCATCTGATTGCTGAACAGAAAACAAAATGCTGAACTTGATGTCAATCTTACACATTTGGTGAGTGGGAATGCATTATTTATGACAACAAATTACATTCTGAACATCAATAGAATGCATTTCCTTATTCATTGGTGTTCTGTTTCGTTCTAAGAGTGCATTGCAGAGCCTACCTTGAGTTTCCTTAGCAATTCCACCTCTTTGTTCTTGATCTGCAAGTTGCCCTCTAGTTCAGTTTTGTGGGACTCTTCGTGTTTAAGTTTGATTCTCAGTTTGTCCAAAATTGATTCTAGTTCTTCAATCTTCGTTAGGGCATCGTGTGACTGGAGCAATAAACAAATAATTCATTGCTTAGTATACAGTCCAATACACTGTGTGTCGTCACCTCACAGCCCAGCAACATAGTTATATACATGTTTTGCTCGTTTACTAATCTAAAGTAAATTAATCAATTTCTCTTATATGTAGTCTATAGGCTGGCTTATGGTCTTCAAGGTCTAACAATGAAGTTACAGAATAATTAGATGTTCATCTGCTTAGTTTGCGCAATCCTTGCTCTGACAAGCAGGCAAATTCAGAAAAATTGCCTAAACTCAAAAAATATGAATCCATTTCTCTTGTATTTTTAAGAGAAGATTTTTTAAGTCTGTACCCAGCCTATCGGCTACATAGTTTAACCAATCATTTTGTTAACTAGGTAAACTAGCAAAGAATGTCCATAATTAGGTAGCTGGGCTGTTAGGTGACAGCACAGTGATAGTTCAAGTTAAGGCTAAGATAACTGACAATCTTTCACACACCTGTATTTTGCTCCTCTCCAGGGTGTTCCGCTCCTCATTCCATTGGTTCCGGTCGATGTCATATTTGCTCTTAAGCTCACTCATTGTCTTGCTTCCACCCAGAAGTAATTCTTTCTGAGTTGTGCATTCCTGTTTTAAAGTTGCTATTTTAGTCTGGGCATGGACTAACTGGTCTGTCACAAGCCGCAACTTCTGTTCATACAATTCCTCGATTCCAACCCTCTCAGCCTTAAAGATGAGTTCCTGTCGCTGAAGGGCGCCCGTTAGGTCAGGGGGTCGCACAGCAGAGGAGAAGGAGGTGGGGGACATGGTTCCAGGGGACTGGATATTGGGTGACATGATGGTTGGGGAGAATGGGGCAATTGGGGACATGACGCCAGTTACTTCAGAATGGTCGGCCCCTCGTTTTGCCAACTGAAACGACAAAGTCACTTCCAATACATTAATTTGCATAATAACCTCGAGTAAATATGAAGCCACTGGGGAACAGGCAACTAGTGCATCCTGCTTTACTACATCTTCTTAACATCATTTTTCTTTCATAAACATTTAGAATATACTGAATAAGCCACCCTGCTAAAATAAAAGCATTTTGACATTCACTATAAGATAATCCGATAGATACAAAAATCGGGCCATTACTAACTAGCCCTACAAAATACAAACTACACAGCATAGGGGGATTTACATAACTACAGAGCATTACATACTATGGATATCACACCGCGACAGTCAATTCACCACTGGACAAAAAAAATCACTCCGCATAAGCTTAAACTAAAACATTACGTGTTTCACTTTCTGTATAGATGTATTGGAAAATATTCATGTCACACCATTGCCAAGCCAAATTGAATATATTCCAGTACTTCCTATAACCTTATATATGCCTCAGCTCAGGCATAAATGTTGTGGCAATTAACCTGATGAAAACATTACACAGGCTAATTGTCACACCAAGTTACACCAAGAGCTTTCTGCAGTCACAGATGTAGATGCATGGAGATACGCTTCTATCTACGAGGAGGTTCATTGCTAGGGATCCTGATGCACACAACACACCAGTCACGTGACGGTATTGGTCACATGCCAGCCACTTGACAGCCCTACCTGCTCCCTCAGCCGCGCAATCTCCTTTTGCAGTTTGATACAGTCTCTCGTTCTCGTCTCCAGCTTCTTTTTGTACTCAGTGTACGTGCGCTTGATGTTGTTCACCTCGGTCACATGCGCGTTGCGACTCTTTTCCAGCTCCGACCTGAGTTTCTTGACTATATCTTCTAATCTCTGCTTATCTTTCAAGAGGTTTTGTTTTTCTGTCACTATGTTTTGAATAACGTCACTATCTCTGGAGGATTGGAGTACCTCAAGGGAATGTATTTTTTCCTGTTTCTTACCGAGTTCAGTCTCATATCTGTGCTTGGTCTTCGCCCAGTCCTCGTCCCTCTCGTTAAGAGTGTGACGCAGGAGCCGGATCTCATCGTCCGCACACTTCTTCTCACGCATGATGTACTCTAACTGGTTTTCCAGTTTTTCCCTCTGGATAACCAAAGCAGCAGTCTCCTTATCCCGGTCTCTTTCCACTTTTCTTTTCGCTTCAACTAAGTCTCTTACTTTTTCCTCCAATGTTCGTTTGTCATCTGTTACGTCATCTGCTAATTTCTTGATTTCTAACATTTCAGCATCTTTACTTTCCAGTTTTTTCATAGCTATCCTTATTGACTGATCTAAATCGTTTGCCTCAGATTCTTTATCTGACAACAACCTATTCAATTTTTCAAGAGCAAAATCCTTCTCATTAAGTCTGTCGTCTCTTTGACGTACTGTTTCATCCATAAATTTAATCTTGGTCTCTAACTCCAGTATTTGGTGATCTTTGCTTAATATCAACTCTTCACTCCTGGTAAACTGGTCTTCCTTGACCTTAAAAGTATCTTCCCGCTCAGATAACATTTGTTCCTTGCGGGACAAAAGTTCATCTCTCTGCTTGATAGCATCATCTCTCTCTATAATGGCCTGCTCCTTCTGGCGCAGAATGTCCTCTTTACCAGAGATGATCTCGTCTTTCATGCGGATCACCTCAATTTGCCTCTTGACTTCCTTCTGGGCTGCGGTCTTCTCTGCTTCCATGATCTCTCTGTCAGATGCCCATTGTGAATCTCGCACCGTGTTGCTTTCTATCATCTAAAATCACCACAACAGTCAACAGTTATTCTACAAGTGAAAGCACACACCACACATATCTTACATGGCTGACGTGTATTTACATTTACAGAACACATTTATACACAACATCAGCGAAAAGGTGTAAGACTGCATTTTTATCTATCATACAGTAATCAGAAGCACACTATGCACTAATATTTTACAAACTTACATCTTGAATTCTCTTATCAGTTTCATTTATCTTCTCCTTGAGTTTTTCATTGTCAGACTCCAAAGCTTCTATCTTCTCCTTTGCCTTCTCCTCCTTGAATAGACAAAGTCGTCAATGACAAACAAATTCTCAACGATGTCGTTAATCTGTCTTACACAATGCCTGTTAAAATGACAACTGACCTTTTGCTTGTCATCCTCTGTAATGGAACCTGACCTGACCAGCTTCCTCTTCAGTTGTTTGTCTAGGTCCTCAACCCTCTTGGTCAGTTCCCTCACTTGTTTCTCAAGATCCTGCAAACATAAGGTAATGGTCCTGAATAAATAAAGCTGAATGACTCAATAAAATGTTATTCCATGTGCCACAAAGCGATAACAGCAATCACCCAAGAGCGCTACAAATTCTGGAAGGTTTGCAAAAACTTAAATCATGTAGCATAATTTCATTTACTAAAAGACAATGATTAAAAATTCTTTGCGATTGTCACGATATCCATTATCCACCTGTCTTCTTTTTTATCACACCCCTGTCACAATTAGGAACATCGTTTGATTATTGTGTTATTTGGATAAAAGAATCACCTGTTTCTCCCATCGCCAGGAGGCAGGAGGTTTGTCATTGAGGTTTCCACCAGAGGGCCTTCTTGCACCATCCACATCTATTCCTCCTTCACCCTCTTTCTTCTTCCACTCCTCCCTCTCTTCCTCCAGGATCTTCTCCACATCCAAAAGTTTCATGCGCTCATCTTCCAACTGCAGAAAATACATTTTAATTAGTTACATTGCAGATAGAGTGAATAATGCAAAGTTGCCAACTATCTGCAATTGTTTGACTAACCTGTTTGGCAACATCATTGAACTGTTTAGATGCTGAGGTTCGAGCCTCCTCCACTTTCGTGAAACGTGACTTGAGGTCTGCGATTACATCATTGGCTTCCCTCAATTGTTGTTGTGCTAGTGACAGCTGATGTCAAGAAACAAATAATCAACATTTCAGAAAATTATGTGTTGTCTATTTTTTGAAGGTCAAAAGTGAGCGTGACATGTCATTTTATGGTGCATTAACATATTTGATGGAAAAAACGGGCAATAAAGCACCTCTTTCTGCAGCAGTTCAATCTGGCGCTGGTACAACTTGGCATCATCCGTCAAGGATGACGTAGCACCATCTTGCACTTCAGCCTTCTTCTCGTTCACTTCGTTCTTCTTCCTCTCCTCCTGCAGTAGACGCTCCAGGCACTCGATTCGTTTCAAGAACTGCTCCTGTCAGACAAACACAGGAGGTCAGCAATATTGCATATGTGTTGTGACTGACATTGTTCTTACTTTGGCTGTGGTAAGAATGCAACAATTATCCCTTTTCACAAATGTAACAGTACAGTACGGAGTTGGAGATCTATCACTTATATTTCAAAAACTGTTGTCCTTTCCTGTCACTGGTAATATTCAGAATCTCAGACATATTTTTCATTGGTTGGGGGAAGGATCTCATGACAACTTACATCCCAGTCCTTTCTGATGACATCCGTGCGGCTTTGACTGAATTCTCCGGAGTTCTCGCGAGTGAACACATCATCGCTGCCAGTGTCTGTGTCACTGAGGGTGCTGATGCAACTTCTCTCTGACACTTTTGGAGTCATCTCTTCTGATGTCAGTGTGTCACGGGTGGTTGCACTGGCGCGTTCTGTTACAACATCAAAGTGTCAGTCAGCTAATGCGTCAAAGAATGACTGGCAATTTCAAACTGAGCACAAAATGGGTGTTTGATTATTTATCATTATGGGTGACTTAAATAAGGGTATGTATATGCACCTTGCAAGAGGTCCAGGAGGCTGGAAATTACGTTGTTCTTGTTTTGGAGAGCCTCAAGGTCAGATTTCCACTCCAGCTCCCTTTGACTGAATGTTTCCATGATTTTATCCATGTCTTCGTGATAACCTCGAGCTTCTTCCTCCAAATGTGAGATCTCTTCATCACGGGACTTGACAACTTCTTTCAAGTGTCCTGTTCATTTCAAAAGGCACAACACCACGTCAGATTCTTTTTCTCTTTCCTTTCCACTCCATTTACTATCTTCTCTTTCTCTCTTTCTCTCAAAGACACACACAACACTAAAACTTACTGAGTTCACTGTCAATGTCCAGTATTCGGCTCTTCAGTTGAGATGCATCGGCGCTGTCCATGTTGAAATCATCTGCTGACTTTTCCGGTGCATCATCTTTCTTCACTCTTTCCAAATCTCGCTTCAGCCTCTCATTATCTGCTTCAACGGAGGTAAGTTTGTTACGCAACTGCGTGGCTTCATACTCCATGTTCTGAATTTTGTCAAGTGTCTCTCGGAGCTCATCATTGTTGACTTTGTCTGACATAGTGCCGGCCACGTCTCGTGACAATTTGACCATTCGGTCATCCAATTGGCGCACCTGAACTTTGAGGTCACTGTTCTCTTTCTCCAGACCTCTGATTTTGTCTCGTAATTCCATATTCTGAAGGACAACAGTTTTTGGAAATATAAGCAAATTATTTCGTTCTCATGCGTCTGCACAATATCAAGAATTATGAATACTGCAGATTTTACCATACAGCTGCACACGCTCCTAACCATTTTAGGCTTTTCCTACAAACCATTACAAGGGATACAATGTACCTTGAGCACAGCATCATCTGCTGTGATGACTGGCACTAATCCTCCGTTCGGTGACTTGGACCTCATCAGCCTCCTGTTCTCAGCAAGAAGGTTCTCATTGGCTGTCTTCAGTTGAATCACTCTGTCTCTTAAGGCCTGTGTGTCTCTCTGTGTGATGTCCAACTGCTTTGTTAATTCTAGTGAACTTTCATCCAGACTTCTGCTCTTCTTTAATATGGCTTTTTTGGCTACCTCCGGGCTCAGTGGCTCCACCTGATAGTCTTGCTGCAGCAACTTCATCTTCAGTTCCCCGATGTGCTGCGTCAGTCCAGTGATCCTCTCCTCTATTGGCCGATCATCCTCTTCTGGATCCTGTGGGAACAGTTCATATATTAGTCAAGAATAGTCAACAGTGAACTGACAGTGACAACCAACAAGCCAATACACCCTTTTCACACAGCAGCCATGTTGGGATTTTTGCCTCATTGGCCTCTATTTGCACTCAGATATAATATTGTGACATCATCAGTAGACAATGGCCAAGGTGAGGTCACAGAGTGCAAGAACAATGGTCAAGTAATGATGTTGTTATATATGACGTAATAAAAATGAGGTCAATGAGGCAAAAATATCAACATGGCTGCTGTGTGAAAAGGGTGTATGAATATCACAGATATTATGAGACATTTAGTCTATATGTTAGCATGACATCTCCCCTATTGTCGCAATGCTGGCCCAGCTTATTGGCTCTATGTAGGCCCAATTTGGCAAGCTATTGAGGATACCAAATGACCACAAAGAATATCAGCAGACTTACAAAGATCAGTAATTTCAGTCCTGGTCACATACATGGTCAAATGTGATGTTTCTCTATTTTAAATTTATCAGCATTATTTTCTTACTGTTTTAGCTGGTTTAGAGAGTTTCCCTTGCAGGTACTTGATTTCCTCCAGCAAGTTTTCATTTTCTGTCTCCAGTTCACTCATCTTCCTCCTCATCACTTTCATCTCATTGTCCATGATCTCCAACTGCAGTCGCAACTCTCCCGAATCCTCATCATCTGACGATTCCGACTTCCATTCTGCGGATTTTCGGTCTGCTCGATGTTTGGCATACTTCCCTGTCTTACCTGAGGAAACATAAAGCAGGTTTTTAGTGGGAAGGCACTTTAATGTTTCGAATCTCTTTTTGACTGAGATTTTTTCTAGCTACTTCATAGTGTCTAGAATACTGTGCTCATACCAAATTAATAACCAGATTCAGATTAATTTATTTAGCTCACTATTATTAAAAAAACATTATACAAATACAGTGATTTTATTTAACAAAACATTACGCAGGGTGACCCCTCTAAGATGATCATATCATCGCTGCCGAAGGGCCACCCACAAATCGACATTAACCTCTCATAGACACCATGGAATGTGATTTTATTTTTATATCGAAGATAGTCCTTGTGGCTAATGACATGCATAAGTTGATTAAGGCTGCTGGACGTTTGTGTGATGGACAAATGGGACGGTGTGGTCAGTCCTTCCAGATATTTGAAATAACATTCTTCACGATTCTCATCATTTTAAAAAAAGTGCTCAACAAGAACTTATCTAGGTTCTGCTGGGTATTAAAAAATGTTCTACGTGATTATGTTATTATGTGCCTTACCGGGTGAAGTCATCTTGTTGATCTGGATGTTGAGGGCATCGTTCTCATCTTCTATCTCAGAGACCTTCTTTCGCAGCGTCTTGTTCTCCTCTTCGGCAAATTTGAGTTGTTCCTTCAAGTCGTTCTCTCTCTCCAGACTGTCCGACAAGTCGCGCATGACCTGCTCCATGTCAAACTCCGTGCTGCCCTGGGATCCCATCTTGCCCAACATTGGCTGAATGTGACAATAACATGATCGATTAATTTAATCAAAGAGACACTGTGGAGACATAATAACACATATAGCATATTTTGTCAGCAGCACATTTCCATTTAGGATAGCCATTGTAGAATTTATTGAAATTTATTCAACATAGTCATGGAATTCCACAGAGATATGTTCATGATAGTAATAATATATTTGGCAAGGGCAATTAATGACTTACCCTTTTTGGAACATCAAGGGTATCTCCTGGCTTGACGCTCCTCAAAGCCTCTATCTGCAATGACACAACAAGAACATCTTAAATAGGTAGGTCATGGAAACACAAGGATCCAGTCTGACGTTCAGAATTAGAAACAGTTTATTTTCATTTTGACAAATATATGTTTACATCTGTAGACTAGGATCAATGCTTTGCAAATCAGAGGTTATTATTTTGGTATGGGCACAGTTATTCTAGTTCAGACTAAGATCAATGTTTTGCAAATCAGTGAGTTCTGATTTTGGTATGGGCAGTTATTCTAGTTCAGACTAGGACCAATGCTTTGCAAATCAGAGGTCATTAATTTGGTATGGGCAGTTATTCTAGTTCAGACTAGGATCAATGTTTTGCAAATCAGTGAGTTCTGATTTTGGTATGGGCAGTTATTCTAGTTCAGACTAGGACCAATGCTTTGCAAATCAGAGGTCATTAATTTGGTATGGGCAGTTATTCTAGTTCAGACTAGGACCAATGCTTTGCAAATCAGAGGTCATTAATTTGGTATGGGCAGTTATTCTAGTTCAGACTAGGATCAATGTTTTGCAAATCAGTGAGTTCTGATTTTGGTATGGGCAGTTATTCTAGTTCAGACTAGGACCAATGCTTTGCAAATCAGTGAGTTATGATTTTCAACTTTTAAAGGCACCTGCAATGCAGCAGTTGTCATTGTGGCTCACTGTGGTCACTACAGTTTGAATCAGAACTCACTGGTTTTCAAACGGAAATTGCCAGATTTCTGCCTTTATCTGGTAGGCTGTTTCATCTTTCGGCTCATTGCCATGGCCCCTGCCTGTCCTAATTAGCCCATCAGGTACAGAAATACAGGACATAAAGCCCTAATCCACCACCACCACCTTTATCTGGTAAACTTATGTACAGTATGTCGTCCATTTCAACTTTGACAGTGACTACAACGTTGTTCTATTGAGCAGGGCCCCATTCACAATGCTGCAACTATAGCACAGGAATCTCAGTAAAACTATTCACCATCTCATCACAATAACCCCAGACAGACAGACAGACAAAGACATTTATTTACACAAAGAGACACACATTTCATATACAGACATTGTTTGAAACATACATAGACAAATAGACAAATAAACAAGTAAAGAAATATTTCAAATGTATTTTTCTCTATGTGTGGGAGGCCTCTTTAAGGTCTTAAGACCGCTATCGAGAGGCCACCCAGGCGTTTAAAGGTAGGCTGAAATCTCCTGAGTCACCGATTACAATTTATCAAGTTAATAGAATATTTCAAGAATAATAACAATAATGATAATAGATTAGCATTGTTATAGTATAAAGTTTAATATTTAAAAAAATTAATAAAAAGGAAATATTTTAAGGATTTTTTCTCATGAGTGACTTACATATGTACCTCTATTCTTACTGTTGTAAACCATCCCACCATTATAAAGATCATTATTTTTAGCCAACAGTGTCATTATAGTGCTCTCAGTGACCATGTATTAAACTTGAAGACAACTTTTCTGCGCATCACTCCAGCAGGGTTTCCTCTTATGCAAGATCTGTTTAGGTGCTGTTATTTATAGTAAAGGGTTTACATGAAGAATATTTGGCTACCCTTGATGATGCCACCACAGGGGTATTACTTAGCCTCTCCTATTCAGGTATATCATGGGTATATACACTAGGAGAGGTGTCTGTTATGATAGGAGAGGTGGGGGGCTGTTCACTGCCAATCGCCAGTTATATAGCCATGCCCTTTCCCTTTTTATCTGCAGTATCAACACTGACAGCATACATTTGTTTGTTTATGCTGAGAATTGAACCAGGGTTTTCTACCCGCTAACAGACAACTCCCCCTTGACAATACATCACATATGACCTGGTAGTCCTTAGTTAGTCTGTGTTAAGACCAGAAAGTGAGAAAACCATTGATGATATATGTGTCTATTAAAATATTATGCTGATAGAAGGACCACCCTTCTGAATATGGAATAACAAAAGCAACTGCATGGTATCCCTGGGCTGGAGGCTGATGACAATCTTGTTTGCTAAAGCAACACTGGCAGCCGTTAGAGAACAGATACTGTATAGGTCATACTGGCCATGGACCATGAGCATCAGTAAGCTTACTAAGCTACTGTACATTTGCAATCACAAACTTTTTATCCTCCATAGATTTCAATGGCATTATAGAACACAATAGGCAATTCAATACAGCTATAATTATATTATGATCAATGAATGACCAACTCCTGATTTGGGGTCTTTGTAAGTGGGATCTTTGATTTCAGAGCAAGAGATGCATTGGTTCTGCTGTTTCAATTCAATTCAAAATGAACAGTTTTGACCTTTTGATCACCGACTTCCTAACAGAGCTTGCTAAGCACTTAATTTTATTGAGAGCAGGAATACTGCCAATTAATGTCGAAATTGGAAGATTTAGAAACGTTCCTTTGGAAGAAAGGGTTTGTAGAATATGTAATTATGTTACTAATGATATAGAATATGAATTTCATGTACAATGTGTATGTAATGCCTATGATGATACAAGAACTAGCCTTAATAATAATATTTAGTAACATTGATAGTAATTTCAATGAGTATGATGATTTTGAAAAATGTGTGTATATTAAAATGAATATCAGGTCCAATTGGCTAACTTTTTGTTGGAAGCTGGGAAACAAGGAAACAGTTACTTTTTGTTATTTAGACGTCATGTATTTAAGCACAAAAATGGAGTGACATTTAAGCTGGTTAGCATTTAAGCCCTTAATATGGGGCTGGGTGGTTTATGTTTCCATGTATACATGATGTTGGTATTGTTGGGATGTGAAACCACACGTCAATAAAGATTAATAAATAAATAAATGAATATCAATTCACCCTGGCTATTCTTACACCTATATATAATACAACTGACCCATTTCTAGGAGAGTACTTACCTGCAGTTTACAACGCATTGACTGCAATGTAAGCAACAGGTCTATAAACTAGTTTCAAAAAGCAGTTAAGATATGTTTCAGACAATTTCATGTTAAACAACCTACATTTTATTAAGTTAACAAGAGTTAAGAAGTAGTTGGCATGCACCCAAAGCATCCTAGAACTGGGTCTCCATGGCAACGGATTGCTGGTAGTGTTGGTTGCTAGGCACATTTTCAACACTCTAGACAGCACGATAGCAACGGGGGTATATAGTCTTGCAGGAAGGTTGCTCACCAGCATGGGGTACATGGGGTAAGAAACTGAGCCAGGGTAGGGTACAGATCAACTAAATGTACGTGGGATTAGATCATGACAGCCATTGCTTGTGAAGTACATCCCCAGTCTTACAAGAAAAATGTATTCTGGGATCAAACCAGAACCATATGTCAAGTACAATATAATAAGATCCAAAATGTGTAATTTCATGATAGTTAAACTGTGCCACACTCACAAGTTACCATATTATTAATTAAACTTTATAAAAATGACTATTGAATTGATAGGGATCAACACAAAACAATTGGCATGAATTTTGGACATAAGACTGGGTATACTGCATTTTAAGTGGGTAATAATAAAAAAAATATGACACCCTTGATTATAATATTTCAGTAGGCTTAAGAAAAGTATATTTTGATCATATCGAATCAAAACAGGTTGATAAATTTTCCCTTCATAGTTTGATAAATAAAATAAAAAAATAAGAAAAAACTATTCTAACCCATGGAATTTTTGCAATGTCTTTTTCACAAAAAGTTAGGAATAGGGCTGTAGTTTTTGCGTAAGTACATGGCCCAATGTGCCACGTGCATTTTCCATGAGAAGGATAAACGCATGGAAAACGCATGGTTTTTGCCTAATTGAAATGAGGTGGAAACCATGGTTTTCCATGCATTTATCCAAACGCATGGAAAACGCACGTAGCACATTTGGCCATGTAGTCTGTTTGGTATATTGGGACACGCATGATTAATCTATTTGGTAGCGCAAATTCCGTGCATACGTGAAGTAAACCTAAGTGAGGATGCTATTAATAAGAAGTGCACTGGTAGTATGACCTTCAAACTATTAAAAAGCCATTACAGAAGAACTGCTACTGAGAGCAGGAACTGAGGACGGGGGGAAAAGTTGCAGAAATTATCAGTTACCAGTTTGATCTTGCATTTAAATAAGTGCACCAGTCCATAATATTAGTGCAAAAGCAGTGCAAGATCACTGCCTGTGAAGGACAGGAGCTCTCTGCAGTAGCATCGCTCATTACAAGCTGGGTCTAAAATGGATGCTGTTCCCGTTTAGAAGCCGGGGTCCAGCATGACCTCCAACATGAGCTTGAAATCAAATCTTACAAAAAAACCTGCATATATTTGCATAATGCATATATATTTATTATTTCATTCGCTTCAATTTGTCACTCGATTTTATTAACTAATCTTTTTTTTTTACCTTATTTGATTTTTGTCCTTTTTGTGACATATAAAGTTATATAATAATAGTGTTTAAAAGAAAATTGCGAGACTGAAATTGGGTCCCAAATGCATTGTATTGTGGTCTTAGTGGTGAGGTGGTCTGAAGACTGCCGGGATCCTCTATACGTATAAACCATAGTTGCGTCATTAATCTCTTTCAGGCTTTGTTCCCATATTTGGCGTCCATTAAAATTAAATTTTTATCAAATATTTCACATTTATGAAGTTCTAGCACAATTAAAATAACATTTGGTGTAGAATAGCGGGGTTTTGAGGGCGGTAGCCCCCTAGAAAAAACAAAAATAAACTCTGGGCTTGTGTGATGAACCATTGGAAGGTGTAACAAACACGCATTGCTATTGGTATATTGGTAGAGGTAGGGGATGCCCGTGCTTCTACTGCGCAACGAACCAAAATAGCAAGCAGTAAGCAATGTGATCTTAATAAAACCTCGAGCGATCAGTAAGTCATGACAAGCTGTGACTTCCTGCTATCTATCTAAACACACCTATCCTTTTGCAAATGTAAGGAGCCACTGATACTGGCCCGGTTGGGGTCAACCTTTGGGCGGAATTAGGTCGTCTCAGGTCAGCTATATCAAGAAGCCGAACAAGCGTTTTGGCTAAGATTTGGGGTAGGGTAATAAGAGTAAGGACAGTGCAGGTAAGGCCTCTTGAGTATAACTAAGTGTCAAAGTTGAAATTGACTTATCTTTGTTATTCATGAGGTGAATGATGTGAAAGGGTGGGAGTCCACACTATATTACACATTTACTCTACCTGTCTATAGATGTAGATATATATATATATTTATATATATAGTATATAGAAAATGCAGCCCTGTAAGGCAAGTTCTTGTTGCTCACGAGGGTTTATTGATGAGGTGAGTGAGAGTGAGTCCACCCATGTTACAGATGTACCTCATGGGTGGGATCTTTGGCTTGCTAGCAAAGACACAAGAGTTCAAGACACAGTCACTCTAATAACATGGTGTGGACTCAAAGCCTTATCATCCTTACTACATCAGCCACTGACAGCTGGTCATATAAGCTAGCTAAGCTTCAGAAAATAGCATAATATTATAGTATTTAAGCACAACATCCAGTTGCGATTTAGCTCACAAAGAATGCCTGGAATTGGATTTGAACCTAGGACCTTCAGAGTAATGCCTATACAGTTTTTTAATTGTAAAAAGTCAAGTTGTCTCTTTTGCACGGCAACTAGATGAAATGCAGGTGTATAGTGTAAATGTCAGAGTGCTGTGAAAAGGGCGGCACAGAAACTAGTCCATCACTTGCACAGAAAAAATAACCCATCACTTGCACAGAAGCTAGCCCTTCACTTGCACAGAACCCATCACTTGCAACCAAGAAGTACCAGGGCAGCCCACCGTGCACCTCTCCACCAGCAATGACGTCAATAAAGCGTCCGCTTTTATCCGACACTCGGCCAATCTTGTGGCTAAAAACTCAACACATTCGCTGGTTATGCGCACACCTGGTTCAGTATTATTGCTCTTTCGTGTTGCAGTTTATTGTTATTAGGCTAGTGTTAAAACTGCCATGCTTTTGTCTCCTCCAATATTCATATACGCGAGTAGGCATCAGTTGATTGCATGGAGTCAAATGCAGACATCAAACGGTCTAGCGTCAAATGAGATAGGACTGGGAGCCTGAATTTACTAACAGGTATAGATCAGTATACTGCATGAAGACGCCTGCTTTCTCAACATAGTCACCTGAGCAGGGGGTGGTTGGGGGTGCGGGGGGAGGGGATCAACCCTGGAGGGCACCACAGTTAGGTTGGGAGGAGGGGGGGAGGTGTAGTTGAGGGGGGGGGGGGGGGGGTGTAGTTGCAAAGTGATGACATGCATTTCATTGCAGAATTGTAGATAAAGTTCATAATTATTAATAAACCACATCAAAATTCAGGCCCTACTACAGTTGCATTCATAAGTTTGCACGACCTTCTGGGATAATATTAGTGAGAAATAATCAATAAGAAATTATATCTATATTCAAAATAATGTTATGGAACATGACATATATTAATAACAAACAACCAAAATAAAGTATATATAATAAGATAAACAAAGGCTGTGTGTAGGTTCTGTGTTACATAACATTGTTATTAACTTGCTGAACTTGATATTGCAAACATTTTGATGCAACTGTAAATGAATTCCTAAATTTGTAAGTGATTTACATACATAACATAGCATGTTTTAGACACATAAATACAAGGACTTTGACAAGTTCATCCCAAGTATAAATACTTCAAACATAGAATGGACCCCATATTATACACCCTTTTTGCGCAGCAGCCATGTTGGCATTTTTGTCTCATTGACCTAATTTTTGATTACGTCATATATTATAACATCATTACTACTCCATTGTTTTCGCATTCTGTGACCTTGCCATGGCCATTGTCTACTGATGATGTCACAATACTATATCTATAAGTGCAAAGAGAGGTCGATGAGGCAAAAATGCCAACATGGCTGCTCTGTGAAAAGAGTGTTTTCAACTGGCCTAGCTATTGTTCACAGTAATTTTCCTAACCCTCTGATAAACTGGTGTAACATCCGAATTGCATGAATATAGAATAGGCAGGTGTGCCTCAGGGTGAATCACAAGTAAACTAAGACTAGCAAACACTGTGTAGTGATGGCAACCCTTTCCATAGCAACAGGTCAAGTATTCATCTATAAATAACTGTTCTTATTCGCATCTTGTAGTTAACTGTGTCTGTAGTGTTGCTCTGTCTTAGCATGCAGTTTGCTAGACTTGCTTACAACCAGTATCCCACAGAGCATGCAAATACCGTTTTGAGCAGAAAGTTGGTAAATGTAGCTAATATTTAGACAAGTTGGATGTTTTGAGAATGATTGACCCCAACAAGTGTTTCTTTCGTAATTCGTCAGTCGACTCTAATCAATGTCATGCATGTTATTAGTCAAAATGACATAACTTCTTAGCCCAAACATATCACCCAGCATGAAAGTTTATTCAGGGCAATGGTGGTGGTGGATTAGGGCCTTACTTCCTGTATTCTGCACGTGATGGACTAATTAGGACAGGCAGGGACCATGGTAATGAGATGATGGATGAAACAGCCATTCAACTTAGGCTCGACCAGGAATCGAACCCGGGACCCAGTGGTTAGAAGCCCAGGTTGCTACCACTGAGCTAGGTCCCCACCTTATTCAGGGCAATAGTCACTCTGGACATTTTCAAATAGCTAGGATCTTAGTCAGAGATATTTTCTGTGCAAATATTCTTTAAAAATGGCAAAAAAAATCTTGTACAGTTGTATTGTGAGTAAAACAAAACCTAACTAATGATGGTTCTTATCATAAACACTGAGTAATACTGTAACTGTTATTTTTAAAGTTTTCACTTAAGAATATGATGATCTTTAGTCCTAGGTACAAGTGCCAATTTATTTAATGAACAACCAGTGTATTTATATGATTTAACCATATGACAAAACAATAACAAAAACTTATTACAATGTTCAATATCTTGGATTTCAAAAACAAGGTAGGAAACAGCACAAATGTATAAGAAATCTTCGTATCTGTATTTATATATCATAACATTTTCCGTTGTTTCTGATGCATTGGTCTTTTCTCACTTCTATTCCAAAATATAACTGTAATTTCTTTAGTTGATTTCTTATCACTGCCTCCCAAGTAGGTACGAATTTATGAAAGAAACTAAATGCATCCATGCACCTTGATAACAAAAATTCTACGTTTCCATGAATTGCGGTGGGTGGGTGGATTAGAGTTTTACGTCCTGTATTTCTGCACCTGAAGGGCTAATTAGGACAGGCAGGGACCATGGCAATGAGACGAAGGATGAAACAGCCATCCAACATAGGCTCGACCGGGAATTGTACCCGGGACCCAGTGGTAGGAAGCCCAGCATGCTACTACTGAGTTAGGCCCCCACCCAATCCATGTATTGTAAGTGGATTGTGTTATTCAAAGCAACAGGGTAAGAGGGAAGTTGGAAGGCAGAATTCCTAGCTTCCCCACTCATACAACAGTCCAGTGTGTAACCTTTGCAAAACCAGCTCATTCTGGGTCAGCTTGGCAAACACACGTGCCACATTTACACAGTTCATAAACAGCCCCACTTCAAGGGAGCCATATTCATGCAATATACCAGATAGCTTACTCATTCCAGTTTTAAGACTGAATTTCAGACCTACATGACCATGTCAATTGCCATTATAAAGCATATGTCAATAGGGTAATATCAGTTTTTTTTTTGTTGAAAAAAATTGATAAAAAAAAAAGAAGTTATTCATGATATAATCCTGATTTGTTCAAGTAACATACTACGTCGACCCAATTTTGACAACACTGGACGAATGTTGGCCTGGCATAAGCCCGACTAAACGCTCTATCAGATATGGGCACAAAACCATCTTAACCAGCAAATACGTGGTGGTGGTGATTGTATTTCTGCACCTGATGGGCTAATTAGGACAGGTAGGGACCATGGCAATGAGACGAAGGATGAAATAGCCATCCAACATAGGCTCGACCGGGGATTTAACCCGGATCCCAGTGGTTGGAAGCCCAACGCGCTACCACTGAGCTAGGCCCCCACCTAACCAGCTAATACAAATTCCGGGATTTCAACCATACAGTCAAACCCTTTTTTTCATAAAAATAAAGTATATTAACTTGATGTTATAGTTAAAATCACATACCTCTCCAAGCAGTACTTCGACTTCGGTTTGCAGGGCAGAGCGGCGACTCTCAGACTCCCTCAGGTAGTCCTGGGTCCTGTCCAGTTCTTCTTCGGTTTTGATCCGCCTTTCTTCCAGCATCTCAAGTTCATCATGCAGCCTGACGGAAACTTCCTTGGCCATCCGCAGTTCTTCTTCTAGTTCCCGCACATGAGATCCTTCGTCCCCTCCACCACTTCTTGGCCGCGATTCCAGCTGGCGGAACCTCTCTTCGTATGTCAGCCTTTCATTCTCAAGCTGGAGAGATGATGATAATTATCATTAACAAGAACTATTCATGGCGTCTAGAATGGTAACATCAAAAAGGCATTAACATCACCATTAACAAGAAGCACTCATAATGGTAGTAACATCAAAAAAACTTCAACTGCACAATGTTAATTCTCCCAATTACAAGAACAATGATTTCTTCATGGATTGTCAAGTTCACACAGTATCTTCCATTTCCATGTTCAATTTCCTGATACACATAATTTATTTGAAGTCACTTTTTACAGAGGAAATACTGATTAAAGTGAGAGATAATTAGAGAATATATTGGAAGTGTTAAAGTAAATAGCTGTAAATATGTGTTTCTTTGCAATGTATAATATGCAAGTATTTATGTTGCACATGTTTTCATCTACATCCTGATGGAAAACAGCAGTGTTGATCTGGCAACCTTTCAAAAATATACTAAATATATAAGATATATTACTATCGTCTATACTCACTGCTTCGTTCTTGCGCTCAACCTTCCTGAGCTTGAACTGTAGTATCCGGCAGTTCTTGGCGGTGGCTTCTAGTTCCTTCTGCAATTCCCTGAACTCCAGCGATTCTTCATCCCTGAACTGGTCATGTAATTCTTCCATCTCCACATGCAAGTCACCAATCTCCTGCCTCAAGTGGTTGTTCTCATTGTGCATGTCTCCTACCGTGTTTTCAAGATCTTCGATAGTTTTCTTGAGGTCACAAATCTCGTTCTCTTGATCTCGGATGGAATTCCTTTCACTTTCAGGCATTTTAATTCTATTAAGGAGTCGTGTGTTCTCTGACTCAATTCTCTTGCAATGGTCTTCCAGAGTTTCAATGCTATCTCTGAGATTGACTTCACTGTCATTGAATTCTGCCTTCCTGACTGCCAACAGGTCTCCCAGGGCACCTGCAAAATACAGTGCAACAGCTTACAAAATGCCTTACAGCAATCCATAAATAAAACAAATGATGATGATTTATTCAGGCACAATTTACAAAATGAAATATATACAAATTTGTATCAGAATGATGTGTGCCTTTGGGAGACTCCCTTGAGACAGTCATTTCACTTTTGGGCCCAGTGGAGATTCCAGTCAGATACTAATTTACACAGTTGAATATCTTGATATGAACTTTTACTTGGGTAGCACACAGCATTGACTTTCTTATTTTAGTGGTCAATGAGCAGCTGGGTTGTCTAGTGGTTAAAGCCCAGGTCAGCTTTGTAATATACTTGGATTTGATACCCAGTCCAGAAACTCTTTATGCCATTTCATAGACTTAGGAACTAAACTCCAGAGCAGAGAGAGCTGCTCCAGATGCTGTCATGTGAATCCAGGATTCTCACTGCCTTAACCAATGGGAGTCCTGCATTCACATGACATAATCTGGAGCAGCTCTCTGTGCTCTGAAGTTTAGTTACCAAGTCTATAAAACTGGCTGTAAGCTAACCGAGAAACAGTTCATATGGCAGTTATTCATATGGGACACTATACCGTCAGGTACCACGCATCTGTTTTCTGGGCTTGGCAAGTGCAATTTCACACCATAGGGATATAATGTATTTTGTTAGATGGACTTAATGCATTATCGTTTCATCATAATGTCTGTCACCTGCAGCTGGTTGTACGGTGTAAAGTAGCATTGAAAAAAGGCAAAGTAGTTCTGTTTAATACAATTGTTAATACCTTTTTCCCTGTCCAGACGGTCTATCTTCTCCTCCAGAAGCATAATCTTCTCTCGCAAGTTCTCGATGAGCATGCGGGTGCCTTCCATCATGGCTTCGTCCCTCGAAGGCATGTTCGATTCTTCCATGCTTGCCCTTCGTTCCCATTCACCGCTGTGCACCCTGGGACGATGCCGCGTTCGCTGTCGGAGCAGATGGAACTGACGCACTCCCTGTCCCTCCGAGTCCAAAGTAGGAGAAGTGTCCACTCCAGAACTGCTGACCTGTGACACAAGAATATACCACAACATGAGCATAGGAATATGGCACTTTGTCATTGTGCAGTTTATTTAGAGGTGGATGGAACTCATGCAAGTTACTAGAGTTCACAGAGCCTCTTACAGTTAATTTCATAAGGTTCGAAACAAACTTCATAGACTCTGAAGCTAAACACCAGAGGATGTCATAAGAGTTCAGGAATCGGATTGGTTGACGGACTGCTTTAGCAAATGGGAGTCCTGGATTCACATGACGTCATCTGGAGATTAGCGTCTATGAAATTTGTTTCCAACTCTGGCTGTAATCTACTGTTCAGAGGCATTCTAATCTGTGTATCTGTGTTTTAGACAGTAGTGAACTCACACTTCAGCTGGTTAACATTCAAACTGAAAGGTGAAAAAGTCATGAATCTCTGCCGAGTTGACAGTGTTAAGAATCAGTACCATTAACAAGAAATAAGAAATGGCAACTTTTTTATGAAAATTAAATTCCATGCATTAACTGAAAACACTTGACAGTTTATTATGCCATTCCCCATTAAAGTATATTCCATCTATTACTGTTAAACTATGATCACGTGCGTTGACTTTACAGTCAATTTCATAGACTTGGAAACCTAACTCCAGTGCAGAGAGAGCTGTTCCAGAAGACGTCATGTGAATCAAGGACTTCCATTTTTCTAAGGGACTGCTTTAACCAATGGGAGTCCAGCACTGACATGCACAGTTACCATCATGTACAATGTAATAGTGTGATGTTAATTGTCATGGCTGGCGACACATTTTCTGGGCACATTGAAATAGTCTAAACATAAACTACCAAGCAATGGTAAGACTCGAAACGATTTCAAGTGAGCTACTAATGTACCTGGGTGAGAAGTTCAGACGAGGAAGGTGTTTCATATTCTGAGTCCACCCTTGGAGGGGGTACCACAGGGGCATCCTCTTCATCTGTGATTACATGAACTCCATTAACATTAAGCAAAACAGATTGGTGATAGCGAGGTTCAGGAGTTTCTTCTGGTTGTGGCTGTGGTTGTGGTTGTTGTTGTTGTTGTTGTTGTTGTTCTTCTGCCTGATCTTCGTAGCTGCCCAGTTCAATCATCTGGTCATGCTCTGTAATCAAGGCCAAAATTGTCATATGTTGATACCATGATGAATAACATTAATAGTAAATCATTGTTTGATATGGTAATAAACGTTATCATTATCTTCTAATTATATACAGATGGTGTACCCAAGACTTTATAACCTGAGCACCAAGATTTCTAATGGATAGCAGAAACGTACTTTAACATAAATTCACAAACTACTATATAATGTATTTATTAAAATATAAATTAATTTATACATATTCATGTGAGCACTTTGGACACCATAAATTAGAAATCACTAGGTGAGAGTAACAAAAGCATCAAATACACTGTATTTGTTGCTTCAGTGACACCACCTTTCGACTATCATAACAAATTCTAATCAGAATATATCTGCTACAATGTATTGTAGGGTAATTATGCTCGGGGAAAAAAACTGTACTCATTCTTATTTGGGTCACTAACCTTGAATCATTTCTAGCTCCTGTTCAGGCTGTTGTCTCAGCTCTTGTTGCTGTATGAATTCCTGTTGTTGTCGTGCATGGATCTCTTGCTCACGTTCTACCTCACGCTGCGTTTCCAGCTCCTGTTGCTGTTCAAGTTCTGCGGTTTCAGCATCCCGGATACGGATAAGACCATGCTGTACTTGGGGCGATTCTTCCTCCTGTTGAACAGTTTCTTGAGGCTCAGGCTCAATTTCTTGCATAGAGTCCTGTCTCTGTGTTTCGTTTGTTTCAATACTCAGTTCCGGTTGTCCTTCCACGACCGAGGAGTCTGCTCGAAATGAGAAGTCCTGCGACTCCTCGCTGGAAGGTAAGGTAAAGGTAAAGGTTGTTGATTGGTCATCGATGACCTCGTCAGTCTTGGGAGATGCATCAATAGCAGTGTCATCTGCCAGGATAATGACATCATTATTTGTGACTTCAGCTTCTGGTTTGTCCTCTGGGGTTGCATGGACCTCTGGGGCTGCATTAACCTCCGGCATTGCATTGTCCTCTGGAGATGCATTAACCTCTGGGGTTGCATGGACCTCTGGGGCTGCATTGACCTCTTGGGCTGCATTAACCTCTGGGGCTGCATTGACCTCTGGGGTCGCACTGTCCACTGGGGCTGCACTAACCTCTGGGGCTGCACTGACCTCTGGGGCTGCACTGTCCTCTGGGGCTGCACTAACCTCTGGGGCTGCACTGACCTCTGGGGCTGCATTGACCTCTGGGGCTGCACTGTCCTCTGGGGCTGCAATAACCTCTGGGGCTGCATTGACCTCTGGGGCTGCACTGTCCTCTGGGGCTGCAATAACCTCTGGGGCTGCACTGACCTCTGGGGCTGCATTGACCTCTGAGGCTGCACTAACCTCTAGGGCTTCACTAACCTCTGGGGCTGTATTGACCTCTGGGGCTACATCGACCTCTGGGGCTGTGTTGAGCTGAAAAGTGAAGTCCACAGATGCCTCCTCTGTGACAGGTGTAGGCTCTGGTGGCACTTCCTGTGTGACACTTGTTGCTATGGACGCTGCATCAGCAAGGTTGGGCTGCTGGGGCTGCTCCTGCTCCTCTGCTATTTTGGTCTCCTCCACTTGTTGAGGTAGCAGGATGACTGGCCCAACAGCCTCCTGTGCTGTATTTTTGTCCGTTTCTTGTTTTCCTGACTGCAACTCTCTCTCCTCCTTGGGCTTCTCGAAAGGGGCTGAACGTCTGCCTGCCTTGGGTTTGGCTGCTGTTTCTGGGGGCTTTTTCTTCATTGAACTTTCCTCTGAAGACTCATCCTCCACTGAAGAATCCTTCTCTAATTTGCTCTTCTTCTTCTTCTCTTTCTTTTCTTCTTTATCTTTTGTCTTTTTAACCTTTGCTTCATCCTTCTCCTTCTCTTTTTCTTTGCTTTTCTCTTTATCCTTATCTTTATCTTTGTCCTTGTCTTTGTCCTTTAGTTTTATACTGGTTATTCTCTCCTTATTTGCTTCATCCTTGTCCTTTTCTTTGCTTTTCTCTTTTTCTTTATCCTTATCTTTGTCCTTTGGTTTTATACTGGTTATTTTCTCCTTATTTGCTTCATCCTTGTCCTTTTCTTTGCTTTTCTCTTTTTCTTTATCCTTATCTTTGCCCTTGTCTTTGTCCTTTGGTTTTATACTGGTTATTCTCTCCTTTGGTTTGTCTTTGGTATCCTTAACATCCTTAGCTTTAGCTTCACTTTCTTTAGCGTCTTTATCTTTAACATCCTTTTCGCGAATGACCTTAAGTTTGTCCTTCAAAGGTTTTTCCTTTGGCGTTTCTTCCTTTTTAGCCTTTTCTGGCTCCCTCTTGGCAGCCGCGCCCAAAAGTGGTTTGTCCTTTTTGGCAGTGTCCTTTTCAGTCTCTTCATCCTTTTTGAGAGAGTCGCGTCTATCCCTAACAGAGCGGAGCTGTGGCCTCGCCCAAGTGGGTCGTCCTGGAGGAGGATCGGCCGGTTTATTAAACTTGTCAAACCGGTCCCCGAAGCGGTTGAGCAACTTGCCCGGTTCCCGCCTCGGAGGTCCCGGTTTATTATCCATGTCCTCCTCAGCTACTTCTTCTGCTGCTGATGCTGCAGCTGCTGATGCTGCTGCTGATCCCTTGGGCTTAGCAGGTCCTTTCTTTGAGTCACTTTTTGTGTCTTTTGAGTCTAGTTTGGCGTCCTTGGTTTCAGTTTTGCTTTTGAGGTCAGTCTTTGTGTCCTTGCTCTTAAGGTCCTTGGATTTGTCCTTAAGTTTGCTTGGTTCCTCCTGGGGTGGCCCCCCTGAGGCCTCCGTCGCCTTATGCTCCGGCTCCGTTCGAAAACAGTTCTTACATACGTTCCTGCGCCAGGCCTGGGGCTCGAATGTGTTGCACTCGCCTTTTGACTTCATCTTTATCATTATTCAAGCAAGTGCGAGCAGCTAGGCTGCGCTGGCTAAATATGTTGGCCTTTTTGCTATTCCATCATCCCCTCCACGCTAATCTTCCTGCGCAGCTGCTCTTGCTATTCTCTGCTGTGTGCTTGCTTTGCCCCCTCACCAAGCTGCAAGGCATGTGGCTGCTACTGCTGATGCTGATGCTGCTGATGCGGCTGCTGTTGCAGATCAGCACATGTGCATCTGCCCTTCCTGACGTATACTTAGCTGTGTCCCTCTATCACGTGCTCCTCTAGTCTACCAACTTAAGAAACTTTTTCCAAAGTTCAGTATGAAACGGGGAGCGTAGGGAGCTGGCGACGGAGCTAGTCCTCTGACTGTGCCTTCTCTTCTGGTACTGAAGCCTGACTGACTGACTCCCTGGTTGGGTAGAATGTTCAGGGAAGGGCCACAGCGCCCACAGGCCGTCCAAGTGAGATGCAGGGTTGCTCAGGTCAGCCCGAGTTTAACACTACGAGTCCAGGTGATCCCAGGTATGCGCTGGAACTTCGAATGAAGAGCAACGAGGACTGAATCAGATTATCCAAGCAATTTTGCACTAACTCCTGCTTAACTAAAACACAACTGCTCAGCCTCGTGTTCTCCATGCGTTAGATAGAGAGCAGCAGCCTCCGAATGTAAACTGAGTACTTTTGTGATCCCCCCTATCACCTCCAGTCTACCTAGAAGAGCCCCCACGAAGACCTGGCTAGTTTACCCGCTAGGGCCTCTCCTACAGTCACCAATTCCTCATTAACTAGCCACTATCTAGCCTTAACTGTCAATCATCAATCATTAAGAAATCAAGTAATAGTAAAAAAGCACTAAGTCCTACATCTTTTCATTGCAAAACAAAAGAGAAAAATATCCAATTTCTATGAGCATTAACACATGGCATGTGCTTGTCATACCACTCATTCCTCTTAATTTTCTGCATTTCAAGCAACATTAATTTCATACACCAGCCCATTGCTCCTGCATTATCATGAAGATACGAGTACTGCAGGGTTGCCATGGTTACACATTGGTTACCATGGCAGACCCCAGACCTAGATGGGGCAAAGCAAATTCTGCAGTTGCCAAAGTAGACGGCCAAGGTAGGGGTGAGGGAAGGTAGACCTGCAGATAGAAATAGACTTGCTATCTCTGTACATAGGGTGAGTTAACTCTTCAAGTATACAGATGAATTGGGATTTCACCAACAAATCTGTGACCATGGCAAGTTGTTCTACAAGGAGGTACCAAGTACAGTTCAAATATTTTTAATCTATAAGGTAATAATAAAAAAATTACGAACTTTATACAATCATGTAGTCATCTAACTATGAGAACTTAATTTGATCCATAAGTTGCACTGATAATGCGTTCAAATATTTAAAAAAATCCGAATGAGGAAAAAGTAAATATATGTAATGATTCAGAATGAAAGACATAGATAGATATATAGACAACAGATAGACAGATACATAGATAGACACATAGATAGACAGACAGATAGATAGATAGATTGATTGATAGACAGATAGATATACAGATAGATAGATTGATTGATAGACAGATAGATAGACAGACAGACAGATATAAAGATAGACAGATAGTTAGATATATAGATAGACAGACAGCTAGACAGGTATATAGATAGATAGATTGATAGACTGATAGATTGATAAAAAGATGAAGGAAGGAGGAAATCATGCACGTAGATATTGTTGGCCCACGTTAGGGCCACGTGGAGGGGTGTACACCTTGCCATCTTCTGTTGCAGTAGGGAGGGGGGGAGGGCAGAGGATGCCTGCCAACAACTTTACTACCCCCTTCCCATCCCCCTCCAAATACTCCCTGTCTCATGACAATAAACTAAACGCAATTGGGTGTTTCATGTATATTTTATTAATGTAAAAGCATTCATACATAAAATGGTTTATTATGCATTAGAAAAGCATTGCTGAAATACTACACAATATTCATGTAATTGTAGATAACTTGAAGTTGTAAATATGTATAAAATAAAAAAAAGAAGCTGTGTGAAATGAGATATCATGGGTAAAACACAGCTTTACTTCACAGCACCAAGTTTTTATTATGCGCAGCTTCATCCACATTTTCTCAGAAACTACACTGAAAAACCATTTTGACACAAGATTAGTAATAGCACAGAGAAGCTTCTCTGTGGTAATAGCAGTGGCGTAACTTCAAAGACAAGTTTTAAACAATGTCAACATGACTGCCAATCTATTTTCACAAGTCAATCAATCCAAGACAATTAATGCCATGTTTGTTGCCACTCAGTTTGACAAGTTTAAAAGAAGAAAAGCTCACATAATTATCTCTCCATTCAATTTTGACCAAATGTTGACCCAATGTTGACCCAATGTTGGCCCAATGTTGGCCCAATGTTGGCCCAATGTTGGCCCAATATCAAGGCTGAATGGCCATCATGACTCAATTGTTTTGGGGGCAGATATTCTAAATCTTCACATCGACAAATTGCTAAGTTCTTAGTCAGAAAGGTGGCCATGCTGATGCTCACAGGTCATTTGTACATTTTTCAGATCACAGACATGCCTTTATTTACCACCCATCGGTGTATACATTAATGCAAGATTAATAAATTCGCTTCTCATGGGTTTCCTGCAGCTCAAGATAGATGGTGAATCTGCCAGTCTATTTCAAAGAGATTTCATTTCAGCTCAGCAACTGACATATAGCTAGTCCAATGCTGTTTTATCTGCTCACATTAATCACGTATTTATATATAAACTAAGAGCCCCCCCCCCCCCCCCGCCAGTGCCCTGCCCTGCCCCTAATACTCGTGTTGGTTGACCCCAGTCAGTCAAATGCTTCATGGTACATAGGCAGGTAGAGAGGTACAGGTAGAGGGGTACAAGTAGAGTGGTACAGATAGTGGTACAAGTAGAGTGGTACAGGTAGAGTGGTACAGATAGAGTGATAAAAGCAGAGTGGTACAGCCAGAGTGGTACAGGTAGAGTGGTACGTACAAGTAGAGTGGTACAGATAGAGTGGTACAGCTAGAGTGGTACGTACAAGTAGAGTGGTGCAGAATCTATAGATAGAGTGGTACAAGAAGAGTGGTAAAGATAGAGTAGTGTGGTACAGATAGAGTGGTACAGCTAGAATGGTACTTGTAAGTAAAGTACAGATAGAGCGGTACAGGTAGAGTAGTACAGGTAGAGTGGTACAGGTAGAGTGCATGGTCCAAGTAGAGTGGTACAGATAGAACATGGTACAAGTAGAGTGGTACAAGTAGAGTGGTACAGATATAGTGGAACAGTGTATACCTGCCACGTACTAGTACATAATGTACTACATATACATCTCCTAAATATATACAGTCGGGTCCACAAGTTTACATACTCAACTAACTTCTATTTCCATCATATTTGCTCTTTCAACAAACAATCACCATTCCATAATTCTTACAATTTCCTTATTCATATCAAAGGTTTTAACAAACTTTCCTCATTTGGGTGATTTTATCAACAATTTCATTGATGCCGACTGGCTCAAGTGAATGTACACTTTTGGGTCAAAATATAACACACATTAAACATGAATCCATTGTTTAATGTAACCAAAGAACAGAAAAGTAGTTTTCCACCAAATACAGTAGAACCCCCAACATAAAGAAAACTCAATATCATATTGTGTCAAACAAAATACTGAATCATAATTACTTCATTATTTAGACCACTTCAGTGTGGTAATGGCGGGGTTTCACAAATAGTGATCTATATCAGGACTGACTGACGTGCTGACTGACCATATCTTGCAGATTTTTAATACACCTTATTAATAAAATGTGAGTGACATGCAATTTCATTTAGTTGGCTACATTATGTATTATTTGTTACCAAATATATATATATATATTACATGTATACGTGTATATCATTATAATACACAGGGTAAAGCTGTTAAAATTCTTAAAATAAATAAATAATATAAGCAGACACATTCCTCTGAGATATACAAACACAATACTTAAATATGAAGTGGTTTCCCAATACTTTATATATAAAGGCTAGACGTTTGAGCCAACAGTGAGCATTAATGCGGTAGACATCACAAAAAAAAATCAAAGCACCAATATCAGAAACAGCAACATCAGCTAACATCATATGCTAGTCTGACACATCAGTTTCATGTGCTAAGTTTCACTGGCACCTTGCCACCATTGGTCAAGTTTCACCCACAATCCACTAGGTGGCACATAGAAGTCCTCATTGTCGCTAGGGGCGTTGCAAGCAGTCAGCTGGGAATGTAGGAACTGACGTTGCTCTATTGAGCAGATATCTACAGCACTGTGGCTTTTAATGTTACCAATAAGTCTCTCACAAATAATCTTCTCAACAAATACAAGTGTCAATATTATTGCCATTGATAAAAACACCGCCAGGACCAGCAGGGAATAAAACACCTTTTTCAACGGCTTCCATTTGAACTTCTTGTAACTTTCGTCTGCTTTCTCAGAATGCCAAATACGCCATGATCCTTCCACCGGCTTGTCCAATGTCCTAAAGACAGCAGTGGCACCCTCTCCCTCCCCGCATACATTCACCCCACACATCCGGACATCATACGACATGTCGGGCAGCAGGTTTCGTATCACAGCATAGCAACGTCCAGTCCGATACTTGACGCTTATGACATTATAAGGTGACTTTTTGGGCGTTTCGGGTCGGAAGTAGATCTTCACTTTGTCCACTTTGATGCTATCCGTGTGTTTCCAGACGAGGGCCACAGAGTGCGAACCCACCACACACCAGGACACGAGTAGACGCAGCTTCCCTGGAACTGAAACAGGAGAAACGATCCCATTGGTTGATTGCTTTGATTGGGTTTATATTTTACCATCAAGGAAGACAGGTAGCCAATACAGACCTGAGTCGGGAATGTGAAATGCCCTTCCAATTGCACGCATCTCGGAATGCAAATTAAGCCGAACCGCCCGGATGTGTTTCTGTTGTTCTTCGACGTCATCCGTAACGCTCTCCTCTCCCTCACTTTCTTTTATGAGATCTTCTAACTGCCTAGAATTGACATAAAAATTAACGTGACAAGGAACACCCGGATAGCATTCCAAATCGTTTCAACATCAGCGCGATGTTGGCGATGTTAATATGATGTTGTAACAACAGTGGCCTACATGGCAACAATGCTGGGTCGATTTGGAATGCTATCTGGGCAAGGGCTTCTGGTAATGATATATCATATTAAAATTGTTTCTGTTGCTTCCGGTGTCAATTGAAGTGCTCAGTAAGCGTGTGCAACAGCTGGTCAATGCGAAAATACAACCATGACTTTTCCATGACTTTACAGTATATAAAATAAATTAGGAAACAAAAGTGTAATAGAAATAACTTCACAGGGTTTTCAAAATTATCATAAGTTTCAAAAAAGCTTTAATTCAATATATCTTTTGATTACCTTTTGAGCCTCACGTAGTTCTTGAGGAAGGCCCTCGACTCCTTGGACGACATCCTGCGAAGTGAATCCAGGTGCCCCAGGAAGCCCTCCCTGGACACTGCCTGGTAGTCCAGGTCCCGCACTCTCTGCAAGTCGACAGATTCAATCATACAAAAGATGTTTGCCCAGCCCGGAGTCATATTTTGTATTGGGGCCTGGCCGCAGCAATCCAATCCTACAGAATTGGCAAATAGGTTTCCTGATGGGCTCATACTTACAATGCATAGTTAATATCATATGTATATGCCTTACTTCATAATAATTCTTGTTTTCTATACATTTATGTACCTATGTTCGTAAAATTATAGTATCTCTCTATCTCTCTGTTATATAGAATATTATTATTACAAGAGTCATGGTTATTACCCCGGTGACTAGATAAATGAGACAATGTGGCGTAAGCCCTATGGATTGTTAAGATATAACTTATTTTTGCCCCTCCCCCCAATGGAAGGTTCCACCACTGCATACTGCTTATAAACAAATACAGAAGGCTTCAAAAGTACCAATCATAAACTAAAATTCATATTTTTGTCATATCTCATTTGTTATTATACTCCCACATGATGTCTTAAAGCCAGTATTTGTGTGTTCTTGTCAATCCTTTTACCAAATAAACGGTTAGTTTCATAAATATGGTTGACTCTAGACAGCTGTAGCAACTTATTTCTGGCTGTAGCTAAAGCCAGCTGCTTCTGTCTACACCTAGCTTATAGATAGTTACATCTACCACAACTGAAAAAATATAAACCTTGGTGAATGCAAGAAATGTATCTAATATATCATAAATATGTATGTACAATAGATAAGCATCTTTTCAACAAAAAATTACATATATGCATAACTCTCATTTTGCACCCAATGGTGCTGCATGTACTTTTAGATCCAGCTTTGAGTAGCCAGCTATAGCCAGACAGTTCCGTTTAGTGACTGATAGCATCGTAAAGCAGTTGTTGTCTAGCTTTGTCTCGGTTCAAGTTGACAGGCCGTTTTTAATGAAACTAACTGTAGGGTATAACAAAAAAATTTATATATATAAGCAATAGGCAAGTAAAAACCATATTCTAATACCAAACCTCTTGAGAGGAATGCAAAATTTGATACTTTTGAAGAGTTCTGTATGATAATATTTAGGATGATCAGTGACTTACTTGTTGCTCGTGGTCAACAGAGGGCCTGACCACTCCCTCCAGGGCCTGCACAAAAGCTCCTTGGTCTTTGTCAACTCTCTCCACCAGAGAGCGCTTTCTCCTGTCCACCAATGAACGACGCCGTAGCAATTCCAACTGAAATATGTCACAAGTTTAAAATGGAAAATTTAGGTTTTAAATAAAAAGCTTCAGTTTTTCTGGAATTGTGTTAAACGTCTAAGCCAAACATTAATTTAAGTTTTGTTACATTATTGGTACCAAAAATTTTTAAGTTTGTTTCATATATGTAAATGATGAACTCAAAAGAAATTACCAAAATATTACTTGTTAAAAATTACTTCAGTTATAAAAGGGTGTCAACATCAAAGGGCTTGATAGCCTTTCTAACATTTCAATTTGTTTGTAGAATATTTTGATTTAAATTTATTACAAAAATGTAAATAATTTTTAGGACAAACAATTTTTTACTCATACTTGAAAGTTGGACACTTTAGGTTAAAAGAAATAAAGAAAATATATAAGTAAAAAAGGGTAAGTTATTCCATACTCAGACAAGTCAAGTAATACTTAATAATTTTTGTGTAACTTTCTCATTAATTGTTTTTTCTATGTTTTTGGAAATATTTTATGTTTTGACAAGACATCACTGTTCCATGGAATATATATTTGCAATAACCAAACTGATATAAACCTTCATCTTGTTGAGTCTGTTCTGGGCGTCCTGTCTGGCTGTCTTTGTCCTCACCACTATGTCCTTGACCTGACCTTGTAGCTTGTCAATGTCCTCCTGCAAACGACATGCAATGACAATTCATGACAACTGTTGCATGGCAACTGACTGAAATGTCTTTTTGGTTATAGGTACCTACAATGCTAGCTATAACTTCTTTTTCCAAGATCTGAGACATAAGTCAGTCTTAGTCAATTTCAAATGTTTTCTTAGTCATTCTGTCAAATGACTGACTTCTTAGTCAAATATATGCCAGCTAAATTACATTGTTGGCAATACTGATTAAGGCTAATGCAAAGGAGCAAAAAAGTATAATTTTACATAAAGTGTAGCAAAAAAAGATAATATTGTTATAAAATAAGGATAAACAATAAGTATCTTATTTTTCTCATGAGATTTCCTGTTCATCAGCTACATTGATCGCGTGCATGGGAGCTGGCACAGCTACCTTTGCCCTGAATGGCCATAATTTGTGTGGTTATTCATCTTCTTTCTGATTGGAACAGACACTTATCGCACAATCAGAGAAGGCCTTAGAAAGCTCTATCATATTTGGAAAATGGCGTTATTGCGTCCTCGTGTAAACTGGCATCTTATTGGTTTAACCACTGATATTATCCACCAGAGGACAGCACATGCAAGTCTATCTATTGACCCAGCATTGACTATTGCCAGCCGTTATTATTGATGGCAACAGTTGCAATAACCACACAAATCATTGCCATTCAGGACAAAGGTTGCTGTGCCATGTGTAAAAGATTATAAATTGCTACCTTGTGCATGTCAAAAGCCTCCATAATATCCAAGTAAACATGGTCCCTGTGAGGGGAGGCTGAGTGAGGTCCTTGGCAGACACATCTTGTGCAGATAAGTTCCTCACAAGTCTGGCAAAAGAGAGCCACTAAACTGTCCTGGTGGGTGGCACACACTTCCAAGTCCCCGATGGCCATGATGTCCTCTGGCATGGCATCCAAGATATGGCCTAAGTGTGGAGATCTATATGAGAAATAAAATGCAGGAAAATATAATAACAGAATATATCAGAGGTGTATGTTGCAATGATCAACCTGGGGAAGTCGTCACAGTTTCATATATTTTGGGGATCATGAAAAAAATAAAATAAAATAAAATACATTCATACATCATTGGGCATCCCCTTTAAATGAGCCATTTGTGGATAGATAGATAGATAGATAGATAGATAGATAGATAGATAGATAGATAGATAGATAGACAGATAGACAGATAGATAGATAGATAGATAGATCTAGCTGTATAAGGGAGTATATAATAATAATAATTTTAAAAAATCTGAGGCATGGGATAAAAAGGTCATACCATGGGTTGATGCAGTACATCCCCAATATACTCCCCCTCAACCAGTATATTTCCTCGAGCCTTCTCGACCAGAATATACTGAGTCTCGGGGCAGTATATCGGGGATATACTGCATCAACCCATGATATAACCTTTAAGTATGCGAACATCTGCTCCATATAAATGTCTAATTCTTAATTTATTTTCATGTTCCCTACCAGTCACTCCATGACATTCAAAATATCATTTTTTTTCTATTATACAATTGTAAAATATTCCATTCCTACTATGACCAGCCACATATATAAAGTGCCAAAGGCATTGTCACTGTCTATGACTCAAGCTCACTGCAGCACATGTCCCATATACACACAATGCAATTCATACTTCCATACTTGCCTAGCTGGCCCTCAGGGTCTGTTTACAAACATACCCAGGTCTCTATGCTTAGCTAACACTTCAAAGACGAGTATCAAATATGGACAGGTGAGGATTCCACCAAAATACCTGAAGGCTGAAGTCATATTCCTTTCAAAAGATGAATTTTAATAAATATTAAAAGGTAACTCAGAGATAGTTGTTTTGTATTTTAAATTTTTTTATATGAAACGTTCATCACTGCATGTATTCCAAACATTGCTTGAGACGTTAAATTGGCTGAATTGGTGGTGCCTTGTGCTCGTGTCTATGCTGAGGCAAGTAAAAGACCCCACTCCTGGGATAAATGTGCAGCACGTTGTTGACTTCAGTCTTGTCATCTCGCCTGACAGATGGTCACAGATAATACAATATCACCACCTCAAGATCACCTCGCTATTAAGCCCACAATTTGAGTCAGGTGTACAATTAGTAGATTGCATAATAATAAATATCAGTACAGCACAGCAGCACCGGCTAATTTCCTCATTGGATTTTTAACCATGAAAATATAAACAGCTATAAATTTAGGCTTACCACAAAATGTTGCACACAGCTGTCAACGCCTCTGACGTCATATCTTACGTGGTTTACACGTCAAACTGAGAGACAGTTATGATGAGTCCATTGTAAGCATGGCAGACCAACAAACGTTCAGCCGACGTTCTATTGACAATAATGCCTTGTTCCTGCTGCACCTGACCGCCTGGCACATTTAGAGAGCTGCGACCCATTTCGCGCCAACCATGACAGCTGAGCCCCCCCCCCCCCCCCCCTGCTGCGGTCCTGCCTATGTGTGTAGAAGTCAAAAGTGCTGGTGCAAAATGTCAACAACGTTTAAAAAAAGAACTGTGTGACTCATTATTTGTTTTGTCGGTGTTCCATGCCATGTTGAGCTCATAGAGAAAGGCTGCCAAAGTCAGATGTAATGATGAGATGCTAAGGCTTGGAATCCATGTCATGTTACCTGTTGTAATTAAGCATTGAGCTGGCAATGATTTCTAGGCATTAAAACCTGAACCTGCAGTAGAACTGTCGAGGCAATTTATAACCTACTGAATTTATTTACAGTTTTACAGTTTATTTACAGTTTAGAGTAGCCAGAGGCTGATCAGACGAGGCGAACTACATAAAAATAGTAAGAACATTTTAAGACTGTTATTGCTTAGTTGGCATAAAAAGAAATTTACCCACACCTCCTCTGCCTCAAAATAAAAAATATGCCAGAATTGCCAGTTAGTAGATACTTTTTATTTTCTGTTTATTTCTTTATCAGACTTTAAAATCATCCATTCTGATTACACAGACATGCATTGTGTGGTGTATGTTTGCAGTGGCGGATTGAGGGTGCAACCCCTCCCCCTCCCCTTAATTGGCCTAGCCTTGGCCTAGTACATCTAAAAATATAATTCAGCGGTTTGCGCAATACATTTTAATTTGTCAACCCCCTTCCGTGGAATATTTCCTTGATCCGCCCCTGGTTTGTATGTTTCTTTTTGGAATTTTTAAATCAAAATGTACTAGGCCAAGAGGAAGAGGGGGGTTGCAACTCCCTCCCCCCCCCCCTAAATCCGCCACTGCAAACATACACCACCCTCACAGTATTGGTTTATTTAACCATGACAATGATAAAGAGATAGACAAACAACCATAGAGCTTTCCAAACAAAGCTATTTGGAGAATGCATTATACATACATTCAGGGAAAATATCCACCAGCCTTTGGGGACACCTGGTGGAGATTTTAATTGCAATACCAATATCATGAATATTTACTGGTGTGGGCCTGCTGAGTCTTTTATAATTGTAGACTAAAAAGATATCCTTGGCCTGCGCACTCTTCATGAGCTACT